>WOXC01006100.1:0-472235 GCA_011680675.1 Gymnobelideus leadbeateri | reverse complement strand
TGTAGTTGTGATCATATAGATTCTGGGTTTGTTTTGGCAAGTAGATTCCCAAATATTTTGTAATGTCTACAGTGACTTTAAATGGGATTTCTCTTTCTATCTCTTGCTGTTGAGTTTTATTAGAGATGTACAGGAATGCTGAGGATTTATGTGGGTTTATTTTATATCCTGCAACTTTGCCAAATTTATTTATTGTCTCAAGTAGTTTTTTACTTGATTCTCTAGGATTCTCTAAGTATATCATCATATTATCTGCAAAGAGTGATAGCTTGGTCACTTCTTTGCCTAATTTGATTCCTTTGATTTTTTTTTCTTCTCTAATTGCTACTGCTAACGTTTCAAGTACCAGATTGAATAAGAGGGGTGATAGTGGACATCCTTGTTTCACTCCTGATCTTATTGGAAAGGCTTCTAGTTTATCCCCATTGCATATAATACTTGCTGATGGTTTTAGATAGATGCTAGCAACTATTTTAAGGAAGGCTCCATTTATTCCTATACTTTCTAGTGTTTTTAATAGGAATGGATGTTGTACTTTGTCAAAAGCCTTTTCTGCATCTATTGAGATGATCATGTGGTTTTTGCTAGTTTTGTTGTTGATATGCTCAATTATATTGATGGTTTTCCTAATATTAAACCATCCTTGCATTCCTGGAATGAATCCTACCTGATCAGGGTGTATTATTTTTGTGATAAGTTGTTGGAGTCTTTTGGCTAATATTTTATTTAGAATTTTTGCGTCTAAATTCATGAGGGAGATTGGTCTATAATTTTCTTTCTCTGTTTTATCTCTTCCTGATTTAGGAATCAGTACCATATTTGTGTCATAGAAAGAGTTTGGTAGGACTCCTTCTTCACTAATTTTCCCAAATAGTTTGTAGAGTATTGGAATCAATTGTTCTTTAAATGTTTGATAGAATTCACTAGTGAACCCATCTGGCCCTGGAGATTTTTTCCTAGGGAGTTCATTGATGGCTTGTTTGATTTCTTTTTCTGAGATGGGGTTATTTAGGTAATTCACTTCCTCTTCAGTTAATCTGGGCAATTTGTGATTTTGTAAATATTCATCCATTTCACTAAGATTGTCATATTTATGTGCATACAATTGGGAAAAATAATTCCTCATTATTTTTTTGATTTCCTCTTCATTGGAGGTAGATTCACCCTTTTTATTTTTGATACTCATAATTTGGTTTTCTTCTTTCTTTTTTTTTATCATATTGACTAAGGGTCTATCAATTTTGTTGATTTTTTCATAAAACCAGCTCTTGGTTTTATTTATTAATTCAATGGTTTTCTTAATTTCAATTTTATTAATCTCACCTTTGGTTTTCAGTATTTCTAATTTAGTACTAAATTGGGGATTTTCAATTTGTTCTTTTTCTAGCTTTTTCAATTGCATGTCCAATTCACTGACCTCCCTTCTCTCTGCTTTAATTAAGTATGCACTCAGGGATATAAAACTTCCCCTGAGAACTGCCTTTAGTGCATCCCACAAATTTTGGTATGTTGTTTCATTATTATCATTCTCTTGAATGAAATTATTGATTGTTTCTATAATTTCTTCTTTGACCCACCAATTTTTTAGGATTAAATTGTTTAGTTTCCAATTAGTTTTTAGTCTATCTTTCCATGGCCCTTTATTGCATATAATTTTTATTGCATCATGATCTGAGAATGATGCGCTTACTATTTCTGCCTTTCTGCACTGGATTGTGAGGTTTTTATGCCCTAGTACATGGTCTATTTTTGAGTATGTACCATGCACTGCTGAGAAGAAAGTAAATTCCTTTTTATCCCCATTCAGTTTTCTCCAGAGATCCATCATATCTAGTCTCTCTAAGATTCTATTCACCTCCTTAACTTCTTTCTTGTTTATTTTGAGGTTAGATTTATCGAGTTCAGAGAGGGGGAGATTAAGGTCCCCCACTAGTATAGTTTTGCTATCTATTTCTTCCTCTAATTCCTTTAACTTCTCCTCTAGGAATTTGGATGCTATACCACTTGGTGCATATATATTAAATAGTGATATTGCTTCATTCTCGATGGTGCCTTTTAGTAGGATATAGTTTCCTTCCTTATCTCTTTTAATTAGATCTATTTTTGCTTTTGCTTTATCTGAGATAAGTATTGCTACCCCTGCTTTTTTTACTTTAGCTGAGGCATAATAAATTTTACTCCAACCTTTTACCTTTACCCTGTGGGTATCCCTTTGTTTCAAATGTGTTTCTTGTAGACAGCATATTGTAGGATTATGGTTTTTAATCCATTCTGCTATCCGCCTCTGTTTTATGGGAGAGTTCATCCCATTCACATTCACAGTAATGATGACTATCTGTCTCTTCCCTTCCATCCTATTCCCTCCCCTGTTTATGTTTTTGTTTATTCCTTCTCCCTTCCCCTCCTTGAAGTTTTCCCTTTTGACCACCCCCTCCCTCAGTGTTCCCACCCAGTGACCCCCCTTCTTAACCTACCCTCTCCCCTTACTACTATTTCCCTCCCTTATAATCCCTCCCTTTAGTCTCCTCCTTTTCACCCCCCTTACCCTCCCACTATCTATAGGACACAACAAATTTTTATACTTATCAGAGTAAATTACTCCCCGTTTGATTCCAAACCAATGAGAGTAAATTTCAAACAATGCTCCTCTCCCTCCCTCCAATTCCTCTATTTAATGAATTTATGTGTCTATTCACGTTAGATTCTTAAACTTCACTGATTAATTTGATCCTTCTTTGAACCAGAACCAGTGAGAATAGTGTTTAAATGATGTTCCTCTCCCTCTTACTTTCCCTTCTTCTATAGTGTGTTTTGATGCCTCTTCAGATGGCATATTTTACCTTTTCCTAGCTCATCCTTTCCTTTTTCCCATTACAGTACCATTGATCCCCTTAATAGTCTTTTTTTTTTTTAGACTCCATGTTAGTGCATTCATACCCACACCCTCTAAGTATAACCCTTTTGCAGGTCATGATAATCATAGAGATTTCAAATATTGACAGTTATCAGCTCCACATATAGGGATGTGAACATTTTGCTCTTGTTGCATCCCAAGTAATGAGCTTGTGTTTGTGGGTGTGGGTATGTGCACTTCTGCATGTGTGAGTCTATGTTACCCTTGTTTACCTTTTTATGTTCTTCTGGAGTCTTGTAATTGGAGATCAAATTTTCCATTGAGCTCTGGCTTTTTCATTAGGAAAGTCTGGAAGTCCCTTACTTCATTAAACGTCCATCTCCTTGCCTGAAAGATTATGCTCAGTTTTGCTGGGTAGTTAATCCTTGGTTGTAGTCCTAGCTCTCTTGCCCTACGAAATATCAAATTCCAGTCCCTCCGCTCTTTTAATGTAGAAGCTGCTAGGTCCTGTGTGATCCTAACTGTAGTTCCTTGATATTTGAATTGTTTCTTTTTGGCTGCTTGTAGAATTTTTTCTTTAATCTTATAATTCTGGAATTTGGCTACTATATTTCTTGGAGTTTTCAGTTTGGGATCTCTTTCAGGAGGAGTCCGGTGAATTCTATCAATAGCTATTTTATCTTCTGATTCCAGGACCTCAGGACAGTTTTCTTTGACAATCTCTTGGAGGATGTTGTCTAGACTGCTTTTCTCATCATGGCTTTCTGGTAGACCAATAATTCTTAGGTTGTCTCTCCTGGATCTGTTCTCTAGGTCAGTTATTTTTCCAGTGAGATATTTTACATTTTCTTGCAATTTTTCGATCATCTTGTTTTTTTCGATTGACTCCTGCTGCATCATAGAGTTCTGAGTTTCAGTTTGGTTGTATCTAATTTTTAGTGAATTATGGTCTTCAATAAGTTTTTGAAGTTCCTTTTTTAGGGAGGTATTTTCTTTTTCCAAGTTGGTCATTGCCTCCCTGATTTGGTCTTTAAAATTTTTCTTAAGCTCCTCCAGGAATGCTATTTGGGCTTGAGACCAGATCATGTTTCCTTCTGTGGTCTCTGGTGTGGGCAGAGAGTCTATATTGTCCTGTGTGTTTTGTTGTTCTTGCCCTGCATAGTATGCTCGAATAGACTTTCTTGCCTTCCCCTTCTCCTTTTCAGCTTCCTTCCTTCCCATTGTGACTTCCTGTTTCTTAGTGTCTCAGGCTATGAGTTTGGGGCCTGATCCTTGACTTTGAATACCTCTGGGTGGCTAGTTTATGGCTAAGTCAGGGAAGTCAGTGAGGAATGTAGATGTGTAGGTGGGGTTGAGTCTGACCACTTCAGATTTCTGCCTCTATACCCCTGGGCTATAAGTAGTCTTTTGTTGGTGAGGTGAGGTGGGGCTAGTTGGGTCCCCTCCCTCTCTTCTCTTCAGATTCCTGGCTGTCTCAGTTACACCCTTTCTTGGAGATTCTCAAGCCTGAGGCTATTTCCATTAACTTGGGATTTCAGTCTGGGTGGGAGACTTATCTTTGGGTTTTCTGCTTCATGAAGGAGGGATGGGAGGATCGGAGCAGCTAGAATTTACTTTGCCATTCCAGCCCCTGTATCATACAGGCAGGCAGTTTCTAAATTTCCAGGCTGGGGGCTGAATGCAGCCTGAGAAGCCACTCTCTCCACTGGGGGCCCGATTCTCCTACCTGGCTCCAATGATCCGTTCCCTCTGCGAGATGACTGCGATTCGTCCTTGGTAAGTCTGCAGGCTGGGGCTTTTTCTCTCTCTGGTGTAGTCTGCTTGCCTGCTCTTAGGTCTGAGCTGTGCAGACCCCACGCGCTCTGCGCTCGACCTGTGCGGGCACACTGGGCAACCTCCTGGGCTGGACTCTGCCACACTCTGTCTTCCACTGGGCTTCGTCACTCCGGAATCTGCTCAGATTTACCCTTTTGGACTTAGTGACAGAGGAGCTCAGCGAGGTTACTGCTTCCTTTCCACCATCTTGGCTCTGCCCCCCTGAATAAAATTCTTAATGGGGAAAATATCCATTTAATAAAATAAATTCCAAAATTATTTTAAGGATTCCTAATTAAAAGACAAGAGTTAAATGAAAACTTTGATCACAAATTCAACATTCAAGTTAATATTGAAAGTGAACAAAGAAATAATAAAGAAAATAAAACAGAAGAGATTCAAGAAGGTTAAACTGTTTATATTCTACATGGCAAGATGGCATATGTAGCTCTCAAAAACTTTATCAGTATAAGTGCAATTAAAAGGAGTAAATACATAGACAGATGCTGAAGGGAGGAGATGACTATAATGGAATGATATGTTAAAGAAAAAAATATTTTTCTCAGTTCCTCATCTGTAAAAATGAAGGAAATGTCCAACAGTTCTAGGATCTTCACCAAGAAAACCTTGAATTCAGTAATTAAAAGTCAGACAAAACTTAAATGACTATAAATCAATATCACATATATTTACGTATAAAATATACCTAGTTATAGAATTTTTAAAAAGTTGAAAGGGGGAAAATAAAGGAACAAGCATCTATGGGGGCAGAGCCAAGAGGGCAGAGTAAAAGCAAAATTTGGAATGGGCTCTGGCTTCAACCATCTCCTATACTTCTAAAAAAATCATTCTAAACAAAATTTAAAGCTATATAACCAACAAAGAGACAGAGAGAAACAAATCTCCTGCTGAAGGCAGCCTGTCAGACCTACAAGAAATGTCTATTGCAGCAAACTGGGAGCTGAGTTCAGTCCCAAGTGAGCCAAGGTTCTTTTCCCAGGGTGGTCCAGATCAGTGCTCAGACTGCCCAGAGCAGACTTCAGGAAAGTGAATCACCAGGAGCTGTGGTGGTTTCCAGACTCTTCAACTCATAAATGCCAAAGAGAAAATAAAACGTAAGTTGGGAACTCTGTTGTAAGGGAGAAGGAACAGAGTAGTCCAGTCCCTGCCCTAGGGGTGAGAAGTGGCAGGAGGCCCGGCAGTGCCATGTGGCTGCCTATAGAGCTCCTGGCCTGCAGATTGTAGGGGGACCATTCAGAGGGTAATTGCTTTTGCTTTGACCTGCATGGATCTAGGTCATGGTCTTGGGTGGTGGTCCTGTGGTGTGTGGCACTTGTGTGAACAGTAGAGAGGTTGCCCAAATAATAGCTCCAGGAGCTACAAAAACCCAAGCAATTTGGGACAAAGCTCTCTCCATTCTGTAAACACAGTTCTATTGTGGCAAACAACTCAAAATTCAAGTAATTGTCAAGATAAGGAAGTATAATTAGACCATACAATCCTTTTGGGGGGATAGAAAGGATCAAAGGATGGAACTGAAGGAGAAAAATGGAGTGAGAACTCCTTCATCAAAAGCTTCCAAGAAAAATATATTGGGCATGGAGGAGCCCAAGAAGGATTTTGAAAAATCAAGTAAGAGAAGTGGAGGAAAAAAGAGAAGGATGGAAGGATGGAAGAAAACCATAAAAAACAAGTAAATAGCCTGCTAAAGGAGACCCTAAAATATTATGAAGAAAATAACACCTTAAAAAGTAGAGTAACTCAAATAGCAAAAGAGGCCCAAAAAGCCAACGAGGAGAAGAATGACTTAAAAAGCTGAATTTCCAGGTGGAAAAGGAATTTCCATAACTCATGAAGGGAACAATTCCTTCAAAATTATACTGATATGGGGCGGCTAGGTGGCGCAGTGAGTAGAGCACTGGCCCTGGAGTCAGCAGGACCTGAGTTCAGATCCAGCCTCAGACACTTAACACACACAAACAAACCAAAAAAAAAAAAAAAAACCTAGCCTTGTGACCTTGGGCAAGTTACTTAACCCCAATTGCCCTCCAAAAAGCAAAAAAAAAAAAAAAATTATACTGATGTAATGGGAAGCTAATAAATTTATGAGAAATTGGGGGTGGAGCCAAGATGGCAGAGTAAAAACAGGACTTCTGAGCAGCTTCAGCTCCCCACTTCCCCAATCCATGTAAAAGGGGACTCCGAACAAACTTTGGAGCTTCAGAACCCTCAAGATGACACAGAGAAGCTAACCTCTCACTGGAGACAGCACAGCAGCCTGACAGGAAGCAGCCAGCACAGTGCTGTGGGAGCCAACCCCAGCCCCATGTGAGCCAGAGATTTTAGCCCCAGGGCTGCCTGACCAGCAGCTGGCTGGAGGGACTCCAGAATAGCAGCAGCTCTGGTGTTCCAGAATTATGAACACATAGATTCTATGGACAAAGTGAGAGGTCAGTGCACTGCAGACTTTGGGACCAGTAGTGGGGAGAGCACTTTGGCTTTTGCCACCAGGGTGAGAAGCCTCTGCGACACTTAGACTCAGCCAGTGCCACATTGTGTCTTCAGCTCCTGGCCTGCAGACTGTAGGGTGAAAAAGCAAGCAGTCTGGAGGTTAATTGCTTTTGCTTTAATCAGCTTTGATCTGGATCGTATTCTAGGGTGGAGGTCCCAGTGTGTGACCAGTTTGCCAGAGCATATAGAGGCTTCAGTGAGGGCATCCAACTATTACCTCCGGCAGCTGAGAAAACCCCAGCGTTTGGGACAGAAGCTCCCCTGGCAGGTGGCAGAGTCCTACTGTGGCAAAAAGCCCAGGGGTCAAGTGACTGAGTGGTGACATGAGTAGGCAAAGGAAGCAAAATAAACAGAGTATCACAACTTTACACTCCTACTTTGGTGACAAAAAGGATCAAAGGATGGAACAAGAGGAAGACAGTGATGTCAGAACACTTGCACCAAAAGCTTCCAGGAAAGATACAAGCTGGTTACAGACCATAGAGGATGTTAAGAAGCAAATTAGAGAAGTGAAGGAAAAATTGGGAAGAGAAATGAGAACAATGCAAGAAAATTCTGAAATGAGAGTCAACAGCCTGACTGAGGAAAGTAACACCTTAAAAATAGACTAACTCAAATGGCAAAAGAGGCTCAAAAGGGCAATGAGGAGAAGAATGCCTTAAAAAGCCAAATTTTCCAGATGGAAAAAGAATCTCAAAAGCTCATTGAGGAGAATCATTCATTCAGAATTAGACTGGAGCAAATGGAAGCTAGTGACTTTATGAGAAATTAAAATGCTGTTAAACAGATCCAAACAAATGAAAGAATAGAAGGCAATGTGAAATATCTCATGGGAAAAACCACTGACCTGGAAAATAGATCCAGGAGAGATAATTTAAAAATTATTGGACTACCTGAAAGCCATGGTCAAAGAAAGAACCTAGAAATCATCCTCCAAGAAATTCTCAAGGAAAACTGCCCTGATGTTTTAGAACCAGAGGGCAAAATAGAGGTTGAAAGAATCCACTGATCATCTCCTGAAAAAAGATCCCAAAAAAGAAAACTCCTAGGAATATTATAGCCAGGTTCCAAAATTCCCAGATCAAGGAGAGAATATTACAAGCAGCCAGGAAAAAAACAATTTGAATATTGTGGAAATACAATCAGGATGACAGAGGATCTGGCAGCTTCTACACTGAGGGATCGAAGGCCTTGGAATATGATATTCCAGAGAGCAAAGAAGCTGGGATTAAAAACAAGAATCACCTACCCAGCAAAACTGAGTATCATGTTTCAGGGGAAAATATGGTCATTCACTGGAATAGAGGACATTTTGTCAAGTATTCTTGATAAAAAAAAAAACAGTTGAATAGAAAATTTGACATTCATATACAAGAAACAAGAAAAGCTTGAGAAGGTAAACAGGGAAAAGAAATCATAAGGAACTTATCAAAGTAGAACTATTTACATTCCTACGTGGAAAAATGATCATTGTAACTGATGAAACTCTTCTCAGTATGAAAATAGTTGAAGAAGAGTATATGGGCATATGAATACATATGTGAATGTGTGTATATATGTTTACAGGTATACATGGATAGAGGGCACAGGACAATTTTAATAGCAAGGGATGATGCTTAAAGGGTGACAATGAAAGTTGAGAGAGGAATATGGCAGGAGGAGATGAGGAGAGATAGAATGGGGTAAACTATCTCATATAGAAAAGGCAATGGAAAATTATTGCAATGGAGGGGAAGAACAGGAAGTCAAAAAGGGAAAAACCTTATTCTCATTGAATCTGAGAATGGCATACATACTAAATAGGATATCTCACATTATAGGAAAGTAGGGGGAAGGGGATGAGAGGGGGGATGATGGTAGGGAAGGCAGGCTGGTGGGAAGTTGGAAGCACCCACTTTTGAAAAGGGACAGGATCAAAATGGGGAGTAGATTAGGTGGAAGGTGGGATAGGAGGGAGGGAAATATAGTCAGTCTTTTACAATATATCTACTATGGTAAGGTTTTTCATAGCTATACACATACAACATGTACTGAATTGCTTATCTTCCCAGTAAGGGTGGGTGACAAGGGAAGAAGGAAATGAATCTGGAATTCAAATTTTTAAATTCGAATGTTTAAAAATATATAAATACTATTATTAGCAATAAATAAGATATACAGGCATTGGGGCATAGAGATCCAGTACTCCCTACTGGAAAAGTCGAAGGTGCTATTGGAGAAAATATGGGAGAGAGTAGATTGGAGGAGGGAATATCCAATGGGACCGCTATTTTGGGGTGGTGGGTAAGGGGGAAATGGGGGAAAAATTGTAACTCAAAATCTGGTGGAAATGAATGATGTGAACCAGAAGTTAATAAAGCATTTGGGGGGAAAATTATGAGAAATGAAGATAAAAAATTTAAAAAATTAAAAAAAGAAATCGAGATAGAATAAAACAGATCCAAACAAATGAAAAAATAGAAGACAATGTGAAATATCTCATTGGAAAAATCACTGACCTGAAAAAATAGATGCAGGAGATATAATTTTAAAATTACTGGACTACCTGAAAGCCATGATCAAAAAAAAAAAAAAAAAAGAACCTAGAAATCATCCTTCAAGGAATTCTCAAGGAAAATTGCCCTGACATTCTAGATACAGAGGGCCAAATAGAAATTGAAAGAATTCACCAATCACCTCTTGAAAAAGATCCCCAAAAGAAAACTCCTACGAATATCATAGCCAACACCCAGAGTTACCAGGTCAAGGAGAAAATATTACAGGCAGCTAGGAAGGAACAATTTTTCTACTGTGGAAACACAATCAGGATAACACTAGCAGCTTCTACATTAAGTCATCAAAGGACTTGGAATATGACATTCCAGACATCAAAGGAGCTGGATTAAAAGCAAGAATCACCTGCCTAGCAAAACTGAGTATAATGCTTCTGGGGAAATTTGGTCACTCAATGAAATAAAGGACTTCCAGGCATTCTTGATGAAAAAAACAGAGCTGAAGAGTAAATTTGACTTCCAAATTCAAGAAGCAAGAGAAACATGAGAAGGTAAATAGGAAAAGAAATCATAAGAAACTGTTTGAAGTTGAACTATTTACATTCCTCAATATAAAGATAACAGAAGGGAATATATATATGTATACATATGTATACATACATATATGTGAATATATGATAGGGTATGTAAAATATATATATTGAAAATATGTATATGTTTATACATGAATACAAAGACAGAGGGCACAGAATGGGTTTAATATAAAGGGAATCTTAAAAATAAAATTAAGATGTGAGAGAGGAATATATTGGGAGAATGAGAAAGGGAAAGATATGTTAGGGTAAATTATCTCATATAAAAGAGACAAGAAAACACATTACAATGGAGAGGAAGAGCAGCAAGGTAAAAGGGAATGGGTCAAACTTCCTCTCCTTGAATTTGTTTTAAGGAGGGAATAACATATACATTCAATCAGGTTTCTTAACCAACAGGAAATCAGGGTGATAGAAGGGAGGGCAGATTGGGGAAGAAGGTAGTTAAAAGCAAACTCTTTTGAAAAGGGAACAGGAACAAAGTAGAAAACATAATAAGTGGGGAGCAGAACAGGATGGAGGGAAATATACTTAGTCTTTCACAATATAACTATGAAGGAAATATTTTGCATAACTACACGTGGACAACCTATGTTGAATTGCTCGTCTTCCCAGTAGAGGTGGCTGAGAAGGCAAGAAGGGAAAGACTCTGGAACTCAAAGTTTCAAAAAACAAATGTTAATGCATGTTACATGTAACTGGTAAATAAGATATACAGCCACTGGGGTATAGAAATCCATCTTGCCATACTACAGAGGGTTTTTTTTTTTCTGGGGGGGGCAGGAGGTATAGGGGAAAATATAAGAGAGAATAGATTAGGGGAAGGAGTATTCAGTTGCCTTGCTATTTTGGGGTGGAGGTAGGGGAGAGATGGAGAAAATATTTATAACTCAAAATCTTGTGGAAATGGATTTTAAAAACTAAAATTAAATAAACAAATTTAAAACAAAGAAAAAAGCATTTTTATGTACCTACTAAGTAGCAGGCAATTTTCTACATATACAAATCTGGAAGAAAATGTCTAGTTATTCCCATTTTACAGTTGGTGAATCTGAAAAAGAGGAGTTTTGCTGACATATCCAGGGTGACAAAGCTCTTAAAGGTCTCACACTGTATTAGAATACAAGTCTTCTCTTCCAATGTGCTCTGCCCCACACAAATTTCAAACAATGTGAAAGGGAGCTCCGAACAACTTCTGGACCCACAGCACCCACAGAACAGCACAGAGAAGCTAACCTCCTGCTGAGGACAGCCCAGCAGCCCTGCAGGGAGCGGCCAGCACAGCGCTCTGAGAGCAGGCAGCACAGCATGCTGGGAACCTACAGCGCAGCCTGCAGAGTGGAGCCCAGGTCCGCGGTTTTAGCCCCAGAGCAGCCGGGCCTTCAGCCGGCTGGTGGAACCCCAGAACACCAGCAATTGTGGCTATTCCAGAATTATCAGCACAGATATGCCTAGGACAAAGTGAGAGGTTAGTGCCCTATGGACTTTGGGACCAGTATTTGGGGAACACTTGGCTTCCTCCCCTGGGGGCAAAAAGCTGCTGAAGAAACTGCTGCACAGAAGCCATTTTGCAGCGTCAGTAGTGGCTCTAGCTCCTGGTCTGTGAACTGTAGGAAGATCTAGCAATCAATCTGGGGGTTAATCGCTCTTGCTTTAAACTGCCTGGATCTGGATTGTGGTCTGGAGGGGAAGTTTGGGGTGGGTATCCAACTTGCCAGAGTGGGTGGAGGCTTTACAGAGGCCACCCAACTGGCGGAAGTTGTGAAGACCCCACGTTTGGGCGGAAGCTCCCCTGTCTGGTGGCAGAGTCCTACTGTGGCAACAAGCCCCAAAATCAAGTAATTAAGTGGCAATATGCCTAGGCAAACAAAACAAAATAAAACAGAAAAGTTCAACATTGGACTCCTATTTTAGGGGCAAAGAGGCTCAAAGCATGGAGGAGGACTGTGAGGTCAGAACTCCTGCACCAAAAGCCCCAAATGAAAATACAAGCTGGCTACAGGCCATATAGGACCTTAAGAAGCAGATAAGAGAAATGGGGGAAAATTTGGGAAGAGAAATGAAAGAGATGCAAGAAAAGTATGAAATAACAGTCAACAGCCTGACTAAGGAAAATAACACCTTAAAAAATAGACTAACTCAAATGGCAAAAGAGGCTCAGAAAGGCAATGAGGAGAAGAATGCCTTAAAAAGTCGAATTTGCCAGATGGAAAAAGAATCTCCAAAGCTCACTGAGGAGATTCATTCCTTCAGAGTTAGACTGGAGCAAATGGAAGCTAGCGACTTTATGAGAAATCAAGATACTATTAAACAGATCCAAACAAATGAAAGAATAGAAGGCAATGTGAGATTTTTCCCATGAGATATTTCTCATGGGAAAAACCACTGACCTGGAAAATAGATCCAGGAGAGATAATTTAAAAATTATTGGACTACCTGAAAGCCATGATCAAAGAAAGAACCTAGAAATCATCCTCAAAGAAATTCTCAAGGAAAATTGCCCTGATGTTTTAGACCCAGAGGGCAAAATGGAGGTTGAAAGAATCCACCAATCACCTCCTACAAAAGATCCCCAAAAGAAAACTCCCAGGAATATTATAGCCAGGTTCCAGAATCCCCAGATCAAGGAGAAAATACTCCAAGCAGCAAGGAAGAAACAATTTCAATATTGTGGAAACACAATCAGAATAGCACAGGACCTGGCAGCTTCTACACTGAGGGATAGAAGGGCATGGAATATGATATTCCAGAGGGCAAAAGAGCTGGGAATGAACCCAAGGGTCACCTACCCAGCAAAACTGAGTATTTTGTTTCAGGGGAAAATCTGGTCATTCAGTGGAATAGAGGACTTTCAAGCATTCTTGAGGAAAAAAACAGAGTTGAATAGAAAAATTGACATTCAGACACAAGAAGCAAGAGATGCTTGAGAAGGTAATCAAGGAAAAGAAATCAAAAGGAACTTATCAAAGTTGGACTATTTACAGTCCTACATGGAAAAACAATAACCGTGTTTGATGAAACCTGTCTCATTATGAAAATAATTGAAGAAGGGTCCATGGCATATGTTCCCAGGTATACATAGATAGAGGGCACAGGTTGAATTTGATGGGAAGGGATGATTATTTTTTTTTTGGAGGGCAATTGGGGTTGGGTGACTTGCCCAGGTTCATGTGGCTGGGTTTTTGTTTGTGTGTTGGGTGTCTGGGGCCAGATCCGAGCTCGGGTCCTTCTGGCTCCGGGGCTGGCTCTCTGCTTGCTTCGCCACCTAGCCGCCCCAAGGAAGGGATGATTCTTAAGGGGTGAAGTCAAGAGGTGAGAGAGGAAAGTGGCAAGAGGAGATGGAGAGAGACAGGGTAGGGCAAACTCTCTCATGTAGAAGAGGCAAGGGGAAGTAGTTGCAGGGGAGGGGAAGAACAGGAAGGCAAAAAGGCAAAAGCATATTCTCATTGAAGTTGGCTCAAGGAGAGAAACACATACGTACTAAATGGAATATCTTACCCTCACTCACTCTCCTGAGTAGGGGAAAGGGGGATGAGAGGGGGGATGATGGAGGGGAGGGCATTCTGGGGAGAGGGGAGGTTAGAAGTAACCACTATCAAAGAGGGACAGGATCAAAGTAGGGAATGGACCAGGTGGGAGGTGAGACAGGTGGGAGGGAAATATAAGCAGTCTTTTACAATATATCTGCTATGGTAATGTTTTGCATAATATATCTGCTATGGTAATGTTTTGCATAGCTATACATGTACAACACATACTGAATTGTTTATCTTCTCAGAGGGAGTGGGTGACAAGGGAGGAAAGGAATGGATCTGAAAATCGAAGTTTTAAAATTAAATGTTTCATAAGATGTCCAGGCAGTGAGGCTCAGAGATTCACCTTGCCCTAATGGCAAAGTCGAAGGGGGTATGGGAGAAGATATGGGAGAGAGCAGATTGGATGAGGGGATATCTAGTGGGACTGCTATTCTGGGGTGGTGGGTAGGGAAAAAATGGGGGAAAAATGTAACTCATAATCTGGTAGAAATGAATGATGTAAACCAGAAGTTAATAAATCATTTGTTTAATTGAAAAAAAAAAGAATACAAGTCTTCTGACTTTGAACCTTAGACTTTTCTTCCTACTTCCCGTAAAGCTGTGTGGTAAAGGGAAATTAAAGAGTCAAGGTGAAGAAGACAGAACTGAACAAAAACTTATGCGAAGAGAGGTTTATACATTACTGTTGATATTACTGTTGTTATTGTTATGAGGATTATCATTATTGTTAAATAATGGCAAATAATAAATAGAATGACTTAAGAAATGATTCATAGTTAATATCAAATTGATGGTATTTAATATGGTCAGGACTAATGACCAATTTATTTTTTTTCTAAATGTTTTTTTTTTTCAGACCAAGGCTTTATTTATTCATTTCTTGCATTTAAAATATTCTTCGATGACATCTTTGGCCTGAGATTCCTTGCCATATTCCTTAACAACAACGCAACTGCAGCCAACCCCTTTACAGGTCTTTCTCTCTCTGTCAATTTTACAGAGACCTACCCATTCACCTAGCTTCTTGTGGTCATCAAGCTTGATCAAGTTGATTTGATGCTCAGCACATATGGCCTCAACCAACTTTACATACATAGGCTCATCACAGTTGGAAGCAAGTACACAAAGATGGGCTTGGCATTTGTCCAATTATCTGTTCTTAATCTATTTTCTAAGCCAGTTTTTCCCCTGTAAGGTATATCATACTTTTTCTATTTACTCTATCCTTTTACTTTGTATTATTTTTTCCTTTATCTTATGTCTCATGGAATGATTAGCTTTCACTTGACCCATTACAATTTTTAAAGAACTTACTTTGTTTAATGAGTGTTATTACTTTTTTGTCACTTATTTTTAAATTGCTTTCTTCAACATTGTTCAATGTTATTTTATTAAATTAAAGAGTTAATTTCCCTTTCAAATTTTCTTTCATTATTCTCATTCTTTATCTCAGTTTTTCCTCTACTTATTTTATTTCATTTACAAAATGATATTTTCTCTTTTTTTAACTTTAGGTCTTCTAGGAATTCTTGTTGGATTTGTTTGAAATCTTCATTTTCCTTTGAGGCTACACTTGTAGAGGTAGTCAAATTATTATCTTCTTCTGAGTATATTTTGGACTTCCTTTTCACCAAACCATTTTTTTGTTTAATGATAAGGCTGATTTTTGGTTTCTTCATTTTCTTGCCTATGTCTCAACTTTGAACTTTATAGTAGGACTGGACTCTGATGAGCTCTGGGAAAGGGCAATAGAGGGGCATCATTTTTCCCATTTTAGGTTTTTTGCCATCTTTTTTTGTTTTGTTTTTTTCACAATTAGTTCTGGAAATCTATGAGTTTTAGTGCTTCCAAGGTTGTGTGATACAGGGAAAGGTATGGGCAGAGTTCTCCTGGTCTGAGTTCTGATCCTTACTCAGGAAAGAAATATGCTCATTAATAATTATAAACAGTAGTGTTTCTCTGCACTGGAATTACTACCAGGAACCAGGACACCTGCTCTATTTCTGCCCTGGAACTGTTTTTAACATTATTTCATTTAAACAATAAAATGGTATTCATGATTATTTCTCATTTAAATAACAAATTGTTAAAATTGGGGGACCAAGCTCTTTTCCCCCCTCACCTATTTCTTTGGCCAATCTCTCAAGGATAGGACTGATGGAAGAGAGGATTAACAGTCTCCTCATTCTGGATATTGCTACTCTATCCAACTAGATCAGACTTTTAACCTAAATAGAAAACCCCTTCAGCCGAGGCTTAGGTTGGGGTATAAATTAATTTGAATAGATTTCCCAAGGCTAGTGGTAACTTATAAGTAAATTATATAATTAGATTTCATTAGAATAAGTTCAGTTTCACATTGTAATATCCATTTTCTCATTAATTGTTAAGAAATCAGAATTGATTGCAACACTCAGGAATACTCCACTTCCAAGGGCATATAAGCCACAAATGTGCCACCGTGATGGTTTTGGGGATTTAAGAGTTTCACTGAGCTTTTATTAAAAATGTTGACATTATTAATAATGTGACTAATTACCCAGAAATTTTTCCTTCTTTTCCTAATCTTAACAAAAAAGCACCTGGTATTTTATAGTAACACAGCATGGCCTCAATATCCATTGGAAGATCAGGAAAAATGGGCCTTGAATGGGTCCCTTAACTTACTGAAACTCCTAGGACTTGAGAGAAAAATCGTAAATCTCTCAAAACTTCAAAACCCTCTGAATCCCCAGACATACATGATGATCATACAGCAACTACTTGATCTTCAGCTCCTCTACCCCCCCCCACTCTCCTAATTCTCCTTCCTTCCCCTGAAGCTTTACCACCCTCCCCCTCTTCCCTAGCTTCTCTTTCTAACTCTAATCTTTATCTTCAATTACCACCCCCTTACCAAATCCCTCCTCAACCCAAGCCACAGATCCTTAGTCCATCCAGTACCCTTCAGGAAAATCCCTTTCTTGCTCCCTCCTCTACTGTGAAGCTCTCCTTAGCTTCTGATTGCCCCAGCCTTACAAACACAGCCCCTAGTCTCCCTCTACTGCAGGTTCTTGATGCTGGGGATGGTAACAATAGAGTTCATGCCCTCTTTTCTATGTCAGATCTGGCACAAATTAAAGACAAACCAGGGAGATATTCAGAGGACCCTACTAAATTTTCAGATGCCTTCCAGCTAACATCTCTCCAATTTGACCTTACCTGGGGAGACTTCAATCTGATCCTCTCTACTGCCTGCACAGTGGAGGAAAAAAGGGTGATCTGGGATTATGCCCAGAAGCATGAGGACATTATGGCCCAAAATACTAATGGAACCCACTATCCTCCCAGAACCACTGCAATCCCAAACTGTGATTTAGTCATGGGACTATGAGGATGACAAGACAGCAGGGATCATATAAGTCATTGTCTATTGGAGGGGATAAAGGCAGGATTAAAAAAACAGGTCTCCTATGGTTGCCTGAGAGACATTACTCAAAAACCTAATGAGAATCCCTCTCTCTTTAGGAAGAGATTAGGGGAATCTCTGAGGATATATACTGACCTAGACTCTGACTCCCCTGTGGGAATTGACTGTCCTGAGCATGCAGGTTATTTCACAGTGAGCTCTGGACATACACCATAAACTACAAAAAATATAACAAAGCCCTCAAACTCCATTTAAGTAGCCAATGAAAACTGCCTTTAAGGTCTTTAACAATAGAAATTAGGTGTGGGCCTAGGAGAAAATGCCTTAGGTCCAAGATAAGGCCAGTCTCTTTACTGCTGTTATCTTGGGCAACCAAGTAATAGCAAATGTTATTTGTGAAAAAAGCATGGTCATTGGGCCAGGGACTGTCCGCAGGAAGGGTCAGAAAACCATCCACTTCCTGGGCCATGCCCTCTCTGCCACCAGAAAGGGCATTGGAAATGTTACTATGCAAAAGAAAGTCAAGCAAAAGAATGTCCCACATCTCCTTGCATCCTGGGTCCCTTCAGATGGTCTAATATGTTGATGATATCCTAATCTGGAGCCCTTCCCATGAAATAGACATTGAGGCTGCTATCTCCTCCCTGAGTTGCCTAGATAAGAGGGGATACAAAGTCTCTCCCCTAAAAGTCCACATCACCCCTACAGTCTGTAAAGTACCTGGGTCACCTCCTAATCCCCACCTCCCTTTCCCTGACAACAAAACAAAGACTAGTAATTTTGTCCTCTCCTACCCTGTCACTAAATGCCAGCTCTGCACTTTCCTGGGCCAGGCAGAGTTTTGTGGGATTTGGATTCCCAATTTTGGCCTCATCAACAAACCTCTATACAAAGCCACACAGGGCCCTGATACTTTACCCTTTGAATGGGAACCTAAACAGGATAAAGCATTTAACTATTTAAAAACCAAATTGACTTCCACTCCAGCATTAGCCCTACAGGACTTGGTGAAGCCCTTCACTCTATACAGATGAAAACAAGGTCAGCCCTTGGGTAGTTACTGAGACACTGGGGGAAGATCCACCCCCTGTAGCCTAACTGTGAGCAGCTAGATACAGCAGCCTTGGGCTGGCCTGCCTGTCTCCTTGCAGTAGCAGCCAGTTCTCTCTTGGTGGGAGAAGCTTCTGAGATCACCCTTGGGCAACCCTTAAAATCCTGACTCCCCAGCATATTTAGAGTATTTTGGAAGTAAGAGGGCACCAATGGCTGACTTGTGGCTGCCTGAACCAGTATCAGGCTCTTCTCCTTGATACCCCTGGTTTAACTTGACATGTGTGTTCTACCATGAACCCTGCTACACTGCTTCTTCCCACTGGAGAGTCTGAGAATCCCTTGCATGGCAGTGAGGAGGCCATTGAGGCAGTGCAAGTCAATCACCCTGACCTCATGGACATTCCTTTGAAAAACTCAAATGGCAGTTGGTATGCTGATGCCTCCAGTTTGGTGAAGGCAGGAACTTGGGCACAAAAGGTTGAATTGAAAGTACCCTCTAGCTTTAGAACTGGGGAGAGATAAGAGAATCAACATCTACCCAGAATCCAAATAGACCTTCAAGTGCTTCATGCCCATGGGGCAATATGGAAAGAAAGACATTTCCTAACCACAAAAATCTCCCCCAGAAGACCAGGTCCTTACATCTTAAGTACATGCCCGCCCCCTTGCCTTGGCCCCCAAAGAAGGGGCTGTTATGCATTGGAAAGGGACATCAAAAGAGGGTCTCTGACCAGACTACAAGGAACCAGCTGGCAGAGAGTGCCTCCAAAGCCACAGCTCTAACCCTGTCTTTAACTACATCCCGAATTCCCCAGGTCTCTCCCTCTTTTGGCCCTCAATGTACCCCTGAGGAAAGGCAACAATATTCTTATAGAGGATATGAACTCTTGCCTACAGGCTGGTTTAAAACTCCCACAGGCCAAATGGTTATTCTGGAGTCAGGGACATAGAAACTCCTTCAAGGGCTTCATCAGGCGACCCATCCGGAAAAACACACACCATACCATCTTGTGAAACCCCTTTTCTCAGGACCCAGACTGCTGGACACCATAGGGAAAGTCCACAAGACACGTGGCATCTGTCTTAGAGCCAGTCCCGGGGGTGCTTTTATACCCCCTCCTCTTCTCAACCCCGTCCAGTGCCTGGGACCTTTCCTGGGGTATACTGGCAGATAGATTTCACACACATGCTGGCTTGTAGAGGATTCAAACTCCTCATAGAACTTATTGATACTTTCCCTAATTGGTGGAGGCCTTCCCTTGAGGCTCTGAAAAAACTGTGGAAGTGGCTAAAGTATTTCTTAATTAGATTATTCCCAGATTCCTACTTCTGAGTATTTTGCAGAGTGATAATAGGCCTGCTTTTACTACCCAAATTACCCAGAAGGTTACCAAGGCTCTGGGCATAACCTACATCCTCCATTCTGCCTGGCACCCCCAGTCTTCAGGCAAAATGGAAAAGATGAACCATACCCTAAAAGAACCTTGACTAAATTGACTCTGGAGGTTCTCCAGCTCCTCACAGTGGCTCCGCTGCTGGTCAGGGTGGCCCCAGAGCCAATATTAAACTCAGCCCCTTTGAACTATTGTTGGATATGTCTTTTCTGACCTCTGAGATCCTCTTAGATACAGAGCACCAGCTCCTGACAAAGTACTCCCTGACTCTAAGGCAAAGACAAAAAAGCTTTATCTGGCTGTGCTAATTCACACCTCCTCTCCCCTAACAAATCAGTCCCTATTTCCTCCCTAACAGTTACCCCAGGAGATGTGGTCTATCTCAAGTCCTGGAAATCACAAGGCACTGACCCCTAAGATGAAAAGTGGAAGGGTCCATATAAAGTCATCCTAATTACTCCTACTGCTGTAAGGTCAAAGGTCTCCCCAGTTGGACCCATTTATCTAGGATTAATCTATGACCCCCTTCTGTTTCCCTTCCAGATTCTTCACAGTATACTTGTGAGCCATTGGAGGATCTGAAGTTGCTTTTCCAGGAAACAAAAGGAAATCTCTGAGAGACCTTGGACGGAGCAAGCAGATATTCCCTAAGTGCTACTCTTTCCCTTGTGATCCTCCGGATAATTTTGATCCTTTCAATATGTTCTCCTTGATGCCCTCTTTTCTTCAACTCAGTGTCTTCCCAGTGATTAAAGGCCCAGCATCCTCATGGAGTGAGAAGTCCCTAATCCACCTACAAGAGGTCTCAGGTTACTGTGATTGCTGGGTATATTATCCCCACCCCTAAGGGACCCCAGCATTTGACCAGAAGCCGGATTTCTTAGTTCTCCCTTCCCCAATGGCACTGCCCACTTATGCAGTAGGCTACCTCCTTTAACTTTAGGTACTCTTCTTTGGAACACTTTCACCAATAAGACCACTTGTTTTGATGCTGGACAGAGGCCAGGCTTTGTTATCAGGATTTATCTGGTCCCTACTCTGGGAAGTCTTCAGGATATTTCAGCACTTGTTATGTTCTGGGGGGAACGATATACTCCCCACATGGGACAACTAAACTGTTTCTTACAGGGTACTCCCAATGCTACTCATACTAGTTGTTTCTCCTGTGCTGACTTTGACCCTGTTGAGGCTCTGAAAGAACTACATGGGTATTGGGTCACAAGACTACATGACTGACCTTTGGTCATGGTACATAGTGACCCTAGGGAGAGCCTAAGGCAGTGCGCAAGGCCCCCTGAAGGATGTTGTTGAGGTCTGAATAATGTATAAAATAAGCAAGTACAGAACATGCAGGATTGCCAAACAGGATCTAGCCCCTGAGCTTGTCCTGGTACGGCAAGATACATGTTTACTTAACAGAATGCTGAGCTATGATAAGACCTCTTACGACATATTCGAAGGGGGAACATGACTGGCTGCCAAACGGCCCCTAAACGGCCCCATGGAAAAAGAGAAGTCAGGGTATATAACCAGAGAGGGGAAGAGCCTAAGAAAGATCTTGGCAGCATGAAATAAAGGACTGATCTCCAACCGCTCTGTGTCTGTGGTGCTCTGGGGGGCCATTCTCCCACCTATGGGAGCCGTAGATGTATGAAGACTCGGGTAAGTGAGTGGCTACCCAGGGTTGATGAAGGTGAGCGTCAACATGACCCAATCACCATGGGGGAGGCCCCTACTTTTACCCTCTGTGTTACTCTGGTCTTTGCTACTGAAACTCCATGGGATCCCTTCTACACCTGAGATTATAAATCACCTCTCACTGTTTCCCCCACTCAACCAGTATTCCTTCCTTCATCTAATGGCCTAGATTGCTGGTCCATGAAAATTCTCACCCTCTTGAATAGCTCCAGGATCCCTCTGGACACCCACAGGGATACACCTATGTCTGTGGTTTTGATGCTACTCCAACTTATCTAGCAGATAAGCATTTTCAGATTCACCAGGCTTCATATCCAGATGACCTGCTTCAGAGCTCAGTTGTCCTGACCTCGCAGTGCCTTAATCTCTACACTGGATGTGGGAGGTACTCCCTTGTAATGCTTGGGCTCCCTATTGAAAGCTTTTCTGCCACTCCTCCTTCTAAAGCACATTCTAGACATACACTGGGTCTCTGGGACCATGCAGTCTGGTGGCTCAGGAAAATCACAGGGGCTCTGATCCCATTTGTTAAGCTACATGGAACATGAGACAATATTGACTGATTTAACTGTTGCTCTCCAGGAATTAGCTAATGACACGGCCTACTCTATTTTGGATCTACAAGAGTTGTTAAACTCTTTTGCTAATGTACTGGACAATCAGATGACTCTTGACTACCTCCTTGCCTCTGGAACAGTCTGTGCCCTTGTTAATACATCATGCTGTGCTTATATTAATAACTCACAGCAGGTGGAGACCAGAGTTACAAACATACTTGATAAGCCGGGATGGATGGAGGAAGCTCATAGTCAACCTCTTTCCTCCGGATCAGAGGACAGTTCCTGGGGTTCATGGCTTCTGCCATTTCTTTTTCCCATCCTCATGCCTTTTATAGTTTTTTTTCCTCTTCTTGATTTTTGGGCCCTGCCTACTTAACATGCTAACCAGCTTTGTGTCTTCTAGACTGTCAGCTATCCACTTGCAGATGGCCATGCCTTAAGGATACTCACCCCTATCCTTGGCATCCCTGATTGGTTTGCCTCTTTCCACCCTTGACTCAGCTGGTGCAGCATTCTGCAACCCATGCTGACTAATCCTCCTCAACCTATTCTGGTCCCTTGAAAAGGACTCTTTGCCCCTGTGCAGCAGGAAGCAACCGCTGAAGACCATGACCTTTACCCATTTTTCCCCTGAAAGAATTCTCCTGCCTAGTGGTTGAGTGGGGAAATGATGTGGATACAAAGTTTCCCTAAGGATTAATATTAAAGGTCATTTATTTCAATACCTTAGGAGGTGCTCCTGCTCTTGAGAACATCCTAAAGTAAACTTTATATACAAACATGTGTATGTATGTATAACTATGTATGTCTTTGTGTATGTGTATGTGCACATGTAGACATCCTTCTTTAGGGTGGGAGGAGAGGAAAGGGATGGGAAAAATAAAGTAAAAAATGCACAGCAGGAAAAAAGAAAACCAACAAGGAAGCAAAGACAAACTGGGGCATTGGAAAACACAATGTTTTCTTGTTTGTTGCACTTATTTTTTTGAAATGGAAATTTATTGTTTTATAAAGAATCTTATAACCTGCTATGTACATGGCAATTCATTTTTTCTTTTTTTCATTTTGTTTTTAAAAATTATAAACAAAAGTAAAAAAAAAAGTATGCTTCCAAGATGGAGGATTGGAGAAACAAGTAGAAAAAATTATAATATCACAAGGAAATCAAACCTGGAATTTTTCTTCTTCTTTCCATACCATCTGAAGGTGGGAGAATTATAAGCAGTATTCATGGAAACTTTTGCTTATTTCAAATATCCAGTTGTGAATTTTAATAAATTTTCATTTACTGTCTTTCATTTTTTTTCATTTTTGGTTATATTAGTACCACTGTGTATGTTTTTCATACTCACATCTCAACCCTACTTCTGAACTTAAAATATCTCATCTTTTAATCCATATATAGGCAAAGAAAATAATTTCACATATTAATCTTATGCACAAATGTGCGGTTTCTTATGCAAGGACAGTAGATTACCTTATTGGCAAGAGGAGCAATTTCATCATCAGTATTCTAGAGTCAAAATTGGCTGTAGAATTCATTGAACCTACTTCTTAAACCTTCAAAGTGTTAACTTTTCATTCCTTTCATTCTTTCTGCTATTTCTCATCATTTTACGGGTAAATTTCTCTTCTCTCTCTCTCTCTCTCTCTCTCTCTCTCTGTCTCTCTGTCTCTCTCTCTCTCTGTCTCTGTCTCTGTCTCTCTCTCTCTCTCTGTCTCTCTCTGTCTCTCTCTCTCTCCTCTCTCTGTCTCTGCCTCTGTCTCTCTCTATCTCTGTGTCTCTCTCTGCCTCTCTTTCTCTCTCCTTCTTACACACCTTCTTTTAACATTTCCCATCTCCCATTATTTCTTTTAACAACTTTGAGTAGAATTTGTTTACATTTGAAGATGTAGGTAACACATTTAAAAATATTTTAAGAGATAAAAATATGATGAAAATGAATGGTTATGAATCAGATCTAGAGGAGAGATGGCAGCGAGTTGTAGTAGATAGTTCTGTGGTTTTTCTCATGAGGAAAATCAACATTTAAAATTTCACTCAGATACTATGTAAATAATGAGTACTTTCAACTATAAGTGTTATGAATTTGGTGACCATTATTGTGTCTTCATCTGATAAAAGGTAGAATCACAACTTGTAGCTGTCACCCAACTTCAGTGAACATTCCCTTATTTTCTGCTGTCTCCCATATTTGCTGTTATTCTAGCCAGAAAAGCCCATCAATGAAGGAGCTTATCTTTGAGAATAGAAAGAAATATTTTTTAATATGTAGAACTTGATTTTTTCCTCAAACCTTCCCAATTTCAGAATGAGAATTTTAAACAAAGTGAGATTTAAGAGTTTATTTGTTACTATTTTTGTCTTTTTTCTTGATACTTACATGATTCTGTTTTTGCCTATTTGCCCTAAGATCTTGCTCGATGTAAAAAAAAACAAAACCTGTTTCCTTCTTTTGAGAGCAATGCCAACAACTCAGAATCTGGGAATCACCACTGAATAAAACAAAAGGACAGAGAGTTGGGTAACACAAGCTCAAAAAACCAGAGAAGGTTATTATCCACTGGCTTGTTTCTTTTGAATTATCCATAATAATAATAAAGATGGAACTGAGTAAATAAAAGAATACAAAGATGCTCACAAGAAACAGGATGACTTTGGTGGCTCTGGTCTCTGGGGAGGCTTTAGGGACAAGGCTGTTTTTATGAAGTTGTTGGACTTGCCAGTGGTGTCTGTACAAAACAAGCACCATGTAGCCACTGCTAATGGCCATAAATACCACAAACACTGCATCATAAAGTGATTTCCAAACTGCAAGTTTCAAGGTAGTCATGGAATGCCTGTTTATAGAGCAATAGCCCAGGTTCCTGTTCAGAGTACTTTCAGTGATGTTCCTAGGGCCAGTCACATACAGTGGGACAATCACATCAAACAACAGATTGAGTATCCATATGAAGACACAGGATGGAACAATACATTGTGGAGCTCTGGTTTTGAGCTCTGCCCATTTAGAGCTGCAGGAAGTGATAGTGATTGCTTGGAAGAAACTCATGAGGCAGGTCATACAAAGTGAAAGACCCCGGGAAAGTCTTTGCAGATATGTTAGGATTTTACAACCAGTGTCACCCAGGAAAACTTTCTGGTTGCAACCGTGGATTGTGAATGGAACTCCCCTGAAGAGAAGCATCAACATGTGGGAGAAGGCCAGATTAATGAAAATCAAGTCAATGGGTCTTGTCTTTTGACTAGCAATTAAATTAGAACCATACAAGTGAAGGAGTAAACCATTCCCCAAAACTCCAGTTGTAGTTTGAAGAATGTAGATAATGCAAAGAAGATCATCATAAGAATGCATTCTTTATCCTCTTGGAGAGAAAAAAAAAAACTGGTAGTCAAACCCAATGTGCCCTGGTAGGGAATAGAAAGATTTTTGTGACTGATATAGTTCTGAATGGGATTCCACAGACTCCTCACAAATAAGAGGAGCTTCAGTAAATATTTTTTTCTTTTATGGAGATAGTTTTAAAAATTATTTTCTTCATTCCATCTATTTTTGAGATTAATGGTATCAATATTCTCATCCTTATGCCTTATAAAGTGACTCCATCTCTAAGGACCATTATTATATTATATACTATTTTCTGCCCAGTCTATGTTTTTGTTTATTCAAATCACTTTCTATGCCACCATTTAAGGAGTCATTACATTTTTAGATTATCTCAAGACTGAAGATTGAGATGAAGGTTTTAGAGAAAAAAAATGTGGTCTTTATCCTCTTGGAGAAAAAAATGTAGTCAGATCTAATGTGCCCTGGAAGGGAAGAGAAAGGTTTTTGTCACTGATACACGTATTCGGATGGGATTCCAAAGACTCCTCACCATCAAGAGGAGCTTCAGGAAACATTTTTTATGGAGATAATTAAAAAAAATATTTTCTTCATTCCATCTCTTTTTGAGATTAATGGTGTCAGTATTTTTATTCTTGTGCATTGAAAAATGGCTGCACCTCTAAGGACCATGATTAAATTATATGTAATTTTCTTCTCTATATTTTTGTTTATTCAGATCTCTCTATATGCCACCATTTAAGAAGTCATTACATCTTAGAGATTATCTCAAGCCTGAAAGCTGAGATCATAGAGGGGTTAGAGAGAAAAAAATGTGGTAGGATGTATGTTTCAAATGAATTGGAATGTTTAGCTTTAGGAAGAGATGGATTGAGGGAAGCCAGATAGGAAATATGAGAAAAAACCTCTACCCTTTGGGAATTCTGCATTTCATTTTGGAGGTCAACATTTCAGTGAGGAAATCAAATCTTAAAAATTAAATTTGAGTTTGGGTGATAGATAAGGGACCAGCTTAGAGAATTTCAGTAAAGAGTCAGATGTGAGAGCCTCAGAAGTTTACCTTTTTCTTCTGTTTTGTCCCCAAAGTCAGAACTGCAACATTATTAGAAACGGAAGGAAACATATTTGAAATTGACGAATCAATAAAACACCTAAGAATGTTCAAAGAATGACCTAGGCTGTGCTGAGAGCTGCTGTCTTTTCTTTTACCAGAGATGTATTAAAAGGTTGAATGATTACTTATAGGGAAGATGTGGCCAACATTTTTTTTCCAAGTATGGGTTTGACTAGAGCTCCTTTATAATTTTGGAAAGCTTTTATTAAGCCTTGCATTTCCTTCAAATTACTTATGAAATTTGCTTTTTAAAATTATTACCATATCATTTAATTAAGCAAGCATTTTTTTGTACCTTAAAGACCACCTGAAACAGTTTAATGCAACTGGTTCCCTTTAATTCTATGCTTCTTTATTGATGGAGCTATGATGGAAGGGTCAGGAAATATCAAGACCGTTATATCCAAAAGATGTTGCCTGAGCTGCACTTTCTTTGTGTTAGGCATCAAATCTTTTTACTTTCTGTACTTGCTAAATGATGTGTTTATGACATTCACTTAAAACACTTGAAGTGACAGGAATATACTAGTTTCAGGTATAGTTTCTTGTTATTGTGAGTCTCTTCTGCCCTTTCTCTTCAGGAGGGACACATTCATGATGATGGACAAACACCGAGTGGGGAAATTATTGTTACAAATGCAGCTGTTTCTTACACTGACCTGTCACTCAGAAACACTGCAGTAGAAGCCTAGGGGTATAACAAAAGGAGTATAATTCTGGTATTTCCAACACTTCATTTCTGTTGAGAGACATGTGAAATAATGAATGCTGGTGAATAAACAATCTTCAATTCCTTTGCAATCAGCAATCACAAACATCTTTTACTTATCATTAATAGTTGATTCAAAGGCTAGTCCTGAATCTCACCAAATACTTGGCCTTTGACCTTTGCCTCTTGACATGGGTACCTGGTTACTAAGAGTTGTCCTTCTGAACTGTAAGAGATTTCTAAGATGGCCCATAGGCTTCTGTGGCTCAGTCCATGACTCCCATGGACCAGTCATTTTAACCACACATTTGTAATGGAAATGCAAATTTAAAGATCTTCCCTGCCCCTAGCTTAAGTGCACCTGGAGCCTGTGGTGGGAGGCTTGTTTTTCAGGAAAGCCCATACCTTGATACTTTGTGATTGGGCAGTGGGTCCAGAAGGTTGTTACATTCTCTGAGCCAGGAGAAGGCTATATAAACCCTGAGGAGAGGCTTTGCTTTGGGGCTCACTTTGAGAAGTGTTGTGTGATTTGACCAGATGAGACTCTGGGAAGCCGTTGTTGAGAGCCCCCCGGCTTTGAAAACCCAGATGTTGATGCTTCCCTCTCTGGTAACTGTGATTTGGTATTGATATAATGGTTGGACAGTTTGGAAGCCTGTCTGTTTGATCTGTAAGTTCTGTAACTCTGAAGTTCGGGGTGCTGACCTTTTTCCCCTGAACTAGGTAATGTGTGTTTGTTTGATTAAAGTAAGTTTGTTAACCCATTCTGAATTGCTTTCCTTTTGAAAAGCAGATCTAAGAACCTGTGTTGGCAGTCACCCTGGGGATATTGGGGTGCTTGCTGCTACAAAATGGCGACGAGGGATGGGATCTGCTGAGTAAAAGGAAAATATGGGGGCTGGGATAATTGTTTGTTTCCCAGTTGTGGTAGCTGTGATTCTGTGGAGCCATGGAGCAGGAGAGAGGAACGACCTGCATGCTGACTTCACTGAGCTGAGAGCAGGAATGGTGAGCTGCCTGCATGGAGACCTGTGGAGAAGCCTGGAGCTGCTGCCTTCTGCTGGAGGAGAAGGAACCCAGGAGTTTGGAGTTCAGCCACAGGACAGGATAAGGACTGTGTGGCAAAGCAGGGGCACTGAATGTGTTTCCTTGCTGCATCCCACAGTTTGGGACCCAGGGGGAGGATGGACTTGTGACTGTGGTGGGTGGGGTGAAGTGCCATGGACCCCAAGGACCCCACTTTGGTTTTGTTGCCCAGCTCCCTCTCTGGACTTGGAAGCAGGGGCTGGAGCAGTGTTGTGGGAAGGACACCCCCCTCCTCCCAAGAGAACTTTATGTGATAATGCTTTGTATTTTGTGAATTGATGTGAAAATGCAATGTACTTTGTTTAAGGCCCCAGTGGCCACTTTGGTAACTTTAGATGTACCTTGAAAATATGACTTAAGAGATGGTTAGTGCTAATTCAAATGTAAATTGTGTATGCTATGGGCAAGAAAGATCTTGGGGCCGAATGTAATGGAAATGCAAATTTAAAGATCTTCCCTGCCCCTAGCTTAAGTGCACCTGGAGCCTGTGGTGGGAGGCTTGTTTTTTCAGGAAAGCCCATACCTTGATACTTTGTGATTGGGCAGTGGGTCAAGGAGGTTGTTACAATCTTTGAGCCAGGAGAAGGCTATATAAACTCTGATGAGAGGCTTTGCTTTGGGGCTCACTTTGAGAAGTGCTGTGTGATTTGACCAGATGAGACTCTGGGAAGCCGTTGTTGAGAGCCCCCCGGCTTTGAAAACCCAGATGTTGATGCTTCCCTCTCTGGCAACTGTGATTTGGTATTGATATGATGTTTGGACAGTTTGGAAGCCTGTCTGTTTGATCTGTAAGTTCTGTAACTCTGAAGTTCGGGGTGCTGACCTTTTTCCCCTGAACTAGGTAATGTGTGTTTGTTTGATTAAAGTAAGTTTGTTAACCCATTCTGAATTGCTTTCCTTTTGAAAAGCAGATCTAAGAACCTGTGTTGGCAGTCACCCTGGGGATATTGGGGTGCTTGCTGCTACAACATTGCCCTTGGTTCTTTTCCAATCCAGTGCTTTAGTATTTGGTTAAGCCAGATTAATAACTGCATGAGTGCATTTGACACCTTCTGACATACCCTGTTACCTTGCCAAACATGGGCAAGTTTGATATTATTTTAAGGTCCCATTCTCAGTCATTAAATGTGAATACTATGAACTTGCTAACAAATGTTCTTTGGGGCAATGACTTCCTGAAAACAGAATATTTAACACAAGGCAGCATAATGGTAAAAGAGATTGTAACATAATAATTTCAGAAATTCCTATATTTTTGTTCATCTCAGAAACTATCAGGTTTTTGTTAAAAACTAGTCTAAAAGGCAAAGGTTTTTCTCCAAGATATAATTGGGATTTTGCTGTGAAAATGAAATGAAATTTAAAGAAATGAAGTGTCTGTGACTCATCTTTAGCTGCTTTTGCTCGGATGCAAAGGACTCTTAAGCATAATGCTTCCTGCCCTTTAGGTACATGGCCAAAGCTAATATTTGGTCTAGACACAACCTTAGCAACATGGCTTGAGAGTATCTGTTTCACCCATCCCCAGTCCCCAACCATAAAATTTAAACAGGAATACCTTGACTATAAAGTAGGAAATAAAATCCATGCAGAACAAAAGATTTATAACATGACTCAGGGGAACATAATTGACATTTTAGGCATTCTTAATTACTGAAACATAGGAATTGCGGAAGATTCAAAAATATTTTGGCTCAAAGTACATCATTATGACCACCAAGGCAGGAAACTTTAGGGCTTCCTAGGGAACCACTTACTTCACCTAAGAAACTAAAGACAAGAGCTTGTTGAAATAGTCATGCCACTCATGCCAAAGATGAAACTTATCCCTGAGTCACAAATAAGAGATTCAAATAATTTTTTTTTAAAAGCAATTGGGGTTAAGTAACTTGCTCAAGGTTACACAGCTAGTCATTATTATTTATGCGTGGGTGCTCATTTTCTGAGGCCGGATCTGATCTCGGGTCATCCCAACTCCGAGGCCGGCGCTCTTACTCACTGCACCACCTAGCCGCCCCTTTAGGGCAATTGGGGTTAAGTAACTTGCCCAAGGTTACACGGCTAGGTTTTTGTTTGTGCGGATTAAGTGTCGGAGGCCGGCTCCGAACTCAGGTCCTTCTGATTCCAGGGCCGGCGCTCTATTCACTGTGCCACCTAGTCGCCCCGATTCAAATAATTTTATAGAGGAACCAAGAAACCTGTTAGATAATTCTAAGGCATGCTTATCTCCCTTTTGAAGTAGAAATTATGACTGTTCTGCACACTCATCAATCTCTTTACTCCAGACATCCGGAAGAGAAGAAAAGAAACTAGAAATGAATAAATGTTGAAGAGTATTAGAGTAATTACTTCCAGAAAATGCCAAGAATTATTTTTAATAAAATATTACTATTTCTCTGATTATGGGTAAGTCACTTAACTTTATGTTTGTGAGCAGACACTCAAAGATATCTTTAAAAATATCATTAGGAATTTATGTTTTAATAGGTCTTAAAAATCATAAATATTTAAGATGGTTTGGGGATAAGACATCTTATTGAGAAAGCAAAGGAACAAGAATTTTTAAGCAATTATTTTATGTCATGCAGTATGAATATCAGTTTACAAATATTAAATTTTAATCATAACAACCTTAGTCATTATTTTTATTTAATTTTATTTATTTATTTATTATCCATATTTGATAGATGAAAAAACTAAGGCAGATATATGGTAAGTGATTGTACCATGGTCATACAGGCCACATTTATATTCACATTTTTCAAACATCAGACCCAGAGCTGTATCTACTGCATTAAACACCCACAAAGTCATCAGTTTCATTTTCCTTCAGCATTCTTGTTAAATATTTTATTGGTATTAATATTGATATGAGATTTTATATGTATATATTTTATTTTTATGTGTCTTTTCTAAAAATTCCTTCTCAAAATATTTTGCCATTTCTATTTGTAATTTTAGCCTAAAATAAGCAGATATGTGATGCAGTGGAAAAAGTAACATGCTTGATGTGAGGAAGAGCCGAGTTAAAATCTAGCCTCAGACATTTAATGGTTGTGTGACCCTGGACAAGGCACATAATGACTGTTTCCCACAGTTGTTACATTTTATGAAATAATAACATTATCACAAACTCCCAGGTCTTTCTTATGGTCAAATGAATACATGAAAAGCATTTAACTTGGTGGCTTGTACTTAGTTTTATTCAAAATATTATTCTTATAACTATTTCATATTTATTGCTATTATTCTTACTCTGTATATTATTATTTTGACTTCTTAGTCATGAAAGATATGTGTCCCTGGGGCCCCCTTTTTCCCTAAAATGCATCTGGCTGATTATCTCACTCTTTCCTACAGCCTTTTAAACATTGATGTTTGCCCCTTATAAAATACATAGAATAGTTATCCAATAAAGCTAATTAAGGAAGCATGCTTGACTTCTGGTTTTTTGTTTGTTTGTTTGTTTGTTTGTTTGTTTTCTTTTTGGAGGGCAATTGGGGTTAAGGGACTTGCCCAAAGTCACACAGCTACTGGTGTGCCAAGTATCTGGGGCTGGATTTGAACTCAGGTCCTCCTGACTCCAGTGGCAGTGCTCTATTCACTGCTCCACCTAGCCACACCGACCTCTATTTTTTGTAACAAAATTTCCTCTTCTTGGGGTTTTGAGGAGATGGGAGAGCAAAGTTCCAAGATCTGTTGTAATTTTACTTGAAAATATAGTGGAAGGACTCCATGACAATATTCTAAATTAGGCACAGGTGCTCCCACACCAGACCCCTTTCTTTTTTTCCTTTCCTGACCCAGGCAGTCCTATTAAATGCAGTTTTTCACATGTATTATAATCAGTGTTAAAAAAATAATGAGAAAACACAAGCTTCACATGCATATTTTCATGCCATCTTCCCTTTTGTATTCCCCACTCCACTGCTTAGCCCAAGAAAATTCTTGACTGACGTGAATTGTTTAATATCAGGCTATCTATTCTATGTAAAAGGTGGGGGGAGGATGAGGCCAGAATCTCATTTTTTCCAAGGATACAAATCAATATTGAAAATATTATTAGAAGTTTTCCTAGGTTTTTAACTTTTTTGATGATCTTTTTTCCCCCCAAAGTTGTTAATATTATCACTGTTAAAATTCAGGAGATGAAGCCTACAAAATTGAAATGATCTCTCAATGGCAGCACAGGCAGTGAGTAGCAAAGTCAGAATCTGAAACCTTGACATGTGCCTCTAATTTTTGTGTCTTTTCCCTTTCATGATGATTCAGGAGCATCCACAGCATCTGAGACAGAAAAGGAAAGTCAGAGGGCTGACTTTTCTCCATTTATAAGAAGGCAATTTTGAAAATACAGAAAGTCATTAAATCTTTTGGGGAACATGATCGTAAATGTAACAGAAGTACAGATCATGGAAAGAGCAAAGAAAAAGGTAGAGGAAATTATGTAGGACATAGGAAAGAAAGGGCAAAGTCTGTGCATTGAGAGCAACTTCCATTTTGTCATTCAAAGATACCCTCAAGTCAAACAGGAATGAAGACAGCCCCAGGAGCAGTATAAGGAAGCAGATCTAGGGCTCTGATGGAAGTACCTAGATTCAAATACAGTCCTCATCAGCCAGGAATTTCTCTGACAGTGTAAAAGTCATTGCCTCTGTCTGGGCCTCAGTTGCTACACCTGTAAAATGAGGGATTTTTATCACCTGATCTGACTTCTGCTCTGAATGTCTGAGTCCATAAGACTCAGATTTGGGAGGACAGATTAGTCTGTGTAGCAGATACTTTAACAATCCCCACAGGAACTCTCAGACTGTCATCTACATTCTTTCAAAGCCCTTCATTCTGAGGGGGAAAGCAGGGAACAGGCTGAAGCTGCAGGGCTGAAACCAGTGAGGGCAGCAGCCAGGGCTTTAAAATTCCTTGGCTCTGCCAATAAAACAGGTCAGTCAGGACTCTGAGCTTGTACAGTGAGGTTGCTGGACAGCTCACAATGACTTTCCTAAGTCATTGAACCTGAATCAGAGATCAGAGCTTTCTGCTCGAACTCGGATTTTGCTCAGACTCAAAAGTTATAGCTCCTTCCCCTGATCTAGTCAGAAAGGGAATAATCAGGACCCACTTTTCTCCTAGCACTTTTACATTGCAGAATCTCCCTTCTGAATCATAATCTTCTGAATGCTGCACCTACACGCACTCCCCTTAACCTGCTGAGCACCACAGTAAGGACAGAAGAGAGACAGAGACACTGTTCAAGCACCAGGACCAAAACATTGTTTCATTTTTAGGAATGAATAATATCTACTGCGGCTTCTTCTACACAGTCCCTTCTGTATCCCAAGCACTGACAGAAGGAATTCTATCTTCCTAGAAGATGTTTCTAGGAATCATACCTCTGTGGCCAAGGCATAAAGTCACTCACCTGTCTGATGTGTGATGCCAAAGCAGTGGCTAGAGTTGTGTGTGAGATTGTGAGTAGGGGTGTATGTGTTCATGCATGACCATATGCATATATTTTGTGATTATGATTCAGGCTGGAATTATAAGGACAGCCTTTACTGAGCTCATCTCCCCCAAGAGCTGTAATTATCCTATCAAACAGAAAATAAAGTCAATAGAAGGAATCTGGGATTTCTTTGACAAAGAAAACAATCCTTTTTCAAAGGTCAAAAAAGCCATTAGTAATTAAAAATGATTAATTAGAATCTCTATAGGAGTAACTGGATAAAGTAACTGGGAAAGAAAATTTTTCCCCTATGCTTAGTAACTGGAAAAGAGGGAAAGATGCCTTTTCTAGTCTTGGGGACTAAGGAGATCATCATTTTTGAGCACTGATATGTGATGACCTCAGTTCCCGTAATGTAGAGCTTCTGGTGACTTTTTCTACAAAACATAAACAACAAAAAACACAACAAACAAAACAACTGTTCTTTCTAGTGGAAATTTATATAGTTTTTTGCAACGTGCTCATATGAAAATAGAGCTTTTATTAATCATAGGTAGATTTGTGCAAAGATAAAACTGCATCAATCAAACTTTAGGGGATACTCTTCACGACTTGTAGACTCTTTGATAAAAACCATGAGGCTGCAAGTCTTAACAAACTCATTCAGCATTAATACATTTTTTAAAATTATGAAAAAAACTGATTGGTTTGTGAAAATTGATACGGTGAAAGTACTTTCCCCTCTCCCATTTCTGTTCAAGCCTCTTAACACTCTTTCCCCTCTCCCTCCCAATTTTTTTAATATAGGGGGAGCAAAGACAATTTTATTAAAAAAAAAAAAACAGATTATTTGTCTAATTAGAGAAATGCAACTAGCAACAGCTCTAAAATACCAACTAGCCCCTAATAAGTTAGCTAATGTGACAGAATAGGATAATGACAAATACTACACAGGATGTAGAAAAATTATTACACTAATGTGTTGTACAGTACACTTGTCCAAATATTTGGGAGAATAATTTGAAACTATGTCTGAAGAGTTGTAAAACTACAAAACCTCCTATTTAGCAATACTACTACTAGTTCTATATCCCAAAGAGATCAAAGAAGAATAACCTGTTTATACAAAAACTCATTTATGACAGCTATTTTTGTGGTGGCAAAGAATTGAAAATTGAGGGAATAGCCATCAACTGGTGATGGGAGGACAAAATGTGATATAAAATTGGGATGGGATACTATTTGACTATATGAAATGACAAGCAATAAAGTTTCAGAAACACCTGGGAAAACATATGAACTGATACAAATTAAAGTTTAAAAAAACTGAGATAATATTTTACACACAAATAGCTATACTATAGTGGTGATCAACTGTGAAAGACTTAGCTACGCCGATCAAGACAAGGATCCAAGACAATTCCAAAATTCATCCAAATTCTTTTTTTTTTAAGCATTTGGGGTTAAGTAACTTGCTCAAGGTTACAAAGCTAGTCATTATTTATGTGTGGGTGCTCATTTTCTGAGGCCGGATTCGATCTCGGGTCATCCCAACTCCGAGGCTGGCGCTCTTACTCACTGCGCCACCTAGCCACCTCCCATCCAAATTCTTGATGAAAATTGTGACCTATCCCTAGGGAGAGAACCGATGAACATTGAGTACAGATGAAAGGATGCTTTTTCACTTTCTTTATTTTTCCTTTTCTGTTTGTGCTTTCTTTTGCAACATGGCAAATATGAAAATATTTTGTTAAATTCACATGGTTAATCAGTATTACATTTCTAGTCTTCTAAAGAAGTGTAGCAGTCATAGGAAAAAGGAAAATAATTTGGTACTCAAAAACTATAAAAATAAATGTTTGTCCATGGTCATATATCTGCCCATACATGAAGATAAAGGACAAAAGAGACTCACAATAACAAATAAGCATAACTGAAATTAGTAGTCTTTTCCTGCCACCTCAAGCTTTGTAAGGGAATGTCATAAATACATAATTCACAACTATAGAAAGTAAAAAGAGTAGCTGTTCACATTTGATGCCTAACACAAAGAAAGCGTAGGTCAGGGAACATCTTTGGCCACAATGGTCTTGATATTTCCTGACACTTCCATCCCAGCTACATCAATAAACAAAGATAGAATGAGAGGGAACCATTTGCCTTAAACTACTTTCAGATGGTTTTTAACATACATAAAGTGCTTGCTTAATTAATTGATCTGATAATAATTTTAAAGAGGAAATTTTGAAAGAAAATGCAAGGAAGTCCAAGAGTTATTAAGTTTTGCAAAAATATGAAGGAGTTCTAGTCCCATCTATATTTGGAAAAAAAATCTTGGCCACATCCTCCCTATAAGTAGTCATTCAACCTTTTAATACATGTCTCTGGCAAATGAAAAGATACCAACTCCCAGGACAGCCTAATTAATTCTTTGAACATTCTTAGGAGTTTTAGCAATTCATCAAGTTCAAATATGTTTCTTTTATGTTTCTAATAATGTTGCAGTTCTGACTCTGGGGACAAAACAGAAAAAAAAAAAAAGAAACCTCTGAGGCTCTCACATTTGACTCTTCTGAAATTCTTTACAATGGTTTCTCATATATCACCCGATTTGAAATTGAATTTTTAAAACTTGCTTTCCTCATTAAAATGTTGAATTCTAAAATGAAATGCAGAATTCCCAAAGGTCAGAGATTTTATTCTCATATTTCCTGTCTGGCTTCCCTGAATCCATCTCTTCCCTAAGACTAAACATCCCAATTTGTTTGAAATATATATCCTACCACATTTTTTTCCTCTAAACCCTTCATCACCTCAGTCTTGAGATAATCTGTGAAATGTAATGACTCCTTAAATGGTAGCATATAGAGTTATTTGAATAAACAAAAACATAGACTGGGCAGAAAATAATATATAATAATCATCATTAAAGATGTAGTCACTTTACAATGCACAAGAATAAGAATACTGATACAATTAATCGCAAAAAAAGATGGAATGAAGAAAATAATTTTTAAAACTGTCTCCATAAAAGAAAAAATGTTGACTGAAGCTCCTCTTATTTGTGAGGAGTCTGTGGAATCCCATTCAGAACACCTGTATCAGTCACAAAACCTTTCTCTTCCCTAGCAAGACACATTGGATTTGACTACCATTTATTTACCTCCAAGAAAATAAAAAATACATTCTTCTGATGAAGTTCTCTGCATTATCTACATTCTTCAAACTACAACTGGAGTTTTGGGGAATGCTTTACTCCTTTCCTTGTATGGATCTAATTTAATTTCTAGTCAAAAGACAAGACCCATTGACTTGATTTTCATTAATCTGGCCTTCTCTCACATTTTGATGATCCTTTTCAGGAGAGTGCCATTCACAATCCAGGCTTGCAACGAGAAACTTTTCCTGGGTGACACTGGTTGTAAAATCATAGCGTATGTACAAAGAGTTTCCTGGGGCCTTTCCCTTTGTACTACTTGCCTCATGAGTTTCTTTCAAGTCATAACAATCACTTCCTGCAGCTCCAGATGGGCAGAGCTCAAAACCAGAGCTTCACATTGTTTTATTCTATTCTATGTCTTCATATAGGTACTAAATATGTTGGTCAATCTAGTTGTACCCCTCCTTCCTATTCAATTGATCCTGTGCCCTCTGTCTATGTGTACCTGTACACATATATACACATACTCACATATGTATTCATATGCACATATACCCTCCTATATAAACATATCAATGTATGTATACATGTATATGTGAATATATGTATATATATGCAAATTTATATTCCCTTCAACTATCCTCATTCTGAGAAAAGTTTCAGAAGTTACAATTAACATTTTTTTCCATATGGGCATGTAAATAGTTCGACTTTGATAAGGTCCTCAAGATTTCTTTTCCCTGTTTACCTTCTCGTGCTTCTCTTGCTTCTTGTATTTGAATGTCATATTTTCTGTCAAACTCTAGTCTTTTCATCAAGTATTCTTGAAAGTCATCTGTTTCACTGAATGACCATTTTCCCCCTGAAAATTTATACTCAGTTTTGCTGGGTAGATGATTCTTGTTTTTTATCCTCGCTCCTTTGAGCTCTGGAATATCATATTCCAAGCCCTCCAATCCCTCAATGTGGAACCTCATAGATATTGTGTTATCATGATTGTGTTTCCACAATATTCAAATTGTTTCTTCTTGGCTGCTTGTAATATTTTCTCATTGATCTGGGAACTCCAGAACCTGAATATATCTTATTGGGATCTTTTTCCAAGAATTGATCAGTGCATTCTTTCAATTCTATTTTGCCCTCTTGTTCTAAAATATCAGAGCAATTTTCCTTGAGAATTTCTTGAAGGATGTGATTTCTTGATTATTTTTTTGATCATGGCTTTCAGGTAGTCCAATAATTTTGAAATTCTCCTTCCTGTATCTATTTTCCAGGTCAGTGTTTTTTCCAATGAGATATTTCATGTTGCCTTCTATTTTTTCATTTGTTTGGATCTGTTTAATAGTATCTTGATTTCTCATAAAGTCATTAGTTTCCAACTTCTCCAATCTAATTCTGAAGGAATGATTCTCTTCACTGAGCTTTTGAAATTCTTTTTCCATCTGGGAAATTTGGCTTTTCAAGGCATTTTTCCTCCTCATTGACTTCTTGGGCCTTTTTTGACATTTGCATTAGTATATTTTTAAGGTGTTATTTTCTTCAGTCAGGCTGTTGACTCACTTTTCATGATTTTATTGCATCATTCTCATTTCTCTTCCCAATTTTAGTTCCACTTCTCGTACTTGATTTTCAAAACCCTTCTCGAGCTCCTCCATGACCTGTACACAGTTCACGTTTTTCTTGGAATCTTTTGGTGCAGGAGGTCTGATTTTGTTGACTTTCTCCCATTCCATGCTTTGATCTTTTTTGTCCCCAAAAAAGGAATCTGAAATTTTATTGCTGTGCTTGCTTTGCTTCCTTTGCTTGCTCATATTGCCACTCAATTACTTGATTTTGAGCTTTTTGCCCCAGTAGAACTCTGCTTCCAGAGAGGAGAGCTTTGTCCCAAATTGCTGGGGTCTTCACAGCTGCAGGAGCTATTTGTTGGGTGCCCTCTCTACAGCCCCCACAAGCTCTGGCTCACTGGTCACGCACCCTAGGACCTCCACCTAAGACAGCAAGACAGATCCAAGCAGGTTAAAGCAAGAGTCATTACCCTCTGAATGGTCATGTTTCCCCCTGTGGTCTGCAGACTAGGAGCACTGAAGCAGCCATGTGGTGGAGGCTGAAGGGCCACCAGGCCTTCAACACTTCTCGCTTCACTAGCAGTGACAGGGAAGCTCTCTTGGTCTCCCAGTCACAAAAGAGTTCCACACTGACCTCTAACTTTGTTTTTGGCATCTATGGGTTAATAATTCTGGAAACCCCCATACCTGCTGGTGATTCACCCTCCCAAAGTGAGCTCCAGCCCTCTGCTGGCCAGGGCCACCCTGGGGATAAAACCACTGGCTCGTGTGGGGCTTGGCTGGGATTGCAGTGCACTGTGATGGACCCTTCCTGTCTGCATGCTGGGGTGCCTTTTGTGGGAGATTGGTTTCTCTCTTTCACTTTGTGGGTTCTGTAGCTTCAAAAGTTGCTTAGAGTCGTCTTTTATAGGTATTTGAGGTGGATATGGGGGGAGCACACAGATTTTTCCTGCTTCTAGGCCCCCATGTTTGCTCTGCCCCTATGGAGAGTGTATTTGAATGAATGTGCCTCTGCCTGCCATATAGTCTTCTTCTACTGCCTTCTTCTGCTTCCCTCATGGATCTAAGGCCTATTAGATTTAATGTAGCTTTGATTGACAAGCTGGAAGGTGCTTTCAATACAGTCTTTGACCCTTCATTCCTGTCTGCTACATCATTTCCTCTGCCTTTTTCTTTATTCATTTCCACAAATATGACTTCTGCTACTCCAATAATAATTGTTAATTTCAGATTTAGTGATTTTCTACATTTTAAAATTTGCTTTTTACAAATAGGGAAAAGCCAGTTCTCTGGTTTTTACCTCAGATGCCTGGGATGTCCATAAATCATGGTGAAATGCATGGACACTCAAATTAAAAGTACAAGATTTGAGTTAAGACTCTGACGTTGATTACTACCTGTGCCAGTTTAGGGAAATCATTTCATGTTGGTCCCAGATTTTAACAGTAATAATAGTGACAATAGTGTTAAAGATGTCATTGAACTATCTATAGCCTGAGGATCTGTAGCAGCAAACATGCTAGCATACCCAGGATGGCTGCTGGCACAGGTTCTTAGATCTGCTTTTCGAAAGGAAAGCACCTCAAAATGGGCTAACAATCTTACTTTAATCAAACATATATAATTTACCTAGGTCAAGGGAAAAAGGTCAACACCCAGAGCTTCAGAAAATATAAATAGAAGTTGCAAGCAGACAAAAAAATACAGACAGAGAAACAAATTAGCAGGTAGGGTTTCCAGGTGTCTGTCCATTACATCCATTCATAGCCAGTTACCAGAGGGAGAAGCATCTAGTTTTTCAAAGCCAGGGGGCTCAATGGCTGCCCAGAGTCTCACCTGGCCAAATCCCACAATTCTTCCCAAAGTGAGCCCCAAAGCAAAACCTCACATCAGGGTATATATAGCCTTCTCCCCTGCCATGGGCTACTCAGTGTCCAGCAGTAAGCATGATTCAGAGACATGGATAAGAAATGATCAGGCCATGTGGGTAGTTCAAGGAAGAATCAAGATCTCCATTCATTGATTCTTAGGACAAGGTTTTTATGGAGCAATGAGACAAAGGAAGGGGACTGGAGTTTTCTTATCATTACCTTAGTCTGTTATATCCCATAAGGCTTTGTTCTCTAGGAGCCAGAAAATCTTAGGGAGAATAAGTTAACTCCTTTCATATGCAGTCACATTAAGATGCTCTCAAGAATAAGCTTTAAGGCCAAAGCCAATGCTTTGATCCTTGAGGGCATTTGCATAGGAGCTGAATAACTAAAGTCTTGGCCAAGAGCCTATTGGTCTCAGAACTCAGACAATACCCTTATAAGTGTAACTCATAACAAAGAACTCAGCAGCTAACTTAAAAAAAGTGGTGTCTCAAAGAGCTCTTGTTTTAAAGTCCACTATTATTAGGGCTATTATCTAATTCCTGGGTCAGGCCTCTTTGGCTCCCCACACCCCTGAGTCAGGGAAAGTCACAACTTGACCCATTGCCCAATCACAAAGTAACAAGGTGTGGACATTACTGAAAAACAAGCCTCCTGCCATAGGCTCTATGTGACCCCATTCAGACTATTAGGTGGCAGAGTATCTTTTCAAATCAGGGAAGGTTCTCAGAGTCACTTAAGCCTATCAAGGGGCCAAGGGGCAGGAAAGATCTTCAGATTCCCATTCCTATAACAGGATCCTTTGAGCAGTAACTTCAAAATTGAAGTGTCTCTTAGATAAGGAAAGTACTTTATCCATTTAACCCCCAGGTTCTTTGAAGAATACCTGTATGGATACTAAGTAATCAGGTCTGCTAAGCATTCTCTCAGGCCAAGTAGGGGAGAGGCTGGCATAAATGCATATGAAGCAGTTATTTAAATGTTGATTGAAAGATCTTTGGGGGGTTGCATTTTACTAGACTAGGTTGTAAAAGGGAGAGAGCTCCTGGGAGTGAGCACTGTGACAGATTTAGTGTCCTGACATGGTCTCTTCCACTGGATTTTAAAGTGAAGTTGCAACAGAGTTTGGAACTTTGCCTTGATATCTCCTGGAGGAAAGAAAAAAAATTGGCCAGTGATTTTTTTCTTACTTTTTTTTTTTATTAGATGACTATTCCATGTATTTTATATGGAGCAACCTTCAGTTTTTAAAGGGCACAGAAATGAATGACATTATTGGCCAGGTGTGTTTAGGGGAATAAGAGAGCACAGAAATTCATGTGACAGAAGCAGGGAAAATATCCTGCCTGACAAAGAATTCCTACAGAGTTTGATATTTTCTTATTCTTATTGTAATTATCTTTCTAATTAATTAATTGGCCATGAGTCCATATGAAATACCATTAAGCTGATATGAAAGAGAATTCATTTCTTAAGTAATTACTGTTTGTTCTTAGACATAATTTCATAATAATGCTAATATTAATAAAATGACAATAGTAGCATCAACAATAATTTACAAACTGTAAACTCCCTTTTCCTAAATTTTTCTTCAGCTCTCTCTTCTCCAGTCTCTTCTTCCCTCTCTCCCAGTGTACTTACTATGTGAAGCAATTGGTAGAGACCTGGATCTTGAGCCAGGAAACTTGGATTCTAATCCATTTGCAAACATTTAACTGCTGTGTGACACTAGCCTAGTCAATGGACCTCATTTCCCTCAGTTTCTCCATTTATATACTGCTAATTCGTCTACTTCTCAAAGGTTTTGTGTTTTCAGCTAATTGCCTCCCACATTGTAAGTGCTTTCTAAAGGATTCTTTTCTCATTTCCTTGTTTCCATCATTTTGTCTTTTCTTACTTCTTTCCTTCCATCCTTCTTTCTCTCAGCTATACTTGGGTATATATTATATATAAATATACATGTACATATATATATACACATATGCTAGATATATATATGCATGCATGTGTGTGTGTGTGTATTGGTTATCATTATTTGCATACAGGTTGCCAGTCAATGCCCTAAAGTTTGTAGCTTTTCCCTTTGCTCTTGTAGACTCTATAGGTTATGCTGTAAGCAGCAATGATATAGCGTCTGTGGTTGTTAGTCTTCTGTCTGAAACAATGTCACTTTTTTTCTAAGTACATTGTGTGCTATTCCAAGGGCAATTCCTTTTTACCTGGTCTCTGTCCTGACTCAGAAGCAAACCTTGCTTCAATATACTTGAATACTTGTTTTAATGAAAAAATTTCCCTTGAACATCTCTTTTTAAAAATAATTCTTTAATAGGAAATTGATGGCTAATTGTAGCATCTTTCTTTTTATCCATAATATGAATATATTTATAAATGCTTGAAATTACTGTATTGCATGTTGTAATTGCTTCAATTACAAGCTTAATCCCTTCCACCTATTGATCATTTTTCCCAACTCCGACTACTTATTTAAACACTTTGTAACAAATTCACAGTGCATACCAGTGATTATTTCTCCATACCTGTTCCTTGGGTTTCAGGTTTCTCTGAACAAAAAATTAATTCTCCTGTTCAATGTACTTGAAGTATTTATCTTCAGTTAGCCCACACTGATAACAGATAAAACAATCTATTTTTGCAATTTACCTTAATGTTGGAATAAATGAATTGTACTGGCCATAATTTTAATAAAGAAGAGTTAGTTTTATAATTTTCAGGAATTCAGGATTTATTACTCAGTTTGTTGCAGTCTTAAATAATATTCTTTTGTCGATCTTCATGGCCTTGGTAGTTGTAGTTGTATCTTTAATTAAATGTTGTCACAAATACATCATCAGTAGGACCCTCTTCTTTGTACTCAACTATAATCTTAGAAAGGATTTGTGTTTATGTATGTGTATATGTAAATATATACAAATATATATTTGTAAAGCGTATATACTCATCAGTGAGTATACATAAAACATAAAAGTCCTTCCAGAATAGTCTTGCCCAAAGCCTACTTTAATTCTTTCACTCTCCTACCAAGAGAAATTTTCAAAAGAACCCTATGTAATATCAATTGCATAACCAGTAAGACAGACAATTTATTTACTTTCCAGTATGTAGTTCTAAGGACCTTAGAATTGAGGAAGTACCAGTATCTCTTGCCCTTCCAACCTGCTTTCAGTTCATCTGTAAAAACAATTGTTGCCCAATCTTACTTTCTGCACTGGTCAAAGCTGCTTGTATTGTCAGTCGGGAGAGTAAGAGAAAAGTTTATCAGGTAGACAACAGCATCCTTGAGAAAGTAGTTTTCCTAATATCTTCTCCCAGGTCAGTGTTTATATTCCTCTGATTTGGAAGACTCTTCAATTCTGAGAGCATACCCTCAGAATTATATGCCTTTTGGCATGCCCAAATTATGTACTGGGATGATTCTTAGTGAGAACTCAGTGTCAAAAACAGCTGCCTTTGTGACAATAATTTCTTTCTTGAATGTTTCTCTATGATGATGGATGAGCCTATATTAGAGGGATCATAATCCTTGAAGTGAAAGGATGTATGAGTTTTGCAATAACAATAATCTACTCTTAAAACTAGTTGTCTTTTCTAGACTATCACAAGTAGCCTGAGGAAGGCCATAAATACTTCATTTGCCAACTAGAGAAACTAAAAAAAAAAAGGACTATTCATCTATGATATCTAAACAAAACAAGTGAGGGGAGATCAGCATGCCTGGCCAAAAGGGCCTTGATGTTGCTAAAAAAAAATCTACCTTAGCTCCATCCAAAATTAAGTGTGGAATTGTATGGAACTGGATGTTAATAAACTACTTTTAGAAGTTCTTTATGATACATAGAGTTCTTGACTTTATTAAATGATCTAGTAATTTTTTTAAAAAAATGAGATTACATAAGGAATGGGAGAAAAATTCAAGATGAGATCAAAAGCTTCAAAAAATAGTAGGGAATGCTATTCCAGTCCTTATATATGTAAAAGAATCTTGTCAATTATCTTCTCTATAAGAAGTCATTCAAGCTTTAAAAGCTATTCGTTGGTAAAGGATAACTCACCATCTTGCAGGACAGCCTACTCCACTGTTTAAAAACTCTAAAGATGTTTCTTTATCAAATTATCAAGCTCAAATATGTTTCTCTGCTTTTCCCCAAAACTGCTTCATTTTTGAATTTGGAAATTAAAGGGAAAAAAAGAAACATTTTTCCAAATATGAGCAATTCATAATTATTTCATACAATTCTCCAAAAGCATTCTTCATCTGCCACCCAACTTAATTTTAATTTTTATAATTTGCATCATTAAATTTTTCATCTCTCAAATTTAATGTAGAATGCCTTTAGAGTAGGACTCTTTTCTCTCATTTGCTATATAGTTTATCTGAATCTTTCTCTTCCTGAGGTTAAGTTTGAAACATGTATCCTACACCATTTATTTTTTTTTCTATAAAACTTTCTTCATGTCGTTGTTCAGTCTTTAAATAATCTATAAAGGATCAAGGCCATTTTAAAAATGAAGTATGTATGCATTTATGTCTACACAGAATTGAATACATAAACACAGAAACACGTTAGGTAAAAAATAGAATAAAATAGCAGCCTCTATTTATAAATACAATCATTTGACACTAGCTCAATATAAAAAATACTTGCATCAAAAAACTCATAAAGCTCTTATGAATAAATTATTTTCTAAACTTTTATATTCTCATAAAAAACAAGGACTACTGAACCTTATCACATTGGTAAGAAATGTCTGGAATCTCTTTTTTTGATTTCCTGGTTCTATAACAAAATCTTCTCGCTTTCCTCTTTGGTAACTTTGGACTTGAATACCTTTTTTCTGCCCAAGAGAAAAAGGAATGCAATCTTATGATGATATCCTATGCATTTTCTACTTGCTTCAGATTATAATTGGAATATAGGGGAATGTTTTACTTCTTTATCTCTATTCCTTTAATTTAATTACTAGTCCAAAGATAAGACCCATTGATATAATTTTCACTACCTTGGCCTTTTCCTACTTCCTGATGATTCTCTTCAGGGGAATTCCAAGTGTGCATCAGGAAAGTTTTCCTGAGTGACATTGAATGTAAAATGGTAATTTATCTGCAAAGAGTGTTCAGGGTCTTTCCCTTTGTACTACCAGCCTCCTGAGTGTCTTCCATGCCCTTGCCATCAGTTGCAGCAGCCCCAAATGGGCAGAGCTCAAAGCCAGAGCCCCATAGTCCATTGTTCCATCTTTGTCTTCATATGGTTACTCAATTTGTTGACAAATGTGGTTGTATCTCTGTGGTGAGCCAAAGAGGCCTGTCTCATGACTCTGACAATTACCTTGATATCAATGGACCTGCATGTCAAAGATCTCTTTGAGATGTGACTTTCCACTAAGTCTGCTCAGGAGTTCTTTTGATATATGTTGCATTTAAAAGAATATTGTTGGAGTTCCTGAGATCAACAGAATTCTGTCCCCGGATATATCTGATTCCACACCCTGGTATCTTTGAGCGGCCAGCTCTAAACCTGATGTCTTTTGAGGATTGCACTTCAGCTTTGAAGTTTGCTCTCAATTGTATCTGTTTATGACTGTGGCTGCATTAGGGAGTACTTGAGACCCAGATCTAAGGCTCTGCCCCAAAACTTTAGTTGTCCAAAACATTTGCAGGAAGTCAGTTTTTATGCAGATGTTCTTGATGATGTGGCCTTGGCCATTAGGCTTTGGGGCCAGCTCTCAAGAGCATCCTTTCAGATGTAACTGACTGAGATAAAAGATAACTGCCCAAGACTCTATGGCACCTAGGAAACAATAGGCCTTATTACCATGCTACTTCCAGGATACAACAGACTAAGATAATGATTTCTCTTCCTTCCCATCCTTTGTCTCTTTGCTCTATAAAAACCTTTCCCTGAGTATCAATAAATGGAGTTCATGGTTCTTCCTTGAGCTACCCACAAGGCCTGGTCATTTCTTATTCACATCTCCAGATCATGCTAAGTGCTGGACACTGAGCAGACCACAGCATATCTCTGCATGTGAGTGGCCCTAGGAATGACACAATCAGTAACATTAAGAGAAATCTAAGGCATTGTGATATAGATTGGAATGCTATATCTTCTTTAAAACTTGTTATGTTGAAGACACTTACTGATGCAGTGTTTGTAGGGCTCATGGCCATTACCACTGGCTACATGGTGCTTGTTTTGTTCAGACACCACTGGCAAGTCCAACACCTTCATAACACTGGCCTCAACCCCATTGCCTCCCCAGAGACCAGAGCCACCAAAGTCATGTTGTTGCTCATGATTATCTTTGTCATCTTTCAGTTGTTTCCATCTTATTTATTATGATGGACAATTCTAAAGACACAGACCAGGGGGTGATACATCCCTGTTTTTTTTTTTACCTTTTCTTACTCTACAATCAGCCCCTCTGTTTTAATTCAGTACTGACTCAAAAATCCTCAATTTTTGTAATGTTTTCAAAAGGATGAAAAATTGTTAACCCAGTCATTAATATCTCAAAATAAACTCATTTAAACCACAGTCATGGAATTTTAAGGAAAAAAAAATTCTAAAACTCATTCCAAATCCCTTATTCCTAAAACGGGTTCTTAAGCAAAAGTCAAGTTTCTCTTAATCAGAAAATGATGATTTTGCTTCCTCTAAGCTATGGGTCCTTTATATGTGCATCATCCTGTCACAGCCACAACATATTTCTGGTTCAAAAGAAAAGAATGTTCACTGAAAGTGATCCCTCCCTCATGGAAGGAAGACACCGTCACCAAGTTCAATATACTTATTTTTATGGACCAGTGACTAGAGTGGTTAATGATTGCACAGGTTTACACAAAGAATGAGTGTCTGATGGAAATTTGAAATGTTTTTCTTTACTAGAAAATCTACAGATCTGCCCATTATGCCTTTCTTTTACCTGTTCTCTAGATTTGGCTAATAACTACTCATTTCCCCAATATTGGTTTTCTCTTAAAATAATAAGATTTTTTTTAAATGGGTTTCCTTTTTCATGAAAGACATACAAATTCTGCAGACATTTGTTAAGAGAAATGATGAGATAAGAGTTTTGAGAAGGGAGAAAGAAAATGAAAGGAGAGAGACAGAGACAGAGACATTTATGTCAAAAAAATTAATCACCATTTTGAAAAGAATTGAAAGTTCAGCCAGTTTGGCTGTTCATGTGCCATGGGAAAATAATTGTGAGTCAGAGATCAAAGGTCCAACTTCTGGTTATATTACTGATTTTTTCTGTAGCCATTGGAATGTCCTTTATACTCCATCCATTTTAGACTTTGGTCTGAAAACAAAATATAGAGTAGTACTGATTAAAATCCAAAGGTTCAACCAACTTTAAATAATTCTCTCTGCTCACCCAAATTTTCATAACTTGAGGTTAGGAACAGCTGAAAGTTTCTTTTCCATTTCATTGCACCTTAAAATTAAGTGAGATCTTTTTTGGTTTCTTTTTTTTTTAATTTTTAAAGTTTAATTTGTAGGAAAATGAATTCATGTTACACAATTTTGAAATTTTTTAAGGAATTTTTCTTGCACAATAATCTCTGGGGGCACCTAGGTGGCACAGCATATAGAGCACTAGCCCTAGACTCAGGAAGACCTGAGTTCAGATCCCACTTCAGATACCTGACATACTTACTAGCCCTCTGACTTTGGGCAGGTCACTTAAGGCCAATTGCCCTCAAAAAAAAAAAAAAAATCTGATCCTTTCTACTACCTGCACAGTGGAGGAAAAAAAGATGATCTGGCATTATGCCCAGAAGCAAGGTGAAATTATGGCCCAAAAGGCTAATGGAGCCCACTATCCTCCCAGGGCCACTGCAGTCCCAAACTCTGATCCCTCATGGGACTATGAGGATGACAAGGAGAGCAGGGATCATATGATTCATTGTCTATTGGAGGACATGAAGGCAGGATTAAAAAAACAGGTCTCCTATGATGGCCTGAGAGACATTACTCAAGAACCTAATGAGAATCCCTCTCTTTTTAGGAATAGATTAGGGGAAGCTCTGAGGAAATGGAATGACCTAGACCCTGACTCCCTTCAGGAACTGACTGTGCAGAGCATGACTTTAGTTTCCCAGTCAGTTCTGGACATAAACCATAAACTACAAAAATTAGAACAAGGCCCAAAAACTCCATTTAAGAAGACAATGAAAACGGCCTCTTAAACAATAGAGATAAGGTGTAGGCCAAGGAGAAAATTCACTGGGTCCAAGATAAGGCCAATCTCTTGGCTGCTGTTCTCTTTGGAAAGCAAGTAATGGCAATTGTTATTAGTGTAAAAAGCCTGGTCACTGGTCCAGAGACTGTCCCCAGAAAAGGTCAGAAAACCATCTACCTCCTGGGCCATGCCCTCTCTGTCACTAGAAAGGTCACTGGAAATGTTACTGTCCAAAAGGAAGTCGAGCCACAGTCCCACAACTCCCTGCATCCTGGGTGCCTTCAGGTGGTCCAATATGTTGATGCTATACTCATCTGTATCCCCTCCCTTGAAAGTGCCATTGAGTCTACTATCTCCACCCTGAGTTCCCTATGTAAGAGGGAGTACAAGGTGACTCTGCCAAAAGCCCACATCACCCCTACAGTCTTTAAAGTACCTGGGTCACCTCCTAATCCCCACCTCCCTTTCCCTGACAATGGAACAACAACAAGTACATTTATCCTACCCTATCACTGCCTCTAAATGCCAATTCTGCACTGTCCTGGGTCTGGCAGGGTTTTGTAGGATTTGGATTCCCAATTTTGGCCTCATCATCAAACCTCTTTACAAAGGCACACAGGGCCCTGAAACTTTACCTTTTGAATGGGAACCTGAATAGGATAAAGCATTTAACCATTTAAAAACCAAATTGGTTTCCACTTCAGCACTAGCCCTACTGGACTTAGGGAAGCCCTTCAATCTATACATACATGAAAACAAAGTCAGACCTTGGGTAAACTTACACAGACCTGGGGCAAGATCCACCCCCTGTAGCATAACTCTCTGAACAGCTAGATACAGCAGCCTTGGGCTGGCCTACTGTCTCCTTGTAGTAGCAGCCAACTCTCTCTTGGTAGGAGAGGCTACTAAGATCACCCTTGGGCAAGCATTAAAAGTCCAGACTCGCCAGCATGTCCAGAGTATTTTGGAAGTAAGAGGGCACCAATGGCCAACTGACTAGTGGCTGCCTGACCAAGTATCAGGCTCTTCTCCTTGATACCCCTGATTTTACCTTACATGTGTATTCTACCATGAATCCTGCTAGACTGCTTCCTTCCACTGGAGAGTCTGAGAATCCCTTGCATGACTGTGAGGAGGCCATTGAGGCAGTACATGCCAGTCACACTGACCTCATGGACATTCCTTTGAAAAATGGAAATGGCAGTTGGTATAACTGATGGCTCCAATTTGTTGAAGCTAGGAACTAGGAGAGCATGCTATACTCAGCTTTCATCACACTACTGAATCAGGCCCTTTTGCCACCAAGAACTTGGGCACAAAAGGACAAATTGATAGCACACCCTAGAACTTTAGAGCTTGAGAGAGATAAGAAAATCAACATTTTCCCAGACTCCAAATAGGCCAAGTGCTTCATGCCCATGGGAAACTATGGAAAGAAAGAGTGTTCCTAATCATAAAAAAAAAAAAAAACTCTCCCAGAAGACCTGGTTCTGAAATCTCAAGTCTCCTCCAGGGTGTACACACCCCTAATGAAATGGCTGTTATGCATTGGAGAGGGCATCAAAAGAGGGACTCTGATCAGACTACAAGGAACCAGCTGGCCAAGAGTGCCTCCAAAGCCACAGCTCTAGCCCTGTCTTTAGCTACATCCCTAATTCCTCAGGTCTCTCCCTCTTTAGGCCCTCAATGTACCCCTGAGGAAAGGCAACAATATTCTTATAGAGGATATGAACTCTTGCCTACAGTCTGGTTTAAAACTCCCACAGGCCAACTGGTTATTCTGGAGTCAGGGAAATGGAAACTCCGTCAAGGGCTTCATCAGGCTACCCATCTGGGAAAACACTTACCCTACCATCTTGTGAAATCCCTTTTCTCAGGACCCAGACTGATGGACACCATAGAGCAAGTCTGAAGGGCATGTCCTATCTGTCTTAGAGCCAGTCCCAGGGGTGCTTTTATACCCCCTCCTCTTCTCAACCCTGCCCAGTGCCTGGGACCTTTCTGGGAGAAGACTGGCAGATAGATTTCCACACATACTGGTTTGTAGAGGATTCAAACTCCTCATATTGATACTTTTACTATTTGGTGGAGGTCTTCCCCTGAGGCTCTGAAAAAGCTGTGGAAGTGGCTAAAGTACTTCTGAAGGAGATTATTCCCAGCTTCCTACTTCTGAGTATTTTACAGAGTAATAATAGTCTGGCTTTTACTTCCCAAATTACTCAGAAGGTTACCAAGGCTCTGGGCATAACCTACAACCTCCATTCTGCTAGAAACTCCCAGTCTTCAGGCAAAGTAGAAAAGGTGAGCCATACCCTGAAAAGAACCTTGATTAAATTGACTCTGGGGGATTGGGTATGGCTCCTCCCAGTGGCCCTGCTGCTGGTCAGGGTGGCCCCAGAGCCAATATTAAACTCTGCCCCCTTTAAACTACTATTGGGTAGGTCTTTTCTGACCACTGATATCCTCTTAGATACTGAGCACCAGCTCCTGACAAATTACTCCCAGACTCTAGGGCAAGGACAAAAAGCTTTATCTGGCTATGCTAATTCACACCTCCCCACCCCTGAGAAATCAGTCCCCTCCTTAACAGTTATCCCAGGAGACATGGTCTATCTTAAATCCTGGAAATCACAAGGCACTGACCTCTTGGATGAAAAGTGGAAGGGTCCACATAAAGTCATCCTAACCATGCCTACTGCTGTAAAACTACAAGGCCTCCACATTTAGACCCATGTGTCTAAGATTAAGCTATGTCCCCCTTCTGATTCCCTTCCAGATTATTCACAGTATACTTGTGAGCCACTGGAAGATCTGAAGTTGTTTATCCAGAAAAAAAAAAGGAAATCCCTGAGAGACCTTAGAGGGAGCCAACAAATATTCCCTAAGTGATATTCTTTCCCTTGTGATCTTTCCAATAAATTTTGTTTGTTCAATATGTTCTCCTTGATGCCCTCCTTTCTTCTACTCTGTGTCTTCCCAGTGATTAAAGGCCCAGTATCCCCATGGAGTGGGAACCCCCTAACTCAGGTCACTGTGATTGCTGCGTATGTCATCCCCACCCCTAAGGGACCCCAACTTTTGACCAGAAGTCCTATTTCTCAGTTCTCCCTTCCCCAATGGCACTGCCCACTTATGCAGTAGGCCACCTCCTTTAACTTTAGGTACTCTTCTTTGGAACACTTTCAACAACAAGACCACCTGTTTTGATGCTGGACAGAGGCCAGGCTTTGTCATCAAGATTCATCTGTTCCCTTCTCTGGGAAATCTTCTGGATATTCCAGCACTTGGTATGTCCTGGGGGGAAAGATATACTCCCCACATGGGACAGCTAAATTGTTCCTTACAGGGCACTCCCAATGCTACTCACAGGAGTTGTTCCTCCTGTGCTGACTTTGACCACATTACCATGAGGGAGGCCCCTACTTGTACACTCTATGTTACTCTGGGCTTTGCTACTGAAACCCCATGGGATCCCTTCTACACCTGAGATAATAAATCACCTCTCACTGTTTCCCCAGCTCAACCAGGATGCCTTCCTTCATCTAATGGCCTACGTCACTGGTCCCTAAAAATTCTGACCTTCTCGAATAGCTCCAGGATCCCCTCTGGACACCCCAGGGATACACCTATGTCTGTGGGCTTGATACTACTCCAACTTATCTTGCAGATAAGCATTCTCAGATTCACCAGGCTTCATATCCAGATGACCTGCTTCAGAGCTCAGTAGTCCTGACCTCCCAGTGCCTTAATCCCTACACTGGATGTGGGAGGTGCTCCCTGGGAATGCTTGACCCCCCTATTGAAATCTTTTATGCCACTTCTCCTTCTAAATCACATTCCACATATACACAGGATCTCTGGGACCATGTAGTCTGGTGACTCAGGCTCTGATCCCATTTCTTAGCTTCATGGAACATGAGTCAATCTTGACTAATTTAACTGTTGTTATCCATTAAATTTGCTAATTAACATGGCCACTCTCTTTTGGAACTACAAGAGTCCTTAAACTCTCTGGCTAATGTTGTACTGGACAATCAGATAACTCTTGACTACCTCCTTGACTCTCGAGGAGCCTGTGCCCTTTTAATACAACATGCTCTGTTTACATTAATAACTCACAGCAGGTGGAGACCTGAGTTGCAAACATACTCAAAAAGGCCCAATGGAAGAAGGAAGCACATAGTAAATCTTTTTCTTCTGGATCAGAGGACAGTTCCTGGGGTTCATGGCTTCTGCTATTTCTTTTTCCCATCCTTACACCTCTTATAATTATTCTCTTCCTCTTGACTTTGGGGCCCTGCCTACTTAATATGCTAATTAGCTTTGTGCCTTTTGGATGATTGACTGTCCAGTTTCAGATTGCCATGCAGCAAGGATACCAACCCCTATCCTTGGCATGAATGAATGGTTTGAGTCTTTTCACCCTGGACTCAGCTGGTGCAGCATTCTGCAACCCATGTTGACTAACCCTCCTCAACTTATTCTGGTCCCCTGAAAAGAATTCTTTGCCCCTGTGCAGCAGGAAGCAAATAAGGAAGAAAATGACCTTCTTCCCTTTATCACATGAAAGAATTCTCCTGCCCAGTGGATGAGTGGGGAAATGATGTGGATACAAAGGTTCCCTAAGGATTAATATTAAGGGTTGGGAGGTCCTCCTGAGCCTGAGAATATTCTAAAGTAAACTTTATGTCCATATACGTGTGTGTGTGTATGTATGTGTATGTATGTATGTATGTAGACATCCTCCTTTAGGGTGGGAGTAGAGGAGACAGATGGGAAAAATAAAGTAAAAAATACATAGCAGGGAAAAAAGAAAACCAACAAGGAAGACAAACTGGGGCATTAGAAAACACAATGTTTCTGTTTATTGCATTTATTTTTTTAAATGGAAATTTATTGTTTTATAAAGAAAGAAGATTTTATGATCTGTTGTGCACATGGCAATGCTCTTTTTTTCTGTATCAATTTAGTTTTTAAAGATAATAAACAAAAGGAAAAAAAAGGAAAACATTATATATATATATATATATATATATGTTTCCAAGATGGAGGAGGGGAGAAAGAAGTAGAAAAAAGTATAATATAACATAGAAATCAGATTTGGAAGTTTTCTTGTTCTTTCTGTACCATCTGAAGGTGGGAGAATTCTTTACTTACTGTAGGTAATATTCATGCACACTTTTTTTTTCTTATTTCAAATATCCAATTGTGAATATTAATAAATTTTCATTTACTGTCTTTCATTTGTTTTTTGTTTTTGGTTACATTTGTGCCACTATGTATGTTTTTCACACTCACATCTCAACCCTACTTCTGAACTTAAATATCACATCTTTTTTTTTTTTTGCTTTTTTGGAGGGCAGTTGGGGTTAAGTCACTTGCCTAAGGTCACACGGCTAGGTTTTTGTTTGTTTGTTTGTTTGTGTGTGCATTAAGTGTCTGAGGCCGGATCTTAACTCAGGTCCTTCTGACTCCAGGGCCAGTGCTCTACTCACTGCGCCACCTAGCCGCCCCAATATCACATCTTTTAATCAATATATATACAAAGAAAATAATTTCACATATTGATCTAGTGCACATGTGTATGGTTTCTTCTACAAGGTTAGAGGATTACATTATTGGCAAGAGTTGAGCAATTTCATCATCAGGATTCTAGAGTCATAATTGGCTGTAGAATTCATTAAACCTACTTCTTAAGTCTTCAAAATATTACTGTTTATTCTCTTTATTCTTTCTGCTTTACCTCATCATTTTATGGGTGAATTCCTCTGATTTCTCTGTCTGTCTGTCTTTCTGTCTGTCTGTCTGTCTGTCTCTATCTCTGTCTCTGTCTTTCTATGTCTCTCTCTCTCCCTCTCTCTCTCTCCCTCTTCCACCCGCTCTTGGAACATTCTCTATCTCTCATTATTTCTTTTAACAACTATGAGTAGAATTGTGTTATATTTGATGATGTAGGTGACACATTTAAAATATTTTAAGAGATAAAAATATAATGAAAATTAATGATTATTAATCAGATCTCCAGGAGAGATGACAGCAACTCAGAGTAGATAGTTCTGTGGTTTTTCTCATAAGGAAAATCAACACCAAAAATTTCACTCAGATACACTCTATGTAAATAATTGGTCCTTTCGACAATAAGTGTTACAAATTTGGTCACCATTGTTGTGTCTTCATTCTATGAAAGGTAGAACCACAGCTTGTAGCTGTCACCAAACTTCAAAGAACATTCCCTTATTTTCTACTGTCTCCCATATTTTTGCTATTCTAGACAGAAAAGCCCATAAATGAAGGAAGTTATCTTTGAGAAAAAAGAGTAATATTTTTTTTAATGTGTAGGATCATGATTCTTTCCCCAAACATCCCCATTTTCAGAATGAGAATTTTGGACAAAGTGAGATTTAAGAGGTTGTTTGTTTATGGTTTTCTCTTGATACTTCCATGACTCTCTGGTTTTACATGTTTGCTTTGAGATTTTATTGGTTGTGGAAAAAAAAAATGTTTTTCCTTCTTTTGAGAGCATGACAACTCAGTAGCTGGGAATCACCACTGACTAAAACAAAAGGGCTGAGAGTTGGGTAACTCATGGTCAAAAGAACAGATATGTGTATCATCCACAGACCTGTCTCTTTTGAGTTATCTATTATAATAATAAAGATAGAACTACCTGAATAAAAGAATACAAAGATGCTCACAAGAAACAGGATGACTTTGGTGGCTCTGGTCTCTGGGGAGGCACTAGGGAGAAGGCTGTTGTCATGGAGGTGTTGGACTTGCCAGTGGTGTCTGTACAAAACAAGCACCATGTAGCCACTGCTAATGGCCATAAATACCACAAACACTGCATCATAAAGTGATTTCCAAATTGCAAGTTTCAAGGTAGTCATGTCATGCCTGTTTATAGAGCAATAGCCCAGGTTCCTGTTCAGAGTACTATCATTGATGTTCCTGGGACCAGTCACATACACGGGCACAATCACATCAACCAGGAGATTGAGTATCCATATGAAGACACAGGATGGAACAATACATTGTGGAGCTCTGGTTTTGAGCTCTGCCCATTTAGAGCTGCAGGAAGTGATAGTGATTGCTTGGAAGAAACTCATGAGGCAGGTCATACAAAGTGAAAGACCCCGAGAAAGTCTTTGCAGATATGTTAGGATTTTACAACCAGTGTCACCCAGGAAAAAATTCTGGTTGCAAACCTGAGCTGTGAATGGAACTCCCCTGAAGAGAAGCATCAACATGTGGGAGAAGGCCAGATTAATGAAAATCAAGTTAATGGGTCTTGTCTTTTGACTAGCAATTAAATTGGAGCCATACAAATGAAGGAATAAACCATTCCCCAAAACTCCAATTGTAGTTTGAAGAATATAGATGATGCAGAGAACATCATCATAAGAAGGCATTCTTTATCCTCTTGGAAAAAATGTAGTCAGATCTAATATGCCCTGGTAAGGAAGAGAAAGATTATTGTGACTGATGAATGTGTTCTGAATGGCATTTCACAGACTCCTCACCAACAAGAGGAATTTCAGTAAACATGTGTTCTGTTATGGAGATAGATAGTTTTTAAAAATATTTTCTTCATTCCATCTTTTTTTGAGATTAATGGTGTCAGTATTTTTATTCTTGTGCATTGAAAAATGGCTACATCTCTAAGGAACCTTATTATATTATATATTATTTTCTTCTCCATCTATGCTTTCATTTATTCAAATCTCTCTATATACCACCATTTAAGAAGTCACTGACATTTTAAAAATTATCTCAAGACTGAAAACTGAGATGATAAAAGGCTGAGAGAAAAAAATGTGGTACAATGTATGTTTCAAATGAATTGGAATGTTTAGGCTTAGGAAGAGATGTATTCAGGGAAGCCAGATTGGAAACATGGGAGAAAATCTCGACCCTTTGGTTATTCTGCATTTTATTTTAGAGGTCAAAATTTTAGTTCGGAAATCAACTCTTAAAAATTCAATTTGAAATTGGGTGATAGATGAGGAACTGTCTTAGAGAATGTCAGAAAAGAGTCAAATGTGAAAGCTTTAGAGATTTACTTTTTTTTTCTGTTTTGTCCCCAAAGTCATAACTGCAACATTATTTGAAACAGAAGAGAAACATATTTGAACTTGATGAATTGATAAAACTCCTAAGAAGGTTCAAAGAATCAAGTAGGCTGTCCTTAGAGCTGGTGTCTTCTTGTACCAGAGACATGTATTGAAAGGTCAAATGGCTACTTATTGGGAAGATGTGGCCAATTTTTTTTTCAAATATGGGTTTGACTATATTATATTTTTGGAAAGCATTTATTAATCTTTTTATTTCCTTCGAATTACATATGAAATTTGGTTTAAATTTATTACAAGATGAATTAATTATGTAAGCATTTGGTGTATCTTAAATACCATCTGAAAGTAGTTTAAGGCAACTGGTTCCCTCATTCTACCCTTTTTTATTGATGTAGCTAGGATGGAAGTGTCAGGAAATATCAAGACCAAAGCGTCCAAAGATGTTGCCTGACCTGCACTTTCTTTGGCTTAGGCATCTAAGGTGAGCAGCTACTCTTTTTACTTTCTGTACTTGTAAATGATGTATTTATGACATTCCCTTAGAAGGCTTGAGGTGCAGGAAAAGACCACTACTTTGAGGTATTGTTATTTGCTATTGTGAGTGTCTTCTGTTCTTTCTCTCCAAAGATGAGCTCGTCTTTGATCATGGACAAACACTGAGTGGGAAATTGTTAAAAATGCAGCTGTTTCTGACACTGAGCTATTACCTAGAAACACTGCAGTAGAAGCCTAGGGGTATAACAAAAGGAGTATACTTCTGGTATTACCCACACTTCATTCATTTCTGTTGAGAGACATGTGAAATAATGAATGCTGGTGAATAAACAATCAAGTCCTTTACAATCAGCAATCACAAATCTCTTTTCAGTTATCATCAAGAGTTGATTTCAACAGCTCCTCCTGAATCTCACCAAATACTTGGCCTTTGACCATTGCCTCTTGACATGGGTAACTGGTTAATCACAGTTGTTCTTCTGAAGCATAATAGATTTCTGAGATGGCCCATTAGGCTTCTGTGTCTTGGTCCATGACTCCCATGGACCAGTCATTTTAACCAAATATTCCCCTTCATTCTTTTCCTATCCAGTGCTTTAGTATTTGGTTCAGCCAGATTAATAATTACACAAGCACATATAACATCTTCTGACATACCCTGTTACCTTGGCCAAATTGGAAAGGTTTGATATTATTTTAGGGACCCATTCTCAGTTATTAAATGTGCATAGTATGAGCCTGCTAACAAATGTTTTGGGGGGCAATGAATTGGTGAAAACAAAATATTTAGCAAAAGGCAGCATAATGGTAAAGGAGATTGTAACATAATAATTCCAGAAATTCTTCAATTTTTTTTGTTCTCAGAAACTAACAGGTTTTTATTTTGTTTAAAACTAGGCTAAAAGGCAAAGGTTATTCTCAAAGATGTAATTGGGATCTTGCCATGAGAATGGAATGAAATTTGAAGAAATAGTCTGTGACTCATCTTTAGCTCCTTTTGCCTAGATGCAAAGGACTCTTAAGTATAATGCTTCCTGCCCTTTAGGTAAAGGACCAAAGCTTATATATGGTCTAGACACAACCTTAGCAAAATGGTTTAAGTATATCTGTTTAACCTATCTCCACTGTGGAGATAAATTGTAAACAGGAACACCCTGTTTATAAACTATGAAATAAAATTCATGCAGAACAAAAAATTTATAAAATGACTCACAGGAAAACATAATTGACATTCTAGGCATTCTTTTTGTTTTAAGCAATTGGGGTTAAGTAACTTGCTCAAGGTTACATGGCTAGTCATTATTTATGTGTGGGTGCTCATTTTCTGAGGCTGGATTTGATCTCGGGTCATCCCAACTCCGAGGCCGGCGCTCTTACTCACTGCGCCACCTAGCCTCCCCTTTTAGGGCAATTGGGGTTAAGTAACTTGCCCAAGGTCACACAGATAGGTTTTTGTTTGTGTGGGTTAAGTGTCTGAGGCCGGATCTGAACTCAGGTCCTTCTGACTCCAGGGCCAGTGCTCTACTCACTGCGCCACCTAGCCATCCCTAGGCATTCTTAATAATTGAAAAATAGGAATTATGGAAGATTTGATAATATTTTTGCTCAAAGTACATCATTATGACCACCAAAGTAGGACACTTTAGGGCTTCCTAGAGAACCATTAACTTCACCCAAGAAACTAAAGACAAGGGTTTGTTGAAATGGTCATGCAACTCATGCCAAAGATGGAACTTATCCCTGAGTCAAAAGTAAGAGATTGAAATAATTTTATAGAGGATCCAAGAAACCTTTTAGATAATGCCAAGGTATTACTGTTTCCCTTTTAAAGTAGAAATTTTGACTGTCCTGCACACTCATCAATCTCTTTACTCCAGACATTGGGAAGAGAAGAAAAGAAATTAGAAAAGAAAAACATTGAAGAGTATTATAGTAATTACTTCCAGAAAATCCCCAAAATTATTTTTAATAAAATATTACTATTTCTCTGATTATGGACAATTCAGTTAACTGTATGTTTTTTGAGCAGACACTCAAAGTTATTTTTAAAAAATATCATTGCAGTGGGCGGGGGGGGGGGGGTTGGAGTCAAGATGGCTAAGTAGAACAGGACTTCCCTGCAGCTACAACTTCTACCTTCCTGAATCTATGTAAAAGGGGACTCTGAACAAACTTTGGAGCTACAGAACCCACAAAATGACACTGAGAAGCTAACCTCCTGCTGAGGACAACCCTGCAGCCCGGCAGGGAGTGGCTAGCACAGCACTCTGGGAGCTGACTCCAGCCCCATAAGAGCCAGAGGTTTTAGCCCCGGGTGGGCCTGACCAAACACCAGCTGGAGGTGACTCCAGAACACCAGCACCTGTGGCAGTTTCTGGAATTATCAACACATAGATACTAAGGACAAAGTGAGAGCTCAGTGCAATGTGGACTTTGGGAACAGAAGTTGAGAGAGCATCGGCTTTTGCCCCCAGGGTGAGAAGCTGCTGAGATGCCTGCAGCTGCAAACACACATGGCTGCTTCAGCTCCTGGCCTGCAGACTATAAGGGGACCAAGCAACCAGTCTGGGGGGTAATTGCTCTTCCTTTAACCTGGTTGGATTTGGATTGCAGTCTGGGGTGGAGGTCCTGGGGTGTGCGAGCAGCTTACCAGAGCATGTGGAGGCTTCAGAGGAGGCACCCAACTAATACTTCCAGCAGTGGAGAAAACCCCAGCATTTGAGATGGTAGCTCACCTGTCTGGTGTCAGAGTCCTACTGTGGCAAAAAGCCCAAAAGTCAAGTAATTGAGTGACAACATGCCTAGCCAAAGAAAGTAAAACAAACAGAAGAATCCAACATTAGACTCCTATTTTGGGGACAAAAAGGATCAAAGCATGGAACAGGAAGAAGACAGTGAAGTTAGAACTCCTGCACCAAAAGCTTCAAAGGAAAATACGAGCTGGTTACAGGCAACACAGGACCTTAAGAAGCAGAAGAGAAGTGGAGGAAAATTTGGGAAGAGAAATGAAAATGATTCAAGGAAATTATGAAAGGACAGTCAATAGGCTGACTGAGGAAAATAACACCTTAAAAAATAGACTAACTCAAATGGTAAAAGAGGCTCAAAAAGGCAATGAATGCCTTAAAAAGCCAAATTTGCCAGGTGGAAAAGCAATCTCAAAAGCTCACTGAGGAGAATCATCCCTTCAGATTTACAATGGAGCAAAGGGAAGCTAGTGACTTTATAAGAAATCAAGATTCTGTTAAAGAGATCCAAACAAATGAAAGAATAGAAGGCAATGTGAAATATCTCATGGGAAAAAAAACACTGACCTGGAAAATAGATCCAGGAGAGATAATTTACAAATTATTGGGCTACCTGAAAGCCATGATCAAAGAAAGTACCTAGAAATCATCCTCCAAGTAATTCTCAAGGAAAACTGCCCCGATGTTTTAGAGCCAGAAGGCAAAATAGAGGTTGAAAAAATCACCAATCACCTCCTGAAAAAGATCCCAAAAAGAAAACTACTAGGAATATTATAGCCAGGTTCCAGAATGCCAGATCAAGGAGAGAATATTACAAGCAGCCAGGAATGAACAATTTGAATATTGTGGAAACACAATCAGTATAACACAGGATCTGGCAGCTTCTACACTGAGGTATTGAACGGCCTGGAATATCATATTCTGCAGGTCAAAGGACCTGGGATTAAAACCAAGAATCATCTACCCAACAAAACTGAGTATCATGTTTCTGGGGAAAATATGGTCATTCAGTGGAATAGAAGATTTTCAAGTATTCTTGAAGAAAAAACCAGATTTGAATAGAAAATTTGACATTCAGATAAAAGAAACAAGAGAATCATGAGAAGGTAAACAGGGAAAACAAATCATAAGGAACTTATCAAAGTTTAACTATTTATATTCCTACATGGAAAAACAATAATTGTAACTGATGAAACTTTTCTCAGTGTGAAAAAAGTTGAAGGGAACAGAAATATATATGCATATTCATTCATTCATTCATTCATTCATTCATTTATTTACTTATTTGATTGTTTATTCATTTATTTATTGGAGGGTATATAGGCATGTGAATACATATGTGAATATATATATATATATATATATATATATATATATATGTTTACAGGTATACATAGATAGAGGGCACAGGACCAATTTAATAGGAAGGGATTATACTCAAAAGGTGAAATCAAGAGGTGAGAGAAGAATATAATGAGGGGAGTTGGGGAGAGACAGAATAGGGCAAACTATCTCATATAGAAAAGGCAAGGAAAAATGTGTACAATGGAGGGGAAGAACAGGAAGGCACAAGGGAATGGGTCAACCTTATACCCATTTAATTTGGTTCAGGGAGGGAATGACATATGAAGTAAGAAGGGTATCCCCACCCTACAGGACAGTAGGTCGGAAGGGCATGAAAGGGGGGATGATGGAAGGGAGGGCAGGCTGAGGGGGAAGGAAGTTGGAAGCATACACTTTTGAAAAGGAACAGGACCAAAGTAGAGAGAATAAAACAAGTGGGAGGTGGGATAGGAGGGAGGGAAATACAATCAGTCTTCTACAATATTTCTAATATGGTAATGTTTTGCATTAGCTACACATATACAACCTATATTGAATTGCTTATCTTTCCAGTAAGGGTGGGTGACAAGGGAGTAAGGGAATTAATCTGGAATTCAAAATTTTAAAACCAAATGTTTAAATAAAATATGCATATATACTATTATTAATATTATTTTACATGTAATTTGGAAGTAAGAATAGGGGATATCCTGGGGAACCACTATTTTGGGGAGGTGGGTAGGGAAAACTGGGAAGAAAATTTGTAACCCCAAATCTGGCAGAAATAAATGAAGTAAACCAGAAGTTAATAAAGCATTTGAAAAAAAAAAGGGGGGAAATTAAGTAGAAGGAAAAGGACAATGTATTTCTAGAAATGACTGATTTTTTAAAAATGGCATCAATAAAACACTTTTTAAAAAAAGAAAAAATATGTCATTAAGGATTTCTTTTTTTATAGGTCTTAAAGAATCATGAATGTTTAAGTTGGTTTTAGGATAAGACATCTTATTGAGAAAGCAAAGGAACAAGAATTTTTAAGCAATTGTTTTATGTCACACAATGTGAGAATCAGTTTATAAATATTAAATTTTAATCATAACAAACCTAGTAATTAGTTATTTAATTTTGTTTATTTAATTTTTATCCAAATTTGAAAGATAAAAAATCTAAGGCAGATATATGGTAAGTGATTGTACAATGGTCATACAGGCCATATTTATATTTACATCTGTTGAACTTCAGACCCAGAGCTCTGTCTACAGCATTAATTACCCACAAAGTCATCAGTTTCATTTCATATTGTTAAATATTGTTATCGGTATTAATAATATTGATATAAGATTTTATATGTATTTATATCTTTTATTTTTATGTATCTTTTCTGAAAATATATTCTTAAAATATTTTGTTATTTTTATTTGTAATTTTGGCCTAAAGTAAGCAGGTATGTGATGCAGTGGAAAGAGTAACATGTCTGATGTGAGAAAGAGCTGAGTTAAAATCCAGCCTCTGACATTTAATGGCTTTGTGACCCTGGGCAAGGCACATAATGACTGTTTCCCACAGTTGTTACATTTCTAAAAAGGAAATAATTATGACATCTCTAACTCTCAGGGTTTTCTTAGCATCAAATGATTCAATATATTAAAAGCACTTAACTTGGTGCCTTGTACTTAGTATTATACAAAATATTATTCTAATAATTATTTTTATATTTATTGCTATTATTCTTACACTGTATATTATTATTTTGATTCTTGGTCATGAAGGATATGTGACCTGTTGCTGTTAGATTTATCCCTGAAGTCCCCTTTTCCCCTAAAACGCATCTGGCTGTTTATCTCACTCTTTCCTACAGCCTTTTAAACACTAATGAAGGCCACCCCAGAGCAGAATAAGGAAGCAGATCTATGGCTGTGATGGAAGCACCTGGATTCACAGAGTCCTCATCAGTCAGGACTTTCTGTGACAAAGAAAAAGTCATTGACTTGTTCTGGGCCTCAGTTGCTACAGCTTTAAAATGAAGGCTTTTTTTCACCTGATCAGACTTCTTTTCTGTTCTGAATCTCTAAATCCATAAGACAGATTTGGCTAGACAGATTAGTCTGTGGAGCATTTGCTTTAACAATCCCCACAGGAACTCTCATCATGTCATCCATATTCTTTCAAGCCCTGCAGCCAGAGTTGGGGAGGTGGGGACAGGCTCAAGCTGCAGGGCCTGAAGCTAGTGAGAGCAGCAGCCAGGGCTCTAAAGCTCCTTATGCTCTGCCAATGCAACAGGTCAGTTAGGACTCTGAGCTTGTACAGTGAAGTTGCTGGACAGCTCACACTGTTTCTAAGTCATTGAACCTGAATCAGAGGTCAGAGCTTTCTGCTCTAATATGGATTTAGCTCAGACTTCAAAGAATAGCTCCTTCCCCTGATCTATTCAGAAAGGGAATAATCAGGATCCACTTTTCTCCTAGCACTGTTACATTGCAGAATCTCCCAGCTGAATCCTTACCTTCTGAATGTTTCACCCACACACACTCCCCTGCTGAGCACCACAGTAAGGACAGGAGAGAGACAGAGACTCACTTCAAGTACCTGGGCCTAAAAATTATGCCATTTTTAGGACCAAAATCTATCTACTCAGGCTTCTTCTCCTTGGTCCCTTCTGTCTCCCAGACACTGAGAGAAGGAATTCCATTTTCCTAGAATATGTTTCTAGGAACCATAACTCCATATCCAAGGCATAAAGTCACTCACCTGTCTGATCTGTGATGCCAAAACAGTGGCTAGAGTTGTGTGTGAGTATGTGAGTAGGGGTGTATATGTGAAAGCATGAGTGTATGCATATATTTTGTGATGATGATCCAGGCTGGAGTTATAAGGACATCCTTTACAGAACTCATCTCCCCCAAGAGCTGTAATTATCCTGTCAAACAGAAAATGAAGTCAATGCAAGGAATCTGGGATTTCTCTTAAGAAAACAACTCTTTGTCAAAGGTCAAGAAAGCCATGAGTCATTAAAAATGATTAATTAGAATGCATATAGGAGTAAGTGGGCAACTGGGAAACAAACTTTTTTCCCTATGCTTGGTAACTGGAAAGGAGGGAAAAATGCCTTTCCTAGTCTTAGGAATAAAGGAGATCATAATTCTTGAGCACTGATATGTGATGACCTCAGTTCCTGTAATGTAGAGCTCCTGGTGACTTTTTCTACAAAACATGAACAACAACAACAACAACAACAACAAAAACAAATAGAATTGAATATGTTCTTTCTAGTGAAATTTAGATAGTTTTTTTTTTTTTTGCAATGTGCTCATATGAAAATAGAGCTTTTATTTATCATAGGTAGATTTGTGCAAAGATAAAACTGCATCAGTCAAGATATAGGGGATACTCTTCATGAGTTGTAGACTCTTTTTAATAAAAGCCATGAGGTTGCCAGTCTCAACAAACTAATTAAATATTAATACATTTTTTAAATTATGAAAAATTGATTGTCCTGTAAAAATTGGTATGATGATATTACTTTCCCCCTTCCCATTTCTGTTTCTCCCTCTTACCTCTCTTTTCCCTTTTCTCTCTCTTTTTTTCTCTATATGCAGTAAAAAAAAAGAGGCAATAAATTTCTTGCCCTCAAGAAAGTTAATATTTAATGTGGTTAAAGGGAGAACGTGGAAACAAATATATTTAAAGTGAGCTTTAAATATGAAAAACAGAAAATTATTTAAAAGTTGAAGGAACTGGTATAAATAGTGGTTGGAAATATTTAAATCTGAAAGATTTTTTATGTGAACTTTACAAGATTTTGTGATGTCAAAAATAGGAGTAAATCAGGAAATAGGAAAATTATTTTAGAACTAGTTGATCTCATAAAGGTATCATTATTTAAATATACACGGAGCTAAGAAAATTTTACTAAAACAAAAACAAAAAAAAATAACCAAATGATTTGCCCAATTAGAGAAATGCGACTAGCAACAGTTGTAAATATACCTTGCACCAATTAGATTAGCTAATGTGACAGAATAGGATAATAACAAATACTAGAGTGGAGGTAGAAAAATTAGTAAAATAATACATTTTTGTTACCTGGAGAGGCTTATACAAACTGATGCTGAGTGAGAAGAGTAGAATCAGGAGAAATTTATACACAATCACAGACACAACATATGTATGATGACCAACTATGACAGACTGGACTCTTCTCAGCAATGCCCTGATATAAGTCAATCCCGAAAGACTCATGAAGGAGAGAGATGCCTAAATCCAGAGAAATTACTAGAAAGAACTGAGCTTGAATCCTGATGGAAGCAAACTAATTGATTTTTTTTTCTCATTGTTTGGCTTTATTTCCTCTTTACCATTTTTCATTCCATCTAGTACAATGCAACTTTGTAATCTGACTAAAGTCTAATGTGAAAGTATTTGCAGATCCTATATTGGACTATATGCTGTCATGGGGGGTGGGTGGAGGGAGGGAAGGGAAATCTGAAACTCAAGGAAGTTTGGAATTGAATCCTGTAAACTAAAAATAAACAAACAAATTAATTTTTAAAAAAAGAAAAAAAGAAAAGAGGAAACTTTTATTTTCAACTGGACATTCCAGTTCTCCCATGGAGAACAGTTCATTTGTAATGTCCTTATTTTCTGTGTTATACCTTCCATCTCCTTCCCCCTGAGTTCACTTGTTTTTCTGAATATTGAACATGGAGCCTTGTCCTTAGCATCTTCAATAACATTAAGACATAAAATAAAGGTAAATTTTTACTGTGGTATTGGAATTTAGAAGGTAAGATCTTTAAATAAATTATGTCTCTAAGCAAAAAAAGGAAACACACAACCTCTTAAATCTCACTTTGTTAAAAAATTTCATTCTGAAAGTGGGAGTGTTTAAGGAAAGAATCAAGTTCCTACATATTTAAAAAATTACTACTTTGTTTTCTCAAAGGTAAGCTTCTATATATATGGGCCATCCTGCTTACAACTACAAGAAATATGGAGGACAATAGAAAAAAAGGGAAAGTTCATTGTAGTTTGGTGACAATTACAACCTTTGGTTCTATCTTTCATCGAAGGAAGACATATTAATTGTCAACAAATTCAGAACATTTATATTACAGTAGTAATTACCAATGGGTTACATATTGAGTATCTGAGGGAAATGATCAATATTGTTTTCCTTATGAGAAAGACCAAACAACTATTGACTATGGCTTGCTGCCTTCTCTTCTCTATATCTGACTAATAATGACTAATTTTCCTTATATTTTTGTGTCCTAAAATATTTTAAATGTGTTACCTACATCATCAAATATATTCCAATTCTACTAATATTTACTAGAAGAAATAATGGAAGATGGGAGATACTAAAAGAGGGGACAGAAAAGAAAAAGAAAGGCACCGAGAGAGACAGAGACAGAAAGAAGAATGAGAAGAATGCTTATGTATACTTATCTATTTCTCTGAAGGTGGATTGAATCTTCCTTCTTAGCATAAGTCCAGGTCTTTCCACGTTTTTTTCTCTCTAAATCAACCAGCTCTTCATTTCCTACACCACAACAGTATTCCAACCCAATTATATCCTATCTAAAAGATTGTTTATGAAAAATAATTTCCCCCAATTTTCTGCAGTTTCTCTATTTTTGGCTACATAGATTTTACTTATACAAGAAATATTAACCTAAAGTAATTCAATATATCCTCTTATTATTCAACAATGCTCTCCCTTAGGATGTTGTATAAGGTCTGATACTGCTGAATCTACTTCCTTTATACAATTTTCCAGGTTTCTTTGAAGTTCCTTGTAGCTTGCTACACATGGGCCACTCCATGGGAAGGTTCAGATAAACATTGGCCAGGTGGAATTTCAAGGAAGTTGCAAGCAAATTCATTTATTCATCTGAGGGTCAAGAATTATATAGGCAAAGCATAAATTGTTGTATGGCCCCTCCCAAGGGACATTTCTTAATAGTGTAAGTGAGTATTTGACTCCTACCATGTTGGTCAAAGTTCAGGAAGGTGGGTGATCTAAATTCCATGGCTAAATAGCAAACAGAAGCAATATCCATATCCTAATCAAGGAATGTACAAGGGATGAAATGGTGAGCCAACAATCCTGAGCTATTTGAGGCTGGAGAGGAAGACCAAACCATGAGTACAACTTTGTCCTGGACTTTCTTAAAGGGACCCTCTCAGAGCTGGCCCTCAACAATTGTTGACATTTTACTCTTCCAAATGAACCTTGTGGTTACTATTTCTTACTCAACAAAGCAATTTTTAGTAATTTAATTGGGATGACATTGAATATATAAAGAAAATTAAAATTTATAAAGATTATATTGGCTTTTCCTACCCAGGCACAATATATATATATCACTTCAATTATTTGGATCTGAGTTTACAAGTGCAAAATGTTTTATGTTTATCCATATAGTTCTTGTATCTGTTTTGGCAGGTAATGCTCAGTTATTTTATGCTGGTTAAGAATTTTAAATGGTCTAAAACAACACTGAATAATATTGCTGACACTATAGTTTTTCTACTTTTCACTTTTTTTTTTTTTAAAGCAATTGGGGTTAAGTAACTTGCTCAAGGTTACACGGCTAGTCATTATTTATGCGTGGGTGCTCATTTTCTGAAGCCGGATCTGATCTCGGGTCATCCCAACTCCGAGGCCGACACTCTTACTCACTGCGCCACCTAGCCACCCCTTTAGGGCAATTGGGGTTAAGTAACTTGCCCAAGGTTACACGGCTAGGTTTTTGTTTGTGCGGATTAAGTGTCAGAGGCCGGATCCGAACTCAGGTCCTTCTGATTCCAGGGCCGGCGCTCTATTCACTGCGCCACCTAGCCACCCCTTACTTTTCACTTTTGATTAAATCTATTTTAAGTTTAACTGTCTGAGATCATGATTTCTATCCCTCCTTTTTTTTACATAACAAATTCTAATCCTGTCCTTTATTTTATCTTCATGTGTATCTCTCATTTTTATAATGTTTCCTGAAAGGAGTATAGTATTGAATTCAGTTTTTAATCTATCCATTTTCATTTTATGGGCAAATTTGACTTATTCACATTCTATGCTACACTTACTTGATTATTTTTCTCCTTCCTAAGGCTCCTCACCATGCTTCTCACACTATTTATCCTCTATCTCCTTACTCTTCTGCTTTACTTCTTCCCACTATCTTGCTTCTCTATTCCCTAACCTACTCACCCATCTAAAAAGCCTTCTGTTTTCCTTTCCCTGCACCTTATCTCCTTGCCCTCTTTTTTCCTTCTGAATTTAGAAGACATATGAAGGTATGCCCAATTGCATGTTTATATGTGTATATAAACATGTACACACATGCACACAGACATAAATATACAAACGCACACACACAGAGGCAGGAGATCATTGTGCAGAATAACAACAATTTGACAATGAGAATCAATTATAAGAGAACTGGCTACTCTTATATACACAACCAGTAAAGACAATTTTATAGAACTCATGATGAAAAATGCTTTTCTTCTCCAGAGAGAGAACTGAGGAGCTCTGACTGCAAACTTCAATATAATTTTCTCATTTTATAGTCCTTATTTTATAGGTGTGGAAACTGAGGCCCAGAGAGTGTCAGTGACTTTGTCATTGTCACAGAAAGTCATGGTTCATGAGGTGCGTCCATCACAGCCCAAGATTTGTTGCCTCATTCTGCTCCTGGGGTGCGCTTCAAGCCTATTTGACTGCAGGGTAGCTTTGAATGACAAAATGGAAGTTGCTCTCAAAGTAGACTTTGCCCTTTCCTTCCTATTTCCTACATTCTTTCCTCAGCCTTTTCTTTTCTCTTTGCCTGATTCATTCTTCTGTTACACTTATAATCATGTTCCCCATAAGATTTATTGACTTCCTATATTTTAAAAATTACCTTATTATAAATGGAGAAAAGTCAGCTATCTGACTTTGCCTTTCTGTCTCAAATGCCATGGATGCTCATGAATCATGGTGAAATGGAAAAGATACAACAAAATTTAGAGGCACAGGACAAGGCTTCAGATTCTAACTTTGCTACTCACTGCCTATGCTTCCATGGGGAAATCATTACAAATTTGTAGGCCTCCTCTCCAGAATTTTAACAGTAATAAATTTAACAGCCTTAGGGGAAAAAGGTATCAGCAAAAAAGTTATAAGCTAGAAAAACTTTTAATAATATTTTCAATATTGATGTGTATCCTTGGAACACAATGAGATTCTGGCTCCATCCATTCCCCACATTCTTCAAAAAACAGATAGGCTTATACTAAACAATTCATGTCAGTCAAGAATTTTCTTGGGCTAAGCAGTGCAGTGCAGAATACAAAAGGGAAGATGGTATGAAAACATGCATGTGAAGCATGTAAGTGTTTTCTCATATTTATTTAAACACTGATTACAAGACTAGTGAGAGGCTGCATTTCATAGGACTGCCTGGTCAGTAATGGAAAATTGGAAGAGGTCTAGTGTGAGAGCACCTGTCCCTAATTTAGAATATTGGCATGGAGTCCTTCTAGTATATATGCATATGTGTGTGTGTGTGTGTGTGTGTGTGTGTGTATGTGTATGAACTGGGCCATGATTGAAGTGACTTCAAACAATGTGACAAAACCTATGTGGCCTAATGCAAAATGAAACACATGCACACTCACACACACATGCAGGAGGTCATTGTGCATAGCCAAAACAATGCAGCAATGATGAGTGTAAACCACTTGTTTGCTATGATCAATGAGTAAAGAATTTGAGAGAACTTATGATGAAAATTGATTTTCCTCTCCAGAGAGAGAACTGATGAACTTTGCATGCAAATTTAAATATAATTTTCTCATATTTATTACTGTTGCTTTTCTGAAATATAGCTAATATGAAATTGTTTTGCATTATTTCTTTTTTTTTTCTTTTAAGCAATTGGGGTTAAGTAACTTGCTCAAGGTTACACAGATAGTCATTATTTATGTGTGGGTGCTCATTTTCTGAGGCTGGATTCGATCCTGGGTCATCCCAACTCTGAGGCCAGCACTCTTACTCACTGTGCCACCTAGCCACCCCTGTTTTGCATGATTTCACATGTAAAATTGAAAGCATAACACTTGCATCTAAGTGGATGGGAAAGATAATAGGAGGGAGACAACTTAGAACTCAAAATTTAAAAATAAAAAGATGTTAAAGTGGCTAAATTATATATGTATATATGTACATATACATAAACATATATATGATTTAATAGTTCCAAAATATTTGTAAAAAGAGCATTCATTTTTTTCTAAATGTTGAGTACCACATTATTTTTCTCTTTCCTGTCACTGTCACACTTCTTTAGAAGACAAAAAAAGAAATAGAACATTGATTAACCATGGGAAGCCCAGTAAACCATTTTCATATTTGCCAGGTTGCAAAAGAAAGCACACACAGAAAAGGAAAAAATAGAGAGTGAAAAAGCATCATTCAATGTGTACTTCTCAGTTCAGATTTCTAAACAGTTTTCTCCTTAGGGATGGATCATATTTTTCACCAAGAGTCTTTTGGAATTGTCTTGGATCCTTGTCTTGATCAGAGTGGCTAAGTCTTTCACAACTGATCATCACTACGTTATAGCTATTTCTCTGCAAAATGTTTTCCCAGTTATTTTACTCTAATTTGTGTTAGTTTATATGTCTTCCTCGGTATTTCTGAAAAAGTATTGCTTGTCATTTCAAATAGTAAAATCATAACCTATCACAATCTTATATCACAACTTGTCCTCCCATTCCCCAACTGATGGTGATCCCCTCAATTTACAATTCTTTACCATTACAAAATAGTTGTTATAATTATTTGGGTTTTTTGGTACAAATATGTCATTTTCCTTTGATCTCTTTGGGATGTAGAAGTAGTGATAGTATTGCTAAATTGAAGGGTTTTAGTGTTATAGCCCTTTGGACATAGTTCCAAATTGTTCTCCAAATTGGACAATTGGAACACTCCACCCACAATGCATCAGTGTACTAATTTTTCTAATCTGCTCTGTTATTTGTCATTTTGCTATTCTGCCGCATTAGCTAATCTCATAGGAGCTAGTTGATATTTTAGAGTTGTTGCTACTTAAATTTCTCTAATTGGGGAAATCAACTGTTTTTTTAATAAAATTTCCTTAACTCCACATATATTTAAGACACGACACCTTAAGTGGAGCAACTAGCCCTAAAATATTTTTTCCAGTTGCCTGGCTTCCTACTAATATTGATTTCACAAAATCTTTTAAATTTCATAGGAAAAATTTTCCCATTTCAATATTTCCAACCACTCTTTATTCCCATCCCTTCCCTCTTTTAATCATTTTCTGTTTATCTTGTTTAAAACTTGCTTTACATATAGTTGTTTACACTTTTTCTGCTTAACACCATTAAATTGTAAGCACTGTGAGGGCGTTTTCTTGCTCCTTTTTATGTAGCAGAAATAAAAAGAGTGAAAGAGAAAAGAGAGATAAGGGACAGAGACAGAAATAGTGGGGGAAGTTATTTTGATGATATCAATTTGTACAAAATAATTAGTTTTATATAATTAAAATATTATTGCTTAATTAATTCACTGAGACTGGCAACCTCATGTTTTTTTCTTAATCAAAAACAGTGTACAAGCAAGGAATAGTATCACCTATACCTTGAGTGATGCAGTTTCATCTTTGAACAAATCTACCTATGAAAAATAAAAGCACAATTTTCATAGTAGTTCATTGTAAAAAAAAACAAACAACTTTATATATTTTATTAGTAAGAATAGATTCAGTTTTGTTTGGGTTTTTTGCTTGTATTTTTGCTCTGTAGAAAAAGTCACCAGAAGCTCTACATTACAGGAATTTAGGCACTCAGAATATACAGGAATATCAGTGCTCAGAAATTAAAATCTCCTTTGTCCCAAAGACTAGGAAAGACATCTTTTCCTCCTTTTCAGATATCAAGCAAAGGGGAAAATGTTTCTTTCCTGATTGTCCAGTTATTCCCATAGACATTCTAATGAACCATTTTTAATTATTGATGTTTTTTTGTTATTTGAGACAAAGGGTTCTTTTCAGAAGAAAAACCCCAGGTCCCTTCCTTGACTTTATTTTCTGTTTGACAGGATAATTACAGCTCTTGGGGGAGATGAGCTCAGTAAAGGCTGTCCTTATAAAGGCAGACCATATCCATAAAACACATCCATACACTCATGCATGCACACATGTACATCCACTCACACACTTACACCCAATTGTAGCCACTGCTCTGGCATCACAGATCAGACAGGTGAGTGACTTTATGCCTTGGCCACCAAGGTATGATTTATAGAAACATCTTCCAGGAAAATGAAATTCCTTCTATCAGTTCTTAGGATGCAGTAGGAACATGGTGCAAGGAGTCTCAGTACATGTTATTTAGTCCTAAAAATACAATAATTTAGTGACCCAGGTACTTGAATATTGTCCCTACCTTTGTCATTTCCTTATTGTGTTGCTCAGCAGGCTAAAGGTAGTGTGTGTAGGTGCAGCATTCAGAAGGTTATGATTCAGATGGGAGATGCTGCAATGTAACAGTGCTAGGAGAAAACTGGGTGATGATTATTCCCTTTCTGATTAGATCAGGGGACGGAGATATTTGGAGTCTGAGCTAAACCCAAGTTGCAGCAGAAAGCTCTGATCTCTGATTCAGGTTCAGTGATTTAGAAAAGTCATTGTGAGCTGTCCAGAAACCTCACCGTACAAGCTCAGAGTCCTTACTGACCTGTTGCATTGACAGAGAACAATGTGCCTTAGAGCCCTAGCTGCTGCTCTCACTGGCTTCTAGCTCTGCAGCTTGAGCCTGTTCCCTGCTCTCCCCCTCAGACTGCAGGGCTTTGAAAGAAGGTGGATGACAGGCTAAGAGTTCCTGTGGGGACTGTTAAAGCAAATGCTCCACACAAAAGTCTGTCTCCCCAAATCTGAGTCTTTTAGACTCAGAGAATCAGAACAGGAAAGACGACAGATCAGGTGATATAAAGCTCTCATTTTCAGGTGCAGCAACTGAGGCTCAGAGAGAGTCAGTGACTTTTTCAGTTTCACAGAAGGTCATGTTTGATGAGGACTGTATTTGAACACAGGTGCTTCCATTACAGCCTAAGATCTCCTGCCTTATTCTGCTCCTGGTGCTGCCTTCATATTTGTTTGTCTTCAGGTCAGCTTTGATTGGCAAAATGGAAGTTTCTTTCAACACACACAGATTTTGCCCTTTCCTTCCATCTCCTACATTCTTTCCTCAGTTTTTCTCTTTACTCTCTACATGGTCTTTACTTCTATCATGCTTATAATAATGTTCCACATAAGATTTACTGATTTCCTATATTTTAAAAACTAATTTCTCATAAATGGACAAAAGCTGCCTCTCTGTCTTTCTGTCTCAAATGCCATGGATGCTCCTGAATCATGGTAAAAGGGAAAAGACACAAACATTAGAGGCACATGTCAAGGCTTTAGATTCTGACTTTGCTACTCACTGTCTGTGCTGCCTTGGAGAGATCATTTCAAATTTGTAGGCCTCTTCTCCTGAATTTTAACAGTGATAATTGTAACAACATTGGGGAAAAAAGAGATCATCAAATCACCTACAAGCTATAAATCCTCCCAGCAATATTTTCAATATTGCATTGTATCCTTGGAAAAAATAAGATTCTTGTCCCACCCGCTCCACAGGTTCTTTGTAGAATAGAAAGTCTGATACTAAGCAATTCATTTCAGCCAAGGGTTTTCTTGTGCTAAATAGTGGAGTGAAGCATACAAAAGGAAGATAGCATGAAAATATGCATGTAAAGTATGTAAGCATTTGCTCATTATTTAATCCTTGCTTGCAAGGTCAGGAAAGGAAAAAAATATGTCCAATGTGAGATCACTGTGCCTCCTTTAGAACACTGGCATGGTGTTCTTCCACTCTATTTTCAAGTAAATTTGCAACAGATCTTGGATCGTTGCTCTCCCATTTCCTCAGAGCCCCCAAAGCAGGGAATTGTGTTACAAAAATAGAGGCCAAGGATGCTTCCTTAATTCGCTGTATTAGAATACTATTCTATGTATTTTATAAGGAGCAAACGTACATTTAAACGGATGTAAGAATGAGTGAGATAATCACCCAGATGTATTTTAAGGAAAAAGGGGGCCTCAGGAATACTTCTAACAGAAATAGGAAACATATCCTTCATGAGGAAGAATTTCTGTTAGATACACTGTGGTACCATGTTATGAAGTGGCATTTGAAAACTGGTTTTCCTAATATGGAGATGGGATAATCAATCAACTCTCCCTTTGCTAATATTTTGCCCTATTGTTTCTCTTGCCAGTTTCTAAGTGAATAAAGAATTAAATTTTGATATTTATGTTTTTTTGTTATCATAACATCTTTCTAATTCATTAATCAATTGGCCATGAATCCTGACTTTATTAAATGCCATTAATTTGATCTTAAATATAATTCAGTTGTTAACTGATTACTATGTATTATTTGTCATCATGTAATAATGATAATATCAGTAACAATAACAATGATAGTAACCTCATCAATAATTTATAAGCTGGGTGAATCTCTCTTCCCATAAGTTTTTGTTTTTGTCTCTCCCCCTTTCCTTGAGTTTCTCAACCTGTCCCACTCCTGTACTATGTGAAACAAAGGATAGAATGCATCATCTGGAATTGGGAGTATTGAATGCTAATTCAGTCTATGACTTCTAATAGATATGGGACCCTGGAGAAGTTTCTTCAACTGCATAACTGGAATAACAAAACATCAACTCTTTTCAGTTGTTAGGTACTCAGAAAATAGCCTGACATTTAGTATGTGCTTAATAAACACTTCCTTCCTTCTTCCTTTCCTTTATTTCTTCCTTTGTACTCATTTTCCTTCTAAATTTCTTTCTTTCTTCAGTCCCTATGCCTACTCTATGTACCTATCTGTCTTTCTACCTATCTTTCTATTTATCTTAATCTATCTATCTATCCATCTATTTATCTCTTTATCTATATCAATCGATATACAGGCAACACAAATATTCATAGATGTAGATGTGTACACGCTAAGTTATTCCTGTTATTTGTGTAAGGGTTGATAATCAATGACTTTAAAATTTATTCATTTTTCATTCCTTTAGTAAATTCCACAGCTTATCTTTTTGGCAGCAATGATACTGTCTCTGTGGTTGTTTCTCTCTTTCTAAAATAAAGACATAATCTTCCCAATTATGTAGTCCACTATTCTCAAAGCGATTCTCTTTTCAGCAGCTCTCTCATCTAATTTGGTAGTAAAATGGGCTTTGAAATTCTTGATGTGCAGTTTCAATGGAAGTTTCTTTTGACCTCTTTTGTTAAAATATCTAATCATTTTAAATGTTTTTAATGCAAGTTTCATTGTTTTTCTTTTATCTACAGTATGAATATAATTGTTAATATATAAATTTCTTACATTTCATGTTTCAAATTCTTCTTTTGAGAGACCTAAATTTATCTCTTCTACGTGGTTATCAGTTTTCCAACTCGGCCACTTTGTTTAAAAGTTTTATAACAAATTCAGTCAGTAAAGCAAAGATAATTTCTCCATACCTGTTTCTTGGGCCTCAGCTGCCTCTGAAATAGAAGACACTTCTCCCATCAAATGTACTTCACAGATTCATCTCTATCTAGCCCACATTTATAACAGATAAAAATATACAGTTTCTAAATTTTCCTTGATATTGAATTTATTATATTATATTGAATGTGGTTTCAGAATTTTTTCAAATAGTGTTAAAATGTATTGGTAAAGGCTATAATGCTAAAGGTATTATGAAAATTCAACACATAGAATAATTATGAATGGACACAATATGAAAATGTTATTCATAAAATATATTTTTAATTCAGGCATTTGGATGTTATTGCTTTTCAAAAGCAATGCCATGTATTTTGTGACTGGAATTCTTTAAATTGGATCACATTGTTAAGTGTATGATAACTCAAAGGCAAAGACAAAATAGAATAAAAATTCTATGTGTAATTACCTTTATTTAGTAGGGAACTAGGGTCAGAACCAGTTTGAGTAAGGATTAGGCGGGTATTAATGATTACATATTATTGGATTTAAAATAATTAGTGACATGCCAGTCAACATAATACCAAGTAAAAGTTGAAAAAGACAGGAGAGAAATACTTGAATCTGATAATTGTGTATTTAATGCAGTGAATAGAGCTCTGTATCTGAAGACAGAATGAAGTGATTTCAAATGTGTCCTAAGACATTTATAATCAGTATAACCATGGTCCAGGCACTTAACATATGTATGTCTTAGTTTCCTCACATATCAAATATGGAAATAACAGCATCCACTTACCATGATTTTTATGATCAAAATGATTTACTATTTGTTTAGTGACTGTCTTATTGCCTGACATATAATAAATGCTTAAAAAGTCTTATTCCCTTGCCTTTCTCAATAAAGATTTCTTATCCCAAATAAATATTAAGCATTTGTCATTTTGTTTATTCCCTATAAAAACAAAAATGACACACTCTAATAATGATGAAAAACTTAAAATTATTTGTCCATGATCAGAGAAATAGTAATAATTTATTTAAAAAATAATCCCTCAGATATTCTGAAAGTAACTTCTGTAATTCTCTTTAAATTTTATTCATTTCTAGTTTCTTTTCTTCTCTTCCCGATGTAAAGAGATTGAAAGTCCAGGATAGTCAGAATTTATTGTTCTAAAGGGACATATAAATAACAAGGCAATATCTAACAGTCTTCTCAGCCCCATTCCAAAATAAGTTCAATCTCTACTTTGTAACTAAGTCATAATTTCTAGCTTTGGCATGAGTTGTATGACCATTTCCATACACCTTTATCTTTAGTTTCTGTGGTGAAGTAAGTGGTTTGCTGGGAAGCACTAAAGATTCTTACTATGGTGATAATAATCATGTGCTTTGACAGAGCCAACATATTTTCCTATCTTCTACAATTCCTTTGTTTCAATGACTAAGAATGCCTAGAATATCAATTATGTTTTCATGAGTCATGTTATGTATCCTTTTCTCTCCATGAATTTTATTTCTTAGTTCATAATCAAGTTATGGCTGTTTAATTTGTTTGGAGACATGAAACAGAAATTCTTCAACCATGTTAGTAAGGTTGTAGTTAGAGCAAAAGGCACGAAACTTTGTGCTTAGGAGTCATTTGCATCTTGGCAAAAACATCTAAAGATGAGTCACAGGTGCTGTGTCTCTTCAAATTTCATTCTATTCTCAGATCAAAATCATCATTATGTCTTTGAGAAAAAGCTTTCACTTTCAGTCTACTTTCAAACAAAGAGCCTGTTACTTTATGAGACCAAAATTCTGAAATTATTACATTACAATCACATGTACCATTATGCTACATTGTGTTAAATATTTTTTTCAGGAATTCATTGTGCCAATTTAAATATTTGTTAGCAAGTTTGTAGTATATACATTCAAGGAATGAAAATGGGACCTTAAATAATATCAATTTTTTTTTCATATTTGGAAAGTAACAGGATATGTCAGAAAATGTCATATCCATTAATATAATTATTAATCTGGTCAAACCAAATATTAAATCCCTTGTTAGGAAAAGAACCAAGGAAAATATTTTGCTTGAAAACAGGAATTAATGAGAGTCATGGACCAAGACACAGAAGCATAATGGGTCATCTTAAAAATCTATCAAGGTTCAGAAGAACAACAGTGAGTACCTAGGGACTCATGTCAAGAGACAAAGGAGAAATCCCAAGCATTTGGTATAAGCCAGGAGGAGTCAATGAATCAATCTTGATAACTGAAAAGAATTTTGTGAATCTGGACTGTAAAGGAATTGTTTATTGATGAGTTTTCATTATTTCATATGTGTCTCTATAGAAATGACGTTTGGGAAATAACAGAATTATACTCCTTTTGAATGAAAATTTTCTATTGTAGTGTTTCTGGGTAACAGCTGAGTGTCATAAACAGCTGCATTTGCAACAATAATTTCCCTACTTGATGTTTGTCCATGGCCATGGTTGTGCCCTTCCGTGAAGAGAAAGGAGAGAAGAGACTCACCATAATGAGAGCCTAAAATGTGAAATAGTAGTCTTTTACAATCGCCTCAAACATTGTAAGGGAACGACATAAATACATAATTTGCCAACTACAGAAAGTACAGAGTAGCTGCCCACCTTTGAAACCTAGCCCAAAGCAAGGGTAGATCAACCAATATCATTGGGAAATATGGCCTTGTTATTTCCTGACCCTTCAATCATAGTTACATCAATAAACCAAGGATAGAATAAGAGGGAACTGGCTCCCTTAAACTATATTCAGATGGCCTTTAAGGTACAATAAGTGCCTCTTAATTAATTTACCTGGTAATAATTTTTTAAAAAATTCATAAGTAATGGGAAGGAAATCCAAGAGTTAAAAAAGTTTTCCAAAAATATAAGGGAGCTCTACTCTAACCTATTCTGTAAAAACAAACAAACAAAAAAAAAACTTGACCACATCTTCCCTATATGTAGTTATTTATCTTTTCAATACAGGTCTCTGGTAAGAGACAACTCATCACCTCTCAGTACAGCCTAGTTCATTCTCTGAATATTCTTAGGAATCTTACCAGTTCATCAATATCAAATATGTTTTTCTTCTGATTCAAATAATGTTGCAGTTCTGACTTTGGGGACAGAACAAAACAAAACAAAAAGCCTATGACACATTCACCTTTGACACTTTCCTGAAATCCTCTAAGATGCTCCCTCATCTATCACCTGATTTAATATTCAATTTCTAAAATTTGATTTCCTCCTTGAAATAATGAACTCTAAAATGAAATGCAGAATGCCCAAAGGGTAGAGATCTTTAATCATATTTCCTATTTGACTTCCCTGAATCCACCTCTTCCTAAAATTAAATATTTCAATTTCCTTGAAACACGCATCTTCACATGTTTTCTTTTTCCTTGATGCCCTTTATCATCTCCCTCTTCTTTCTCTATATAATCTCTAAAATATCAGTGACTTCTTCAAAGGTGGCATATAGAGAGATTTGAATAAATGGACAGGTAGAGGAGTTAAAAATATAAAACAAATATTGCTCCTTAGCAGTTTAACCATTTTACAATGCAAAGAAAAATAACACTGACACCATTAATATCAGAAAAGTTGGAATGAAGAAAATATATATTTTAAATTTTTTAATGTGTTTCTTTTTGTTTTCTTTTATTTAGAGGGCAATTGGAGTGAAGTGACTTGCCCAAAGTCACAAGGGTAGTTTTTGTGTTAAGTGTCTGAGGACAGATTTGAACTCAAGTTCTCCTGAGTACATGGCTGGTGCTCTATTCACTGTGTTACCTAGCACCTCCTATTTTTAATTTTCAGTATTCATTTCCACAAGATTTTGAGTTACATATTTTCTCTCCCCATTTTCCCCTACCCCAACCCCAAAATAGCAAACCTACTGAATATCCCTTTCCCCAATTTGTTCTCTCTTATATCCTCTCCCTTCACTCCCCTAAATTTCTAGTAGGGCAAGATGCTTTTCTATACCCCAGTCCCTTCATGTCTTCTTTCCCATATATATATCTATACATAGAGAAAATTATTTCTTAAACATTTGTTTTTAAAACTTTGGGTTCCAGAATTTTTCCCTTGTTCCCTCCTCAGCCACCCCCACTGGGAAGATAAGCAGTTCAATACAGAGTGTACATGTGTAGGTACCCAAATTATTTCTGTAGTATTTATATTGTGAAAGACTAACTCTGTTTCCCTCCATCCTATCCTGCCCCTCAACTTATTTGATTTTCTCCTTTGAGCCTTTTCCTTTTCAAAAAAGGTTTGCTTATAACTACCCTCTCCCCCAAACTGCCCTCCCTTCTATCCTCCTTCCTTTTATCCCAAACCCCCCCCCCCATTATACTGTATGGTAAGATACCCAATTGACTGTATATTTTATTCCCTCCTTAGGCTAAATTCAATGAGAATCAGTTTGTCCCATTCCCTTTCACTGCTCTTCCCCTACATTGCAACAGTTTTCTCTTGCCTTTTTTACGTGAAATAATTTACCCTTATCTAGTGCTCCCTTTCTTCTTCTCCCCCAAATAAATCAATTTAACTAATTAATTAATTAATCAGTTAATTAATTTTACTTTTTAGATATCATCCCTTCATATTCAACTTATCCTATGCCCTCTGTCTATGTATACATGAACATACAAATGCCCACAATCACATATATGTTTATATACATACACATTATCTTACACATACATATATATGTATACACACACATAAACATACACATACATAAACATGTACATACATACATACATACAAACACACACACACATATATTCCCTTCAGATACCCTCATACTGAGAAAAGTCTTATGAGTTACAGTTATCATTTTTCCATGTAGGAATGGAAATAGATCAACTTTAATAAATCCCTTATGATTTCTTTATCCTGTTTGCGTTCCCATGCTTCTCTTGATACCTAAAAATCAAAATTTCTGTTCAGTTCAGGTTATTTCATCAAGAATGCTTGAAAGTCCTCTATTCCATTGAATGTCCATATATTCCCCTGAAGCAATATACCCAGTTTTGCTTGGTAGACGGTTCCTGGTTTTAATCCTAGCTCTTTTGACCTCTGGAATATCATATTCTAAGCCCTTTGATACATTAATGTAGAAACTACTAGGTCTTGTGTTATCCTGATTGTGTTTCCATAATGTTCAAACTGTTCCTTCCTGTCTGATTGCAGTATTTTCTCCTTGACCTGGGGACTCTGGAATTGACTATAATACTTTTAGGAGCTTTCTTTTTGGGATCTTTTTCAAGTGGTGACCAGTGAATTATTTTAATTTCTATATTGCCCTCTGGTTCTAGAATATCAGAGCAATGTTACTTGAAAATTTCTGGAAAGATGGTGTCTAGGTTCTTATTATGGCTTTCAGGTAGTCCAATAACCATTAAATTATCTCTACTGGATCTATTTTCCAGGTCAGTGGTTTTTCCAATGAGATATTTCACATGGCCTTCCATTTTTTCATTTGTTTGCATTGGTTTTATACTATCTTGATTTCTCACAAAGTCATTAGTTTCCAATTGCTCCAATCTAATTTTCTCTCCAATTTTTTCTCCACTTCTCTTACTTGATTTTCAAAATCCTTCTTAGCTTCTCCAAGGCCTGTAACCAATTCATATTTTTCTTGGATACTTTTGATGCAGGAGTTCTGACTTTGATGTCTTCCTTCCACTCCATGCCTTGATCCTTTTTGTACCTAAAAATGGATTCTATCATCAGTTTGCGCTTCCTTTGCTTGCTCCTACTGGCAGCCAATTACTTAACTTTGGAACTCTTTGCCATGGTAGAAGTCTGCTTCCAGAATGGAGAGAGCTATGTCCCAAATTGCTTGGGTTTTTGCAACTGCCAGAGCTATTAGGTGGGTGCCCTCTCTATGGCTCCCACATGCTCTGACTCACTGGTCACACACCTCAGGGCCACCACCCAAGACTGTGATCCAAATCCAAGCATGTCAAAGCAATTAGCCTCTGAATTACCTCCTGAAAGGTTACTTGTTCCCCTTACAATCTGCAGGCCAGGAGCACTGGAAGCAGCCATGGCACCTCCTCCACTTCTTGCTCTGGCAGCAGCAGCCAGACCACACTCCCTCTGTTCCCAATAAAGTTCCACACCAACCTTTTACTTTGACTTTGGCATTTGTGGATTGAGACATCTGGAAACTGCTGCAGCTGCTCATGATTTACTCATGTGATTTTGCTCCAGCCTTTGCTGATGGTCAGGTCTATGCTGGGACTAAAACGGCAGCTCAGTCAGGACTGTGCTCTGCTACAAGCACACTATGAGGGACTCTTCCTTCTGGGCTTCCTTCAGTGGGAGATTGGTTTCTCTTTGTCATTTTGTGGGTTCTGTAGCTCTAAAGTTTGTTTAGAGTCATTTTTACATGTATTGGAGGAGGTGGAAGCCAGAGACACAGGGAAGTCCTTTTTCTACTCCCCCATCTTGGCTCTGCTACATGATCAAAGAAAACATTTTTTTTTAAATGCTCTATCGCCATAAAAAGCAATGCTTACTGGAGCTCGCCTTATTGATGAGGAGTGTGTGAAATCTGATTTAGAACAACAGATTCTGTCCCAAAACCTTTTCTCTTTCCCATCAGGTCACAGCAGATCTGGCTACCATTTTTCTCTCAAAGGAGAAAAAGAACGCATTCCTATGATGTTCTCTGCACTATCTACACTCTTCAGATCACAACTGGAGCTTTGGACAATGGTTTACTCCTTCACTTATATGGCTCTAATTTGTTATCCAAAAGACAAGACCCATTGACATTATTTTGATGAATCTGGCCTTTTCAAATATTTTGATGATTCTCTTCAGGGGTGATCCATGGGCAAACCAGGGATGCAAATAGAAAATTTTCCTGAGTGACATTGGTTGTAACATTGTCATCTATCTGCAAAGAGTTTCCCGGGGTCTTTCCCTTTGTACTACCTGCCTCATGAGCTTCTTTCAAGCAATCATTATCTCTCCCTGCAGCTCCAAATGGGCAGAGCTCAAAACCAGAGCCCCACAATGTATTGTTCCATCCTGTGTCTTCATATGGGTACTAAATCTGTTGGTAGATGTGATTGTCCCCCTGTATGTGACTGGTCCCAGGAACAGCACAGATAGTCCTCTGAACAGGAACCTAGGCTATTGCTCTATAAAGAGGCATGCCATGACTGCCTTGAACTGTGATTTGGAAATCACGTTGTGACACAGTGTTTGTGGTATTCATGGCCATGACCAGTGGCTACATGGTGCTTGTATTGTACAGACACCACCGGCAAGTCCAACACCTTCATGACAACAGTCTCACCCCCAGTGCCTCCCCAGAGACCAGAGCCACCAAAGTCATCCTGATTCTTGTGAGCATCTTTGTATTCTTTTATTCACTCAGTTCCAGCTTTATTATTGTAATGGATAATTCAAAATATACAAACCACTGGGTGATGTACATCTCTCCTCTGTTGACCTTGTGTTACCCAGCTCTCAGTCCTTTTGTTTTAATCAGTGGGGACTCCAGGATCCCCAGTTGTTGTAATTCTCTCAGAAGAATGAAAAAGTTGTTTTCACATCCGAGAGTATCCCAGAGCAAATATGTAAAATAGAGAGCCATGGAAATATCGAGATAGCAAAGAAACAAACAACCACTTAAATCTCAACTTGTCCAAAATTCTTGTTCTGAAAATTGGAATGTCTGAGGAAAGAATCAAGTTCATACACATTAAAAAATATTACTTTTTTCTCAAAGATAAGTTCCTTTATGTATGGGTCATTCTGGCTAGAACAACAAAGATATAGAGGACAATAAAAATGGGGGAAATGTCATTGAAGCTTGACAGTTACAAACTGTGCTCTTATCTTCCATAGAAGGAAGACACATTAATGGTAACTAAATACAGAATACTTATATTATAGTTGGATGTACCCATGATTTATACAGAGAGTATCTGAGGGACATTTTCAATACTGGTTTTTCTTATGAGAAAGGCCACACAACTATTGCTTGCTGTCATCTCTTCGCCAGACCTTAATAACAATCATTAACTTTCCTTATATTTTTATCTCATAAAATATTTTAAATGTGTTACTTACATCATCAAATACATCTCAATTCTACCCATATTTGTTAAAAGAAATAGTGGGGGATGGGGGATGGTAAAGGAGAGAGGGGGGCAGGGTGGAATGAGGAAGAGAGAAAGAAGTGAGAGGGAGAGGGAGAGGAAAAAGGAGAAGGAGAGGAGAGAGAGAGAGAGACAGAGTCAGACAGAGACAGAGACACAGAGACAGAGAGAGACAGTGACAGAGAGACAGAGAGAGGGAGACAGAGAGAGGGAGAGAGCTGAGAGAGAGGAATGAAAAGAATTCACCCATGATAAGATGAGGAATAGTAGAATGAATGATGATAATAAAGGAACACACTTTGAAGACTTAAGAACTTAATGAATTCTACTACCAATCATGACTCCAGAATACTGATGTAGTTGCTCATGTATTGCCAATAAGGTAATCCACTATCCTTGCAGAATAAACCACACATATAAGGACAATTTTAATATGTGAAATTATTTTCTTTGACTATATATGGATTCAAAGATGAAATATTTTAAGTTCTGTCGTAGGTCAATATGTGAGTGTGAAACAACATATATAGCAATACTTATGTAACCAAAAATGGAAAAAAAATAAAGTGAAAATTTTTTTAAATCCACAGTTGGATATTTGAAATAAATATAAGTTTCCATGGATACTACCCATAATCAAAGGATTCTTCCACCTTCAGTTGGTACAGAAAGAACAAAAAAATTCCCAGCTTTGGCTTCCTAGTGAATTTATTTATTCTACTCATTTCTCCACTCCCTTGTCTTGGAAGCATTCATTTTTATTTTGTTGTTTTTTTGTTTATATTTTTTAAAAGAAAAAATGAAGAAAAAGAAAAAGTAACAACCTGCTATTTAAAGAGCAGAGGATCAGACAGAATTCAATATAAAGCAAAATAATTTCCATTTCCCATTTTAAATATACGCAAAAACCAGTTCTTTTTGTCTTTTTAAAGCTCCCCAGCTTTTCTCTGCTACCCTGCTGATCTTATTTTCTCACTGCCATGCATTTTTCACTTTGTTTTCCCATCCATCCCCTCTCTTCCCACTCTGAAGAATGTATACATACACACACACACATATACACATATAACACACACATACATAGATACAAAGACAAACATACATATGTATTCATACACGTATATGTAAAATTGTTCTATGCTTATTTATAGTTATCTATTTCTCTCAAGGTGGATTGAATCTTACTTCATAGCATAAGTCCAAGTCTTTCTATATTTTTTTCCTTTCTAAATCAACTAGCTCTTCATTTCCTAGACCACAATAGCATTCCAACCCAATTATATCCTACCTAAGAGATTGTTTATGAAAAATATTTTCCTGAAATTTTCTGCATTCTTTCCATTCTTGGCAAAGTACATTTTACTTATATAAGAAAATTTTAACCTAAAGAAATTCAGTTCATCATTTTTTACCTCAACAATGCTCTCCCTGATAATATTGTTTAAGGTCAATTACTGCTGAATCTTATTCCTTTATATCTATTTTTGCCTAGTTTCTTTGACCTTCCTGACCTTTACTCTTCCAAATGAACCTTGTGGTTATTATTTCTTATGTAGTAAAGCAATATTTTAGTAATTTAATTGGGATGACATTGAATATATAAAGGGAAATTAAAATTAAAAAATATATATGCACTTTACCTACCCAGGCACAATACATATCACTTCAAATATTTGGATCTGAGTTTACTTGTGCAAAATGTTTTATGTGTATATCCATACAGTTCCTGTATGTACCTTGGCAGGTATGGGCTCAGCTATTTTATGCTGGTTGAGAATTTTAAATGGTCTAAAACAATACTGAATAATATTGGTGACACAATAGTTTCTCTGCTTTTCACTTTTGATTAAATCTATTTTAACTTTAATTTTTTCTGAGATCATGATTTCTAGCCTTGATTTTTTACATAATAAATTCATATTCTGTCCTTTATTTTATTTTCATATGTATCTCTCATTTTTATGTTTCTGAAAGCAGCATACTGTTTAATTCAAATTTTTAATCTCCTATCCATTTTAGTTTTATGGGCAGATTTGACTTATTTGCATTCTATGCTACACTTACTTGATGATTTTTTCTCATTCCCCTGTCTCCTCACTATTCTTCTCACAATTTACCCTCTATCTCCTTACTCTTCTGCTTCACTTCTACCCACTACCTTGCTCTCCTGTTCCTTAAACTACTCAACCCTCTAAAAGGCCTTCTTGTTTCCTTCCCCACAACTTTTCTTCGTTGCCCTCTTATTTCCTTCTGAATTTATAAGATATATGAAGGTATATCCAAATGCATGTATTTATGTATATACACACACAACACACACATACACACACACACACACAGGCAGTAGATCATTGTTCAGAGTAACCACAATTTGACAATGGTGATCAAATATCAAAGACCTGGCTACTCTGATCAACACAATGAACATAAACAATTTTAAAGAACTCATGATGCAAAAAAGATATTCCTCTCCAGAGAGAAAACTGATAAACTCTAAATGCAAATTTCAGTATAATTTCCTCATTTTAACGTTATTCTTGCTTTTTTGAAATGTGGCTAATATGAAACCATTTTGCATGATTTCATGTGTACTAGTCTTATAAGTGGACAGAGAAGGCAATGGGAGAGAGAAAACTTGGAACTCAAAATTTAAAAATAAAAAGATGCTAAAGTGGTTAAATTATTTATGTGCATATGGTTATACAAATATGTATATACATATATACATATATGATCAAATAATTCCTTACTTGGCAGTAAGCTGGGTTTCAAGATTATTTTTTTAAAGCAGTTGGGGTTAAGTAACTTGCTCAAGGTTACACGGCTAGTCATTATTTATGTGTGGGTGCTCATTTTCTGGGGCCGGATTCAATCCCAGTCATCCCAACTCTGAGGCCAGTGCTCTTACTCACTGCGCCACCTAACCGCCTCTGGGTTTCAAGATTCTTGAACTACTGTTGTAATGGAACAGTTTCTTTTGATCATTTTTTAAAAAATATATTAAACTTTTACATATATTTAATTCCAATTTTTACTATCCTCCTTTTATCCACAGTAGGAATATATTTGTAAACACATGCTTTTTTATATTGTATATTACACTTCATTTGGGGGTTCAGAATGAATTTTAGGTAAGGCTTAGGCATTAATCAGGTATTGATTATGACATAATATGGGATTGAAAATAAACAGGCATATAGCAGTCACCATAAGGCCAAGTAAAAGACAAAGAAGAAAGGAGGATAATACAGAATCAGACCTAGGCAATGAGACAAGGATATGTGTAGAAAACATGAACTTGTTGATTTTTAATAAGTTGCAACTGCATAATATTTTAATATCTCTTAGAGATAGATTTTACAAGTTGCATTTCTCCATTGGTTTCAGGCTGCTGAAAAAAAGATGTTCTAAGTAAGAGTCACCAATGGTTAATAGACTTATAGGGAAAGGACAGTTGCTTTCCTAAGAAAGAGTCTAAGCTAAGGCTCAGATCCCTATCAGGAGAAGAAAATCCTCTATTGTTCTTGATTCTGAGTAAGTTGTGTATAGTCTTCCATAGGAAAAAGTGAGAAATGATTAAGAGCCTTCACTTTTTAGAATTTATGGGGAACAGAACTCAGTTAGAAGAGATGCGTATTGGGCACCAACTACGGGCAAGGACATATGGAATTGAAACATAAGTACAGGAATGTGGCTCTAGTCTACTACAGATCTTAAAATATGGTTAACAAAGGAAGAAAGAAAAAAATATGAAAAAAACAGAACAGCATATATTTGTGTGCAACGAAAGAAAAACAAGTTATGATTAGTTCTTTCATAAAAATAATTCAAAAATAATATAAAGTGTAAGAATAATAGTAATAAGTATAAAATAATTATCAGAATATTATTTTATATAAAATTAAGTACAAAGCTCTGAATTAAATGCTTTTCAACTATGGCATCATATGATCCTAAGAAAAACCTAAGAAAAACAGAATCTCAGGCCCATTCACTATCCAGTACAGTGCGGCAGGGGGGAGGACAGGAAAGGAGAGACTTGGGGAGCCCAAATTCCCCACTCCAGCAGTGACTGGTTTCCTTGCTCCAGCCCTCTTCCACCAATTTGGTCCCCAATCTAGATTTCTTTCTACAAATCAGTTTCAAGTGTATTATTTTAGTTGCAAAGAAAAAAAATGAAGGTTTGTAAATTTAAATTATGTATGGTATTGAATAGCTGTTTACATTTCTTGATGAACTAGGAGCTATGGCAGCAAAATCAAACTTGGAAAATCCTTAGATTAAAATTAGGTGATGATCAGATCTGCTATTTGGGACTTGGTAGTGAGAGGCAGGGTAGGTTGTCATAGTGTTTAGATATACTGGGTCAGTCTTGCTGCTTGTATTACTTTTTCAATAAATTTCAAACAACAACAAAAAAAGAAAAACCTGGGATTTAGTGATACTATTGTTATTTTCTTTTTACAAATGTAACAACTGTGGCAAACACTCACTATATGCCTTGCCCAGGGCCACATAGCCATTAAATGTCTGAGGCTGGATTTTAACTTGGCTCTTCCTGACATCAGGCATGGTACTCTTCCCACTGTGTCATCTATCTGCCTACTTTAGGCCAAAATTATAAATAGAAATAGCAAAATATTTTGAGAAGAGATTTTCAGAATAGAAATAAAAATAAACCAAATAAATATACACAAAATCTTATGTCAAAATATTAATACCAGTAAAATTTGTAAAAAAATATGAATACCATAGGAAAATCAAAACTGATGATTTTGTGGGTGTTTAATGGATTGAGCTCTGTGTCTGAAGTTAGAATGATGTGAGTTCATATGTGGTCTAAGACATTTATTATCTATGTGATCATGGTTCATTCACTTAATATATGTCTGCCTTACTTTTCTCATCTATCAAATATGGATAATTACAGCATCTACTTTCTACAGTTGTTGTAATCAAGATAATGTAATATTTGTCAACTGATTGTCATACCACCTGACATAAAGTAAGAGCCCTAAAAATTCTTGTTAATTTGCCTTTCTCAATGAAGTTTTCTTATCCCAAATCAATCTTAGGCATTGGTGATTTTGTTTAAGCCTCATAAAAACACAAATCCCTAATGAATACTTAAGAAAAAGTCTTTGAGTGTCTGATCAAAAACAAAATTAAATTACTTTCCCATAATGAGAGAAATAGTAATATTTAATTAAAATAATTCTTAAGATTTTCTGGTAGTAACAACTTTAATATTCTTTAAAATTCCTTTATTTCTGGTTTCTTTTCTTCTCTTCCCAATATCTAGAGTAAAGAGATTGATGTATCCAGGATAGTCAGAAATTTTACTTCAAAATGGACATATGAATTCCTAGACTTTATTTAACAGGTTTCTAGATTCCTCTCCGAATTATTTCAATCCCTTATTAGTAACTAAGGGATAAGTTCCATCTTTGGCATGAGTTCCATGACCATTTCCATAAACCTTTGTCTTTACCTTCTTGGGTGAAGCAGGTGATTCCTAGGATATACAAAAGTTTCCTATCTTGGTGTTCATAATGATGTGCTTTGACAGAGCCAAAATATTTCCCAATCTTCCACAAATCCTATTTTTTCAATGATTAAGAATGCATACAAGGGCAATTATGTTTTCCTGACTCATATTATGTATTTTTTGCTTTCCATGAATTTTATTTCCTAGTTCATAGTCAAGGTATGCCTGTTTAAATTTTGTGTGAGTGAGGTGTGAATGGGTGAAACAGAAATTCTTCAACCAAGTTAATGAGGTTGTATCTAGGCTCAATATAACATTTGGCCACGTAGCCTAAAAGGCAGGAAGCATTGTGCTTAGGAGTCATTTGTATCTGGGCAAAAGCATCTATAGATGAGTCACAGACACTTTATTTCTTCAAATTTCATTCCATTTCTCACAGAAAAATGCCAATTACATATTTGAGAAAAACTTTTGCCTTTCAACCTGCTTTCACACAAAAAGGCTGTTACTTTCTGAGACCAACAAAGGTTATGAATTTCTAAAATTATTGTTACAGTATCTTTTGCCATTATGCTGCCTTGTGTTAAATATTTTGTTTTCAGAAATTCATTGCACAAATATGAACATTTCTTAACCAGCTCTTAGTATATACATTCAAGGGCTGAGAATGGGAGCTTAAAATAATATCAAACTTGTCCACTTTTGGCAAGGTATCAGAGTATGTCAGAAGATGTCATATCCATTCATGTAATTATTAATTTGACTGAACTAAATGATAAATTCCTGATTTGGAAAAGAACAAAGGGGAATGTTTTGGTTAAAATGAGGATTACATGAGAGTCATCGACCAAGATAGTTGGCCATTTTAGAAATCAATTAAGGTTCACAAGAATGACTGTGAGGAACCGGGGACCCTAGTCAAGAGGCAATGGTCAAAGCCAAATCATTTGGTGAGAGTCAAGAGGAGCCAATGAATTAACACCTGATGATAACTGAGAAGAACTTTGTGAATGCTAACTGCAAAGGAATTGATGATTATTTATTGACCAACTTTCATTATTTCATATGTGTCCCTCTAGAAATGAGTGAAGTGTGGGTGATACCAGAATTATACTCCTTTTGTTATACCCAAAGGGTTCTACTGAAATGTTTCTGAGTGACAGCTCAGTGTCAGAAACAGCTGCATTTGTAACAATAATTTCCCCACTCAATGTTTGTCCATGGTCATAGATGTGCCCTTCCTTGAAGAGAAAGGATAGAAAAGCCTCACCATAACAAACACCAATACTTGAAACTAGCAGTCATTTCCTGCTGCCTCCAGCATTGTAAGGGAATGTCATAAATAATTAATTTGACAATTACAGAAAATCAAAGAGTAGCTGCTCACCTTTGTTGCATTGCCCAAAGAATGTGCAACCACCATCTTTGGACACAATGCTCTTGATATTTTCTGAGCCTTCCATCACAGCTACATTAATAAACAAGTTTACAATAAGAGAGAACTCGTTGTGTCAAACTACTTTTATATGGACTTTAAGATACATAAAGTGCATGACTTAATTAATTGATCTGATAGTGATTTTAAAAAGCAAATATCATAAGTAAAGTGAAGGAAATCCGAGGGTTAATGAAAGTTTTTCAAATATATAAGGAAACTGTAGTCTAACCCATACTTGTAAAAAAAAATAAATCTTGGCCATATCTCTTCTATAAGTAGTCATTTAACCTATCAATACATGTCTCTGGTAAAAGACACCTCACCAGCTCTCAGGAAAGCCTAGTTTATTCTTTGACATTCTTTCAAGTTTTATCAATTCATCAAATTTAAATATGTTTCTCTTCTGTTTCAAATAATATTGTAATTCTGACTTTGGGGACAAAACAGAAAAAATAAACCTCTGAGGCATTCACATTTGACTCTCTTCTGAAATTCTCTATGATAGTAGCTCATCTATCACCCAATTTTAAATTGAATTTTTAAAATTTTATTTCCTCACTGAAATGCTGACCTTTAAAATGAAATGCAGAACCCTCAAAGGATAGAGATCTTTCCTCATACTTCCTATCTGGCTTCCCTGAATCCATCTCTTTCTAAGACTAAACATTCTAAGTACTTTGAAGCAGACATCTTGCCCCATTTATTTTTTCTCTAAACCCTTGATCATATCAGTCTTCAGTCTTGAGATGATCTCTAAAATGTCAATGACTTATTAAACAGTGGCATAGAGAGAGATTTGAATAAAGAAAAATATAGACAGAGAAGAAAATAATATATAATATAATAATGGTCCTTAGCGGTGCAGACATTTTAAATGCACAAGGATAAGACTACTGACACCAGTAATCACAAAAAAGTTGGAAACAGGAAAATATTTTTAAAACTGTCTATCTCATGAGGGGCTAGGTGGCACAGAGAATAGAGCACCAATCCTGAAATTAGGAGGATCTGATTGCAAATCCAGCCTCAGACACTTAACACTTACTAGCCTTGTGATCTTGGACAAGTCACTTAACCCCAATCACCCAGTCTTCCTCCTCTTAAAAAAAAAAAAAGCAAAAACAAAACAAAACAAAACCTGTCTATCTCCATAGAAAATAATGTTTATTGAAGCTCACCTTTCTGTTAAAGGGTCTGTGGATTCCCATTTAGAACAACTGTATCAGTCACAAAACCCTTTCTCTTCTCTACCAGATCACAATAGACCTGAATACCATTTTTTCTCTTCAAGAGGTAAACAATGTCTTCTTATGATGATGCTCTCTGAATAATCTGCATTTTTAAAATCATCCTTGGAGTTTTGGGGGAATGCTTTGCTCCTTTACCTGTATGGTTCTAATTCAATTGCTAATAAAAAGACAAGACCCATTGACTTGATTTTCATTAATCTGGCCTTCTCCCACATTTTGATGATTCTCTTCAGGGGATTTCCATTCACAATCCAGGGTAGCAAGCAGAAACTTTTTCTGGGTGACATTGGTTGTAAAATTGTAATATATCTGCAAAGAGTTTCCTGGGGTTTTCCCCTTTGTACTACCTGACTTTTTAGTTTCTTCCAAGCTATCACTATCACTTCCTGCAGCTCCAAATGGGCAGAGCTCAAAACCAGAGCTCCACAAGGTACTGTTCCATCCTATGTCTTCATATGGGTACAAAATCTGTTGTTTGATGTGATTGCGCACCTATATGTGACTGGTCCAAGGAACAGCACAGATAGACCACTGAATAGGAACCTGGGCTATTGCTCTATAAATAGGCATGGTGTGACTACCTTGAAACTTGCAATTTTAAACAGAAACATAAAACATAAATAACTTTATGCTGCAGTGTTTGTGGTATTTATGACCATTAGTGGTGTCTACATGGTGCTTATTCTGTACATTCATCACCAGCAAACCCAACACCTTCATGACAACAGCCTCACCCGCAGTGCCTCCCCAGAGACCAGAGCCATCAAAGTCATGCTGTTTCTTGTGAGCATTTTTGTATTCTTTTATTCACCCAATTCTATCTTTATTATTTTAATGGATAATTCAAAAGAAACAAGCCTGTGGATGATACACATCTCTGTTCTTTTGACTATATGTTACCCAAATCTCAGCCCTTTTGTTTTAATCAGTGGTGATTCTGAGCGACTGAGTTGTTGTCATGCTCTCAAAAAAAGGAAAAGCTTTTTTTTCACATCCAGTAAAATCTCAAAGCAAATATGTGAAACCAGAGAGTCATGGAAGTATCAAGAAAAAGCTATAAACAAACAACTTCTTAAATCTCACTTTGTTCGAAATTCTCATTCTGAATGTGAAAAATGTTTGAGGACAGGACAATGTTCCCACACAATAAAAAATATTACTTTGTTTTCTCAAAGATAAGCTCTTTTATGTATGGGCCATACTGTCTGGAACAACAACAAAGATGGAAGACAATAGAAAAAATGGGAACATTTATGGAAGTTTGGTGACAGTTACATGCTTTGGTTCTGTTTTTCATAGAAACATTAACATTAACACATTAATTGTCACCAAATTCATTATGCTTATATTAGTTATAATATAAGTATAATGTGTTACACAGTGAGTAACTGATAGCAATTTTAATGTTGTTTTTCCTTATGAGAAAGACCCAACTATCCATTATGGCTTGCTGCCATCTCTTCTCTATATCTGACTAATAATCATTAATTTGCCTTATGTTTTTATTTTATAAAATATTTTAAAATGTGCTATGTCATCAATTAAATCCCAATTCTACTCATGTTTGTCAAAAGAAATAATGGGAGATGCTAAAAGATAGGGGGGAACAGCAGGAGGGAGAGAGAGAGAGAGAGAGAGAGAGAGAGAGAGAGAGAGAGAGAGAGAGAGAGAGAGAGACAGAGAGAAACAGAGACAGAGACAGAGACAGAGAGACAGAGAGAGAGACAGAAAGAGACAGAGAGAGAGAGAGGCATAGAGACAGAGAGACAGAAAGAGGGATGAGAGGGATTCACAAATAAAATCATGAAGAATAGCAGAATGAATCATGATAATAAAGAATACCACGTTGAACACTTAACAAATAGGTTCAATGAATTCTACAGCCAATTATGACTCTAGAATACTGATGATGAAGTTGCTCATCTCTTGCCAACAAGGTAATTTACTATACTTGCAGAATAAACCACACATATGTCCACAAGGTTAATATGTGAAATTATTTTATTTTCCTATATGTGGATTAAAATATAAGAGATTTTAAGTTCAGAAGCAGGGTCAAAATGTAAATGTGAAACAACATACATAATGTTACTAATGTCACCAAAAATGAAAATAAAGTAAATGAAAATTTATAAAAATTCACAACTGAGTATTTGAAATAAATACATGAATACTACCTACAAGTAAAGAATACTCCCACCTTCAGATGTTACAGAAAGAACAAGAATAATTCCAGCTGGGGGGTGGAGCAAGGATGGCAGAAAGGAAACAGTAACTTTTTAAAGCTCCTCCATAAATCCCATCACTCAACTTTAAAAAGTGAATCTCAGGCTGCTAGGTGGTGCAGTGAGTAGCACATCCGCCCTGGAGTCAGAAGGACCTGAGTTCAGATCTGCCCTCAGACACTTAACACACTCAAACAAAAACCTAGCCGTGTGACCTTGGGCAAGTTACTTAACCCCAATTGCCCCCCAAAAAGCAAAAAAAAAAAGTGAACCTGAATGGATTTTAGAGTGACCCATTGGGAGATGGAACATGGCAGAATCCAGCCCAGGAAAGTGCCCATATGGGTCTGGGCAGGGGGAATGTAGCTGAACCAGTGTGGACTAGGGAGCAGACTACAGCAGAGTGAGAAGGAGCCCCAGCCAGCAGACTCACCTACCCCAAGGGCATTTAACAACCATCTTACTGGAGATGGCTAAGAGAAAGCAGAGGGCATACAGCAAGACATCAGCTTCTCCTGGTGATGAGGTATGGGCTCTGGGAGCCCCCTTGAGCTCTCCTTGAATCTTTGAGGTACAGGCTCTGGGAAACGCCTTGAACTCTGATTAAATTGTCCCATTTCATGGGGCATTTACATGAGGCCATAAGCTTTACATTGTGTTTGGGCCCAAACCTCTGTTACTAGCCTAGTCCTCCATTGTCCACCTATTTTCTACCCTTGAGCCTATCAAAACATCAGTCCAGTTTTGAACCAGCCTAGACTACCATTGTCTGTAGTCTCCAGGTAACCTCCAGCTATTTCCTACCCTTAATCACTCATTGATCTCATCTGACTTCTCCTGAAGACCCTCCTCAAACTCCTCCTCTAGATTCTCCACTCCTAGATTCCTCCCACAGCTTTCTGTATATAAGATCCCATATTCCCTCCATGTATGTGAGAGCACCACATAATTTTCTAGCACAGACTTACTCTGTGTCTAATACAAGCAAACTTTTAAAAATAAACTTTACTTATAAATAAATAAAATAAAATTTGCTTCACTTTTCTTTGGTCCAGAGAAGACTTGAGTCCAATTCATTTGGCAAGACCCGGTGTGTTGTTATTTTGGGGTCTCCAGAGCAACCCTAACACTCTTTATGGGTAACTTCTTCACTGGGGCTATTAGCCCACAGCATGAATGTTTAAAAATCTTCTACCTGAACTTCCAGAAGCCAAGATGGCAAAGTAAACCCTAGTTGCTCCAATTCCACCTCCCTGACCCAGAAAAAACAAGAGATAAATGTCCCACCTAGAGTAAAATCCAGAAATAGTGGAAATAGCCTCAGGTTTAGGAGTCACTGAGAAAAGGTACAACTGAGGTAGGAGGGGTCCCAACAAGCCCCATCCAAACAGGAGATCCAGAAGCCCAGAGCAGTGGAGCCTGCAAGCACTAACAACACAAGCCTAGGTGGGCCTTGGCACCACCAGGGAAATTTGTAGATACAGCTCTGCTAGCTGTTAGCTGCTGAGCCTACCTAAGCTGTAGCCCAGAGGCTACATAGAGGCTGAAATCAGAAGTGGCCAGACCACCCTTCCCTCACAGGTTACTCTCTGGGCCTCAGGGTAACTGAGGGGGGCACTAAGAGCCCTGGCCTTGGTATGAGTCTAGACACCCAGAGGCTACAGCACACAAAGTCAACAACTAGGCACCTAGCTCCCAGCCTGAAAGGCTTGGGTCAGAGCCCTCTACCCCAGGAGCAGAAATATACTTTAAAGGAAATAGGCAATTATAATGGGCTGGAAGCAACTTGCAAAGACAATACCAAAGACAATTGAATCCTGTTATTATGAACAAGAAAAATCACTTTCAGGAGACACCATGGGCGATATACCCACAACTGAGACCACAGAAGGAAACATGAATGGGTCTCAAGCCCAAAAAGCATTCTTGGAGGAGCTCAAGGAAGATTTAAAAGCCAAATTAGAGAGGTAGAAGATAAATTTAAATCTACAGTGACCAAATTGGAAAAAAAATCTCACCGAAGAAAACAAATCCTTAAAAATAAAAAAGGCAAAATAAAGAAAGTGAAAAAGCATCCCTTCATCTGGACTCAGTTTTCATCAGTTCTTTCCCCATGGATAGATCACATTTTTCATCAAGAAACTTTGGTATTGTCTTGGATCCATGTCTTGATCTGAGAAAGCTAAGTCTTTCACAATTGATAATCATTACAATGTATATATTTCTGTGTATAATGTTCTCCCAGTTGTGTTTAATTTAATTTGTATCAGTTCATATGTTTTCCCAGATGTTTCTGATATTTTATTGCTTGTCATTTCATATAGTAAAATAATATCCTATTCCAATTTTATATCACAATATGTCCTCCCATTGCCCAACTGATGGCTATTCCCTCAATTTACAATTCTTCGTGACCACAAAAATAGCAGTTATAAATATTTTTTTCTACAAACTGGTCTACTATATTTTTATCATTATCTGTATCTATATCCATATCTATCCTTCTATCTCTCTATATAGCTATATCTATATCCATATAGATTCATATACTTACATGCAACACAAAAATTCAATATGTATATGCTAAGTTATACCTATTATTTATTTAAGGATTGACAATTAGTAGCTCTAAAATGTATAGATTTTTCCTTTCCTTTAGTAAATTCTGTAGCATATCTTGTTGGTATCAATGGTACTGCCTTTATGGCTGATCCTCTTGTTTTTGAAATAAAGTCATTGTCTTCCAAATTATGTTGTCCACTATCCTCAAAGAAGTTCTCTTTTTAGTATCTCTCATCTAACTTGGCCATAAGCTGGGTTTCAAGATTCTTGAACTGCTTTTTTAATGGAACGGTTTCTTATGACATTTTTTAAAAGAAATATCTTATTCTTTTATGCATATTTATTTGCAATTTTCACTGTCTTTCTTTTATCCACAGTAGGAATATATTTGTAAACACATAATTTTTTCTGTATTGTATATTGCACTCCATTTCAGATACCTAAAGTTTATCTCTTCTACCTGATTATCAGTTTTCCAACCCAATCACTTTGTTTAAAAACTATATAACAAATTCTGTCTGTATAGCAAAGTATATTTCTCCATATCCATTTCTTGAACTTCAGCTTCCTCTGAGGGAAAAGTTAATTCTCTTGTCAAATCTACTAGTCAGATTCATTTATACTAGTCAGATTCATTTATATCTAGCCAAATTTACAAAAGATAATATATATATATATTTCTGAATTTATGTTGATATTACAATGACTATATCATACTGCCTATGGTTTTATAAATAAAACACTGCTAATAAATGTACTGGTGAAACTTATGATGCTAAACCAATTATGAAAATACAACATATAGCAAAATTATGAAGACACAATGTGTAATCATTGTGCATGACATAAAATTGTCAAATGGGCTTTTGAATGTTATTGCTTTTCAAAAGCCTTGTCATGTACTTTGTGACTGGAATTCTTTAAATTAGATCACATTAAAATGAAATGGGAGAGTTCCAGGGCTAAGACGGCAGCATAGAAGAAGGAAAGCTCTGTGAGCTCCCCCCATAACCACCTCAAATATCTATAAAATATGACTCTAAACAAATTTTAGAGCAACAGAACCCACAAAGTGACAGAAAGAAACAAATCTCCGACTGAAGGCAGCCCAGAAGACAGATAGGAAGTGTCCAAGACAGCATGTTGGGAGCCAAGCACAGCCCCACATTAGCCCCTGGTTTTAGCCTCAGGGCAGCCCCAACCAGAAGTGGCTGGAGCAGACTGTGGGAGAGTGGATCACCAGAAGCTGTGGTGGTTTCCAGAAATATCAACCCATAAATGCCAAAGAAAAAGTAAAACATCAGTGTAGAACTCTTTTGGAACTAGGAGGGACAGAAGTGTGGTCTGCCCTCTGCCCTCAGAGTGAGAAGCAGAGGAAGTGTTGCAGCCATGCAGCTACCTCCACATGACTGCTTCAGAGCTCCTGGACTGCATATTTTAAGGGGGCAAGTGACCATTCAGAGGGTAATCACTCTTGCTTTAACCTGCCTGGATCTGGATCACTGTCTTGAGTGATCATCCTGAGGAGTGTGTCCAGTGAGCCAGATACTGTGGGGACTGTGGATACAGCACCCTCCTGGTAGCACTGACAGCTGCAAAAAACCCAGCAATATAGGACAAAGCTCTACCCTCTGGAAGCTGAGTTCTACTGTGGCAAAAAGCTTAAAATTCAGGTAATTGAGTGGCAACATGAGCAAGCAAAGGAAGCAAATGAAGGACAGCAATCCAACTTTTTTTTCTTTTGTTTAAACAAATGCTTTATTAACTTCTGTTTTACATCATTCATTTCTGCCAGATTTTGAGTTACAATCATTTTTCCCCCATTATTCCCCTACCCAACCTCCCAGAATAGTAGTCCCACAAGATATCGCTTCCTCCAATCTGCTCTCTCCCATACCTTCTCCCATACCCCCATCGACTTTTCCATTAGAGGAAGGTGAATCTTTGTGTCCAAATGCCTGCACATCTTATACAAGCAAAAGAGTATTAATAATAGTATTTATATATATTTGAAACATTTAATGTTACGACCTCAAATTTCAGATCCATTTCCTTCCTCCCTTGTCACCCATTCCCTCTTGGGAGATAAGTAATTCAGTATATGTTGTACATGTCTAGCTATGCAAAACATTATCATAGTAGATATATTGTATAAGGCTGCTTATAATTCCCTCCCACTCATCCCACCCCCCACCTGGTCCATTCCCTACTTGATCCTGTCCCTCTTCTATAGTGGGTACTTCCAGCCTCCCCTCCCCCAAGGATGCCCTCCCATCCGTCATCCCTCCTCTCATCCCCCTTCCCCCTATTCTGCTGCAGGTTGAGATATCCCATTTAGTATGTATGTCATTCTCTCCCTGAACCAAATTCAATGAGAATGTGGTTTTGCCTTTTTAGCCTTCCTTATTCTCCCCCTCCTTTGCAACCACTTCCCCTTGCTTCTTCTACATGAGATAGTTTACCCTACCCTGTCTCTCCCCATCTCCTCTTGCCACTTTCCTCTCTCACCTCATAATTTCATCCCTTGGGTATTCTCCCTTCCCAACAAATTCAACCTATGCCCTCTATCCATATATAACTGTAACCATATACACACACATTCACATATGTAATCATATGACCACACCCCCTTCTTCCATTATTTTCATAGTGAGAAAGATATCATCAGTCACAGTTATTGCTTTTCCATATAGGAATGTAAATAGTTCAACTTTGATAAGTTCCTCTTGATTTCTTTTCCCTGATTAACTTCTCAGGCATCTCTTCCTTCTTGTGTCTGGATGTCAAATTTTCTATTCAGTTCTGGTTTTTTCCTCAAGAATGCTTGAAAGTCCTCTATTCCACTGAATGACCATATTTTCCCCTGAAACAAAATACTCAGTTTGCTGGGTAGGTGACCCTTGGGTTCATTCCCAGTTCTTTTGCCCTCTGGAATATCATATTCCATGCCCTTCGATCCCTCAGTGTAGAAGCTGCCAGGTCCTGGGCTATTCTGATTGTGTTTCCACAATATTGAAATTGTTTCTTCCTGGCTGCTTGCAGTATTTTCTCCTTTATCTGGGGATTCTGGAACCTAGCTATAATATTTCTGGGAGTTTTCTTTTTGGGATCTTTTTCAGGAGGTGATCGGTGGATTCTTTCAACCTCTATTTTGCCCTCTGGATTTAAACATCAGGGCAGTTTTCCTTGAGAATTTCTTGAAGGGTGATTTCTAGGTTCTTTCCTTGATCATGGCTTTCAGGTAGTCCAATAATTTTTAAATTGTCTCTCCTGGATCTATTCTCCAGGTCAGTGGTTTTCCCATGAGATATTTCACATTGCCTTCTAATCTTTCGTTTGTTTGGATCTGCTTAACAGCATCTTGATTTCTCATAAAGTCATTAGCTTCCATTTGCTCCAGTCTAACTCTGAAGGAATGAATCTCCTCAGTGAACTTTTGAGATTCTTTTTCCATCTGGCAAATTCGACTTTTTAAGGCATTCTTCTCCTCATTGCCCTTTTGGGCCTCCTTTGCCATTTGAGTTAGTCTATTTTTTAAGGTGTTGTTTTCCTCAGTTAGGCTGTTGACCCTCATTTCATACTTTTCCTGCATCCTTCTCATTTCTCTTTCCAATTTTTCCTCCACTTCTCTTATTTGATTTTTAAAGTCCTTCTTAAGGTCCTCTATGGCCTGCAACCCACTCATGTTTTCCCCTGGGGCTTTTGGAGCCGGACTTCTGACCTCACAGTCCTTTTCCCGCTCTGTGTCCCCAAAATAGGAGTCTAGGGTTGCATTTTTCTGTTTCCTTTGCCTTGGCATGTTGCCACTTAATTACTTGACTTTGGGGCTTGTTGCCACACTATGGCTTTAAGGCCAGCTAGAGGAATTTTCGTCCCGAACGTGTGGGGGGCACCTTCCATTTCTGGCAAGCTGTAAACCCACCCATGACTTCCACCCTAGATCACAATCCAGATCCAGGGAGGTTAAAGCAAGAGCGATTACCCCCCAAGCCTGATCCCTGGATCTCCCTAAGATTTGGAGGCTGGGAGCTGGAGCCGCCTGTGAAGACTGCAAAATAGCGTGTCTCCTCAGTGGCTTCTAGCCCCCAGGGGAGGGAGCCGATGCATTCCCTAAATACCAGTCCCAAAGTCCATAGGACACCAACCTCTTACTTTGCCCTAGGCATGTCTATGTTGATAATTCTGGAATCGCCACAGCTCCTGGTGTTCTGGGGTTCCTCCAGCCGGCTGCTGGCCTTGCCGCCCTGGGGCTAAAACCTCGGCTCACGCGGACCTGGGCTCGGCTTGGCTCCTGTGCTCTGCGCGCTCTGTGCTGCCAGGTCCCAGACTGCTTTGCTGGTCCTTCCTGCAGGGTTGCTGGGCTGTCCTCAGTGGGAGGTTAGCTTCTCTGTGTCATTCTGTGGGTGCTGGGGCTTCAGAAGTTGTTCAGAGTCCCCTTTTACATAGTTTGTGGGGAATCTGGGGGCAGAGTGGCTTGGAAGAGCTGTTTCTACTCCGCAGTCTTGGCTCCGCCCCTCCAGCAATCCAACTTTAGACTCCTTTTTTGGGGAGCACAAACAATCAAAGCATGGAATGGAAGGAAGACAATGAAGTAAGACCTCTTGTACCAAAAGCTTCTAGGAAAAATATTAATTGGTGACAGGCCATGGAGGAGCTCAAGAAGGATTTTGAAAACCAAGTAAGAAAAGTGGAGGAAAAATTGGAAAGAGATATGAGAATGATGCAAGAAAATCATGAAAAGGGAATCAGGAACCTGACTGAAGAAAATAACACCTTAAAAATAGATTAACACAGATGTCAAAAGAGGCCCAAAAAGCCAATGAGGAGAAGAATGCCTTGAAAAGCAAAATTTGCCAGATGGAAAAAGAATATCAAAAGCTCACTGAGGAGAATAATTCCTTCAGAATTAGAATGCAACAAATGGAAGCTAATGACTTTATGAGAACAGATCCAAAGAAATGAAAGAAATAGAAGGCAATGTGAAATGACTCATTGGAAAAACCATTAACCTGGAAAATAGATCCAGGATACATAATTTAAAAATTATCAGACTACTTGAAAGCTGTGATCAAAAAAAGAACCTAGAAATCATACTTCAAGAAATTCTTAAGGAAAATTGCTGTGATGTTTTAGAACCAGAGGGCAAAATAGAAATTGAAAGAATTCACCAATCATCTCTTGAAAAAGATCCCAAAAAGAAAACTCCTAGGAATATTATAGCCAGATTCCATAGTTCCTAGATCAAGGAGAAAGTATAACAAGTAGCCAAGAAGAAACAATTTTAATATTGTGGAAATACAATCAGGATAACACAGGATCTAACAGCTTCTACATTAAGGGGTCGAAGGGCTTGGAATATGATATTCTGGACATCAAGAGAGCTAGGATTAAATCTAAGAATCACCTACCAATCAAAACTGAGTATACTGTTTCAGGGGAAAATATGTTCATTAAATGAACTAGAAGACATCAAGCATTCTTTATTTTTTTTCCAAATGCTTTATTAACTTCTGGTTTACATCATTAATTTCAGTCAGATTTTGAGTTACAATTTTTTCCCCATTTCCCCCTACCCACCACCCCAGAATAACAGTCATACAGGATATCCCCTCAACCAATCTGTTCTCTCCCATCTCTTCTCCCATACCCCCTTTGACTTTTCCAGTAGGGCGAGGTGAATCCCCAAGCCCCATTGCCTGCACATCTTATCTCTGAATTATATGCAAACTAGTATTAATCATAGTATTTATATATTTTTAATTTGATTTTAAAAGGAAGATAAGCAGCTCAGTATATGCTGTACATGTATAGCTATGCAAAATATTACCATAGTAGATATATTGAAAAGACTGACTATATTTCCCTCCCTCCCATTCCACCTTCCACCTGGTCCACTCCCCAGTGGATCCTGTCCCTTTTCAAAAGTGGGTACTTCCAACTTCCCTCCCCCCCAGCCCGCCCTCCCCTCCACCACCTTCCCCCATCTCCCTCCCCCCCCATGCTCCTGTAGGGTGGGACACCCTATTTAGTATGCACGTCATTCTCTCCCTGTTCCAAATTCAAGACTTCAAGCATTCTTGATGATAAAAACAGACTGGAATGGAAAATTTGACATTGAAATACAAGAAGCAAGAGAAGGTAAACAGGGAAAAGAAACCATAAGGTACTTATCAATGTTGAACTATTTACATGCCTACATGGAAAAGCAGTAATTGTAACTTATGAAACTTTTCTCAACATGAGGATAGTTGAAGGGAATATAAATGTCAAGGGATAACTGTTACAATGGAGGGGAAGAATAAGAAGGCCAAAGGGAATGGGTCAACACAACTTTCATTGAATTTGGCTCAGTTAGGGAAAGACATACACAGTAAATCGGGTGTTTTGCCCTACAGGAGAATAGGGGGGAAGGGGATGAGAGGGAGGATGATTGAGGGAAGGGCAGGTTGGGGGGTGAGGGTAGTTAGAAGCACACACATTAGAGAAGGGACAGGGTCAAAGTAGAGAATAGAACAAGGGGGGAGTGACAGGATAGGATGGAGGGAAATATAGTCAGACTTTCATAATATATACACAATGGAAAGGTTTTTTGCAGCTACCCATGTACAACCTATATGGAATTGCTTATCATCCCAGTAAGGGTGGGTGACAAGGTAGCAAGGAAAAGAATCTGGAATTCAAAGGTTTAAAATAAAATGTTTTTAAAATATTATTATTGGGCCATCTAGGTGGCACAGTGAGTAAAGCACTGGCCCTGGAGTCAGAAGGACCTGAGTTCGGATCCCAGCCTCAGACACTTAACACACACAAACAAAAAACCTAGCCGTGTGACCTTGGGCAAGTTACTTAACCCCAATTGCCCTCCAAAAAGCAAAAGAAAATTATTATTATTATTTTACATGCAACTGGGAAATACTATATACAGGCACTGTGGGATGAAGATCCATCTTGAAAATTTGAGGGGCAATGGGGGAGGATATAGGAGAGAGCAGATTGGGGGAGGGGGCATACAGTGGGATTACTGTTTTGTGGTGTTGGGTAGGGTAAAGATGGGGAGAAAATTTGTAACACAACATCTTGTGGAAATGAATGATGTAACTAAAAATAAACTTTAAATTTCATGTAAAAAATGTGAAATGGAAATGAAAAAAATAAAATAAAAATTTTAGTCATGATTACTTATATGTAGGAGGAAACTCGAGTTCTGAACCAGTTTGGGTAAGGCTTTTCATATTGTTTGACTGTCGGCGTATACTCCTTATTAGTGATGTATAAAAAATAAATTGGGGGAGGGTGTAAAAAGCAGTAGCTAATTTCCTTTATGATGAATTGGACCAAATCTCTCCTTATTATATTTCTAAATAGCTTTAATATCTTTATTCTGTTTGTCCAGATTATAAAGGCTGCAGGTTCTCCATTATAGAAGCTGCAGGTTCTCCACCCATGGGACTCTGTGCCTATTTTGGCAATAAAGTATCCCAGAATTACAAGTCTGTCCTTTTTCAGCACATTGATGATGAGGTTCTCCAGGTCTTCATAAAATTTCTCTTTGACTTCATCAGGGTATGACATGGTAGGAGCATAAGCCCTGATGATGGTGGTGTGGCCCTTTCCTGCAAGTGGCAATCACATTTTCATGAGCCTGAGACAAAAGGTTGTTTCTTCAGACACATCCCAGATTCCTTCTGCTGACATTCTTTTAGCTGACTTGGTAATAATAGCTCTCAGTGGAGATAAGCTCAGTAAATTTTATCCCTATGTCTCCAGTCCTGGCCTACCCCAGAAAACACATGCATACACACACACACACACACACACACACACACACACACACACACACACACACACTCAAATGCTCACATACTCACAAACAATTCTAGTCACTGATCTGGAATCACAGATCAGACTTGTTAATGACTTTATGCCTCAGCCAGAAAGATAGAGATTCCTAGAAATCTCTTCAATGATGATGGAATTTATTTCCCTGAGTGCTTGCGATATAGAAGGGACCTTGTAGAAGTAGCCTCAGTAAATATTATTCTGTTCTTAAAATGTATAAGGACATATTTCCTGTCTGAGGAGCTTGGCTGGTGTTACTGCCTTTCCCTATTGTGGTCTTCACCCAGGCAAAGGAGAGTGTGTAGAGATGTAGCCTTGTGATGGTCCTGGGAGAAAACTGGCTAGTGAGTGAGGTAGTTTCAAAAAAAAATGTAACAAAACCTACACGAAATAATGTAAATTGAACCACATGCACACACACCCAGGAGATCATTGTGCATCCTAACAAAAATGCAGCAATGATGGCTGTAAAAGGCTTGGTTACTTTTATCAATGAGCAAAGAATTTTAAGGAACTCATGATAAAAAATGCTTTCCTCTCTAGAGAGAGAACTGATGAACTTCAAATGCAAATTTATATGTAATTTTCCCATTTTTATTATTGTTGCTTTTTTGAAATGTAGCTAATATGAAATTGTTTTGCGTGATTTCACTTGTAAAAGTGAAAGCATAACACTCGCCTTCTCAGAGGATGGGGAAGGCAATGTAGGGAGAGAGCTTAAAACTCAAAATTTAAACATTTAACAGAAGTTGTTAAAGTGGTTAAATTATGTATGCATACATATGGTTATATGCATATAAACATATACATGATTTAATAATTCCAAATAATTTGTAAAAATACCATTCATTTTGCTAAATTTTGAGTACCAAATTATTTTTTTTCTTCCCTGTCACTGTCACAATTCTATAGAAGACAAAAAATATAACATTGATTAACTATGTGAAGCCAAGGAAAACATTTTCTTATTTGCCAGGTTGCTAAAGAAAGCACACACAGAAAAGGCAGAATAAAGATGGTGAAAAAGCATCATTCAATCTGTACTTATCTGTTCAGATCTCTCATCAGTTCTCTCCCAAGCAATAGATTACATTTTTCATCAGGAGTCCTTTGGAATCGATTTAGATCTTTGTCTTGATCAGAGTAGCTAAGTCTTTCACAATTGATCATCACTACAATATAGCTAGTTCTCTATATAATCCTCTCTGAGTTGTGTTTACTTTAATATGTATCAGTTCACGTGATAGTATCCCATCCCATTTTTATATCACAACTTGACCTCCCATTCCCCAACAGATGGGTATCCCTTCAATTTACAATTCTCTACCATCACAAAGATAGTTGTTATACTTATTTTGGGGGGGGGTACTAATAGGTCTTTTTCCTTTGATGTCTTTGGGATGTAGAACTAGTAGTATTATTGCTATATTGAAGAGTTTTTAGGTTTATATCCCTTTTTAATATAGTTCCAAATTGTTCTCCAGAATGTTAGGCTAGTGCACAATTCTACCAACAATGCATCAGTGTACTAATTTTTCTACATCCACTCATTATTATTTGTCATTTTCCTATTCTGTCACATTAGTTAATCTCATAGGTGCTAGGTGGTTTTTTAAAGTTGTTGCTATTTGCATTTCTCTAATTGGGGAAATCAGCTTTTTTTTAAATACAATTTTTTTAGCTCCACATATATTTAAGACATGATACCTTTATCGGAGCAATTAGCTCTAAAATATTTTTCCAATTTCCTTTTTTCCTCCTAATTTGTATTTCACAAAACTCTTAAATTTCATGTGAAAATTATCACATTTATATATTTCCAACCACTCTTTATTCCAGTTTCCTTCCATCTTTTAATCATTTCCTGTTCACCTTGCTTAAAGCTTGCTTTACATATAGTTGTTTACATGTTTTCTCCTTAATGCCATTAAATTGTAGGTTTCTTGAGAACAAGGAATTTCTTGCCTCTTTTTCCATAGCAGACAGAGATAAAAAAGAGAGGGAGAGAGAAAAAGAGAGATATGAGACAGAGACAGATATGGGAAGTTATTTTAATGATATCACTTCTTACAAAGCAATTAGTTTTATATAATTAAAAATATTACTGCTTAAATAATTCACTAAGATTAACCTCATCTTATCAAAAAAGAGTCTATATGCCATGAACAACATTGCCTATACCTTGAGGGATGCAGTTTTATTTTTGAACGATTCTACCTATGAAAAAATAAAAGCACAATTTTCATAGTAGTTCATTGCAGAAAACACTATATAAATTTTGTTAGTAAGAACAGACTCAATTTTGTTTGTATATTTTTTCTTTTCTTTTTTTTTTCCTGGTAGAAAACGTTGACAGAAGATCGACATTATAGAAGCTAAGGTCGTCACATATCAGTGCTCAAAAATTATGATCTCCTTTGTTCCTAAGACTAGCAAAGGCATCTTTCCCTCCATTTCAGTTATCAAGAATAGGGGAAAATATTTTTCCCCATTGTTCAGTTATTCCTATAGGCATTCTAATTAGTCATTTTTAATTGTTGATGTTTTGTTTTTTTTTTTACCTGAGACAAGTGGCTGTTTTCTTAAGAGAAAGCCCAGATTCCTTCTATTGAATCTAGTTTCTGTTTGACGGGATAATTACAGCTCCTGGGGGAGATGAGCTCAGTAAAGGCTGTCCTTATAACTCCAGGCTGGACCATCTCCACAAAACACTTGCACACACTCATGCATGCACAATTCAGATCCACTCACATACTCACACACAACTGAAGCCACTGCTCTGGAATCACAGATCAGACAGGTGAGTGACTTTATGCCTTGACCACAGAGGTATGATTCTTAGAAATATCATCAAGGATAATGGAATTTCTTCTATCAGTTCTTAGGATACAGAAGGAACCCAATACAAGTAGTCTCAGTAGGTGTTATTTAGTCTTAAAAATACAGTAATTTATAGACCCAGGTGTTTGAACAGTATCTCTCTCTCCTGTCCTTAACTGTGATGCTCGGCAAGGGAGTGTGTGTGGGTGCAGCATTCAGAAGGTTATGATTCAGATGGGAGATTCTACAGTGTAAAAGTGCTAGAAGAAAAGTGGGTCCTGATTATAAGCTTTTTGACTAGATCAGGGGAAGGAGCTATTCTTTTGAGTCTGAGCTAAACCCAATTTACAGCAGAAAGCTTTGATGTCTGATTGAGGTTTAATGCCTTAGAAAAGTCATTGTGAGCTGTCCAAGAAACTCACTGTACAAACTCAGAGTCCTGACTGACCTGATGCACTGGCAGAGCACAATGAGCCTTAGAGCCCTGGCTGCTGCTCTCATTGGCTTCTAGTCCTGCAGCCGGAGCCTGTCCCCTTACACCCTCACTCAGACTACAGGGCTTTGCAAGAATGTGGATGATAGGCTGAGAGTCCCTGCGGGAACTGTTAAAGCAAATGTTCCACAGACTAATCTGTCTCCCCAAATCTGCATCTTTAGGCTCAGAGATTCAAAACAGAAAATAAGTCAGATCAGGTGATATAAAGCCCTCATTTTCAAGTGCAGCAACTGAGGCCCAGAGAGAGTCAGTGACTTTTTCAGTGTCACAGAAGGTCATGTTTGATGAGGACTGTATTTGAATCCATGTGTTTCCATCACAGCCCCAAGATCTACTGCCTTATTCTGCTCCTGGGGTGGCCTTCATGCTTGCTTGACTTCAGGGCAGCTTTGATTTGCAAAATGGAAGTTACTCTTAACATATGCAGACTTTGCTCTTTCTTTACTATTTCCTACATTTTTTCCTCAGCCTTTTTCTTTATTCTCTACATGATCCTTACTTCTGTCAGACTTATAATCATGTTCCACATAAGATTTGTTTATTTCCTTTGTTTTAAAAATTAATTTTTCATAAATGTATAAAAGTCAGCTTTCTGTCTTTATGTCTGAAATGGCATGGATGCTTGTGAATCATGGTGAAAAGAAAAAGACACAAAAATTAGAGACACATGTCTAGGTTTCAGATTCTGACTTTGCTACTCACTGCCTGTGCTGCCTTGGAGGGATCATTTCAATTTTGTAGGCCTCATCTCCTGAATTTTAACAGTAATAATTGTAACAATATTGGAAAAAAGGGATCATCAAATTAATTATAAGCTGTGAATCCTTCCAGCAATATTTTTAATATTGATTTTTATCCTTGGAAAAAATGAGATTCTGGTCCCACCAACTCCCTAGGTTCTTTGTAGAATAGAAAGTCTGATACTAAGAAATTCATGTCAGCAAAGGATTTTCTTGTGCTAAGTAGTGGAGTGGGGAATACAAAGGGGAAGATAGCATGAAATTGTGCATGTGAAGCATATAAATGTTTTCTCATTATTTATTTAAACCTTGCTTGCAAGGTCAGGAAAGGGGAAAAAAGATGTCTAATGTGAGAACATTGTACCTACTTAAGAATATTGGCATGGTGTCTTTCTACTATATTTGCAAGTAAAGTTGCAACAGACCTTGGAACTTTGCTCCCCCATCTCCTCGTCGATCCAAAAGCAGGAAATTGTGTTACAAAAATAGAGACCGAGGATGCTTCCTTAATTAGCCTTATTAGATAACTATTCTATTTTTTTAAAAGAAGAAAAATTCAGTATTTAAAGGGCTGTAGGAATGAATGAGATAATCAGCCAGGTGCATTTTAAGGAAAAAGGGGGCCTCAGGAATACATCTAACAGAAATAGTTCACATATCCTTCATGACTGAGAATTTCTCTTGTATACACAGAGCTAACTCATTATGAAGTGGTATTTGGAAACTGGCCTTTCTAATATGGAGATGGGATCATCAGTCAACTCTCCATTTACTACTATTTTTCCCTATCTATTCTCATGCCAGTTATTTTCTTATTTGTCATTATAACATCTTTCTAATATATTAATCAATTGGCTATGAATCCCGACTTTATTAAACGCCATTAATTTAATCCTAAATATAATTCCGTTCTTCAGTGATTATTATGTATTATTTGTCATTATGTAATAATGATAATATTAGTAACTAACAATTATAGTAGTTACATCAATAATTGATAAGGTGGGTGAATCTCTCTTACTATAATTTTTCTTTTTGTCTCTCCCCCTTTCCCTGAGATTCTCAGTCTCTCCCTATCTTGTACTATGTGAAATAGAGGTTAGAATGCTGGATCTGGAATTGGGAGTCTTGAATGCTAATTAAGTCTACTACTTCTACTAGATGTGGGATCCTGGAAGAGTCACTGAACCACATCTGCTTGAGTTTCCTCAATTGTATAATGGGAATAACAAAATATAGCCTCCTTCCAGTTGTTAGATACTCAGAAAATAGCCTGACACATAGTATGTGCTTAAAAATACTTCCTTCCTTCTTCCTTTCTGTTTTTTCTTCCTTTGTACCTTTATTTTCCTTCCTGATTTCTTTCTCTTTTCAGTTCCTATGTCCTCTCTCTCTCTCTCTCTCTCTCTCTCTCTCTCTCTCTCTCTCTCATCTATCTATCTATCTATCTATCTATCTATCTATCTATCTATCTATCTCTATCTCTATATCCATATTAATCCATGTACATGTATATGCAACACAAATCTACAGAGATGTAGGTTTGTACATGCTGAATTTTTTCCATTATTTGTTTAAGGGTTGTTAATCAATGGCTCTAAAATTTAAAGATTTTTCATTCCTTTAGTAAATTCTATAGCTCTCTCTGTGGTTGGTTCTCTTCTTCTTGAAATAAAGGCATTGTCTTCCAAATTATATTTTCTGCTATGCTCAAAGCAATTTTCTTTTTAGCAGCTCTCTCATTTAACTATGTAGTAAAGTGGGCTTCAAGATTCTTGAACTGATGTTTCAATCGAACAGTTTCTTTTGACCTCTTTTGTTAAAATATCTAATCTTTTAAAATGTATTTAATGCAAGGTTCACTGTTTTTCTTTTATCTACAGTATGTTTTTTTTTTTGTTACCATATACATTTGTTGCACTTCATGTTGCAAGTTCCTCATTTGAGAGAACGAAATTTATATCTTCTACCTGGTTATCAGTTTTCCAACAAATTCAGTCTGTAAAGCAAAGATTATTTCTCCATACCTGTTTCTTGGGCCTCAGCTTCCTCTGAAGGAGAAGATAATTCTCCTATCAAATCTACTTCACAGGTTAATCTCTATCTAGCCCACGTTTATAACAGAAAATTATATATAATTTCTAAATTTACTTTGATACTGAAATTATTATATCATATTGCCTCTGGTTTCAGATTTCTTTTTAAACAGTGTTAATAAATGTATTGGTAAAGCCTACAATGCTTAAGCTATTATGAAAATGCAGCATATATGGGTAGCTAGGTGACATGGTGAATAGAGCACTGACCCTGGAGTCAGGAAGACCGAGTTCAAATACGGCCTCAGACACTTAACACAAAAATTAGCTACGTGACCTCGGGCAAGTCACTTAACCCCAATTGCCCTACATTTTCCCCTCCAAAAAAAGAAAATGCAACATATATGATAATTCTAAATAGACACAATATGAAATGTTATTCATAAAATTTAACTGTATATCTGGCATTTGAGTGTTATTGCTTTTCAACAGCAGTATCATGTATTTTGTGACTAGAATTCTTTAAATTAGATCACATTGATAAGGGTACAATAATTCAAAGGGAAAGAAAAATAAAATAAAAATTATATCCATAATTACCTATATTTAGTAGGGAATGATCTGTCAGAACCAGTTTAGGTAAGACTTAGGCACTGAGCAGGTACTGAAGATAACATAATATGGGATAGAAAATAAATAGTGACATACTAATCAACATAATACCAAGAAAAAGCAAAAAAAAAAAAAAAACCAGGAGAGAAATACAGAATCTGAGCTAAGCAATGACAAAAGGGTGTGTGTTGAAAACATGAAATTGTTGATTTCTAATATGCTGCAACTACTTAATATTTTATTATGTCTTAGAGGTAGATCATACAAGGTGTATTTCTCTATTGTCCACAGACAGATTCATGAAAAAGATGTTCTAAGTAAGAGCCATCCAATGGTTAATAAACCAGTAGGGAAAGGACAGATGATTTTCTAGGAAAGGGTTTAAGCTAAGGCTGAGATCCATGCCAAATGTGTTATGTATTGTCCTTCATTGGGAAAAGTGGGAAATGATAAAAAACCTTAACTTTTTAGAATTTCTGGGGAACAGAACTAAGTTAGAAGAGATGCATGTTGGGAAGCAACTATGGACAAGGACATATAGGACCTACAAAGAAGTACTGGAATGTGGTTCCTGTCTATTATACAGCTTAAAATATAGTTAAGAAGTGAAGAAAGAAAAAAATGGAAAAAAATGAATCATTTACATTGCTGTCTAATTAAAGAAATTCAGAAATCATGATGACCTGCTCAATTAAATTATACAAAATAATAATACACAATATAATAATAATAATAATAAATACAATTATAATAATGGTAATAACATTCTGTATACTACTAAGTACAAGGCACTGAACTAAGTTCTTTTCAAGTATTGTATCATTTGATCCTAAGAAATACATAGTAGTTAGGTGACAGTCTTATTATAATGATTTCCTTATTTCAAATGTGACTACTGTGGCAAATGGCCGTTATGTGACTAGCCCCAGTGACACATTAGTAAATGTCTGAGGCTAGATTTTAATTCAGCATTTCCTAACATCAGGCACGGTACTCTTTCAGCTAACTGCCTACTTTAGGCCAAAATTACAAATAGAAATAGCAAAAAAATTATAGAATATATTTTCATAAAATAAACTTTAAAAATAAAACAAATAAAAATCTCTACAGTCTTATCAAAATTATAATTTTCAATAGAGAAAAGTAAAAAACAATAAGAATACTGAAAGAAAATCAAACCTGATAATTGTGTGTGTGTTCAATGTAGTGAATACTGTTCTGTGTCTGAAGATAGAAAGAAGTGAATTCACATGTGGCCTAAGACATTTATTATCAGTATGACCATGGTGCAATCACTTAACATGTATGTCTTAGTTTCCTCATTTATCAAATATGTATAATAACAGCATCCACTTACCACAGTTGTTATCATCAAAATGGTTTAATATTTGTAATGTGACTGCCACATTGGCTGACTTGTAGCAAAAGCTTAAAAATTCTTCTTCCCTTGACTTTCTCAATAAAAAAGTTCTTATCCCACATCAATCTTAAGCATTTGTCATTTTGCTTATGCCCTACAAAAACAAAAATGATACACTCTAAAATGATCTAAAACTTAAACTTATTTGTCCATGGGCAGAGAAATAGTAATATTTTATTTAAAAAATAATTCCTAAGATTTCCTGAAGGTAACTTCTATAATACTCTTTAAAATTTATTCATTTCTGGTTTCTTTTCTTCTCTTCCTGATGTCTGGGGCAAAGAGATTGGTGAGAGTCCAGGATACTCAAAATGTATTGTTCAAAAGGGAGACAGGAATACAGGCAATATCTAATAGGCTTTAAAGTCCCTTTCCAAAATTAGTTCTAACCATGCTTTGTAATTAAGTCATAATTTCCAGCTTTGGCATGAGTTGTATGACAATTTCGATAAAACTTTTTCTTTAGTTTCTTGGGTGAAGGAAGTGGTTCCCTCTGAAGCACTAAAGTTTCTTACTGTGGTGATCATAATGATATGCTTTGACAGGGGCAATATATTTTCCTATCTTCCACAATTCCTTTATTTCAATGACTAAGAATGCCTAGAATGTCGATTATGTTTTCCTGAGTCATATTATGAATCATTTTTCTCTCCATGAATTTTATTTCTTAGTTTATAATCAAGGTTTGCCTGCTTAATTTGTTTGGAAAGAGAGTAAAACAGAAATTATTCCATGTTGCTAACATTGTATCTAGACCAAAGGGCAGAAAAAAAATATGCTTAGAAGTTATTTGCATCTTGGCAAAAGCATCTAAAGATGAATCACAGACACTGTATCTCTTCAAATTTCATTCCATTCTTACAGAAAAATCCTAATTATGTCTTTGAGAGAAACCTTTCCCTTTCAGCCTTCTTTCAAATGAAAAGCCTGTTGCTTTCTGAGACCAAAAAAAAGTATATGAATTTCTGAAACTATTATGTTAGAATCACATTTACTATTATGCATCATTGTGTTAAGTATTTTGTTTTCAGGAATTCATTTTACTGATATAAACAAATAATATCAAATTTGTCCACATTTGGAAAGATAACAGCATATGTCAGCAAATGTTGTATCCAATAGTGTAATTATTAATCTGGTTGAACCAAATACTAAATCCCTGGTAAGGAAAAGAACCAAGGTAAATATTTTGGTTAAAATGAGGAGTTAATGGGAGTCATGGACCAAGCCACAGAAGCCTAATAAGTCATGTTAGAAGTGCATTAATGTTCAGAAAAATGTTCATTGTCAAGAGACAATAGTCAAATCCCAAGCATTTGGTATGAGTCAGGAGGAGTCAATGAATCACCTCTTAATAACTGAAAAGAGGTTTGTAAATGCTGACTGCAAAGGAATGAATGATTGCTTATTGACCAACTTTCTTTACTTCACATGTGTCTCTATGGAAATGAAGTTGCAAAGTACCAGAATTACACTCCTGTTGAAACCCCCAAAGGTTTCCACTGCAGTGTTTCTGGGTGACAGCACAGTGTCAGCAACAGCTCTATTTGAAACAATGATTACCCTACTTGATGTTTGTCCATGGTCATAGATGTGCCCTTCCTTGAAGAGAAAGGAGAGAAGAGACTCACCATAACCAGAGCCTAAAACCTGAAAGCAGTAGTCTTTTCCAATCACTTCCAGCATTGCAAGGGAATGTCATAAATACATAATTTAGCAACTACAGAAAGTAAAAAGAGTAGCTGCTCACCTTTGAAACCTAGCCTAAAGCAAGTGCGGGTCACAAAATATTTGGCCACAATGGCCATGAATGTCCTGACACTTCAATCATGTTAACAGCAATCAACAAGGATAGAATGAGAAGGAACTCATTCCCTTAAATGACTTTCAGATGGGCTTGGCCTTTAAGGTACATAAATTTCTTCTTAATTGGTTGACCTGGTAATAATAAAAAAATTAATAAGTAATGGGAGGGATATCAAAGAGTTAATAGAAGCTTTCCAAAATATAAGGAAGATCTAGTTTAAGACTTAATTGTAAAAAAGAAGAAAGGAAAATGACTCCATCTTCCACATAAGTAATCATTTAACCTTTCAATACATGTCTCTGAAGACAACTCATCATCTCTCAGGACAGCCTAGCTCATTCTCTGAATATTCTTAGAAATTTTCCAGTTCATCAATATAAAACATGTTTTTCTTTCAAATAATGTTGCAGTTGTTAGTTTTGGGAACAAAACAAACAAACAAAAAAACAACCTATGAGGCATTCACCTTTGACACTTCCCTGAAATTCTCTATGATGATTCCTCATCTATCATCGATTTAATATTTAATATTTTATTTCCTCCTTTAAATGTTGACCTCTAAAATGATATGCAGAATGCTCAAAAGGTAGATATCTTTTTTCATATTTCCTATATGACTTCCCTGAATCCATACCTTCCTAAGATTAAACATTTCAGTTTCCTTGAAATGTGCATCCTAACATATTTTTCCTCAAAGCTCTTAATCATCTCTGTTTTCGTTCTCTATATAATCTCTAAAATATCAATGAGTTCTTCAAAGGAGGCATATAGAGAGATTTGAATAAGCAAATACATAGAGCAGACAAAATATAATAAATTAATGCTCCTTAGACTTTCAATAATTTTACAATACACAAGTATAAGGATATTAACACCATTAACCTCAAAAAATTGGAATGAAGAAAACTTTTTTAAACAAATGCTTTATTAACTTCTGTTTTACATCATTCATTTCTGACAGATTTTGAATTACATTCCCCCCCCCATTTTCCCCTACCCACCATCCTAGAATAGCAGTCCCACAAGATATAGCTTCCTCCAATCTGCTCTTTCCCATATCTTCTCCCATACCCCCTTCGACTTTTCCATTAAAGGAAGGTGAATCTTTGTGCCCCAATGCCGGCACATCTTATATCCCAATTATAAGCAAAAGAGTATTAATAATAGTATATATATATATATATATATATATATATATATATATATATATATATATATATATATATATATTTATTTATTTATTTATTTATTTGAAACATTTAATTTTAGACCTCGAATTTCAGATCCATTCACTTCCTCCCTTGTAACCCATTCCTTCTGGGAAGATAAGTAATTCATTATATGTTCTACATGTCTAGCTATGCAAAACATTACCATAGTAGATATATTGTATAAGGCTGCTTATAATTCCCTCCCACCCATCCCACCCTCCACCTGGTCCATTCCCTACTTGATCCTGTCCCTCTTCTATAGTGGGTACTTCCAACCTCCCCTCCCCGCAAGAATGCCCTCCTATCCATCATCCCTCTTCTCATCCCCCTTCCCCCTATTCTGCTGCAGGTTGGGATATCCCATTTAATATGTATGTCATTCTCTCCCTGAACCAAATTCAATGAGAATGTGGTTTTGCCTTTTTGCCTTCCTATTCTTCCCCTCCCCTGCAGCCACTTCCCCTTGCTTCTTCTACATGAGCTAGTTTACCCTACCCTCTTTCTCCCCGTCTCCTCTTGCCACTTTCCTCTCTCACCTCATAACTTCACCCCTTAAGTAACATCCCTTCCCAACAAATTCAACTTATGCCCTCTATCCAAGTATAACTGTAAACATATATACACACATTCACATATGTATTCAAATGACCATACACCCTTCTTCCATTATTTTCATACTGAGAGAGGTTTCATCAGTCACAGTTATTGTTTTTTCCATGTAGGAATGTAAATAGGTCAACTTTGATAAGTTCCTTTTGATTTCTTTTCCCTGATTACCTTCTCAGGCATCTCTTGCTTCTTGTGTCTGGATGTCAAATTTTCTATTCAATTCTGGTCTTTTCCTCAAGAATGCTTGAAAGTCCTCCATTCCACTGAATGACCATGTTTTCCCCTGAAACAAAATACTCAGTTTTGCTGGGTAGGTGACCCTTGGGTTCAGTCCCAGGTCTTTTGCCCTCTGGAATATCATATTCCATGCCCTTCAATCCTTCAGCGTAGAAGCTGCCAGGTCCTGTGCTATTCTGATTGTGTTTCCACAATATTGAAATTGTTTCTTCCTGGCTGCTTGTAGTATTTTCTCCTTGATCTGGGGATTCTGGAACCTGGCTATAACATTCCTGGGAGTTTTCTTTTGGGGATCTTTTTCAGGAGGTTATTGGTGGATTCTTTCAACCTCTATTTTGCCCTCTGGGTCTAAAACATCGGGGCAATTTTCCTTGAGAATTTCTTGAAGGGTGATTTCTAGGTTCTTTCTTTGGTCATGGCTTTCAGGTAGTCCAATAATTTTTAAATTGTCTCTCCTGGATCTATTTTCCAGGTCAGTGGTTTGTCCCATGAGATATTTCACATTGCCTTCTATTCTTTCATTTGTTTGGATCTGTTTAACAGCATCTTGATTTCTCTTAAATCATTACCTTCCATTTGCTCCAGTCTAACTCTGAAGGAATGAATCTCCTCAGTGAGCTTTTGAGATTCTTTTTCCATCTGGCAAGTTTGGCTTTTTAAGGCATTCTTCTCCTCATTGCCCTTTTAGCCCTCCTTTGCCATTTGAGTTAGTCTATTTTTTAAGGTGTTCTTTTCCTCAGGCTGTTGACCCTCATTTCACACTTTTCCTGCATCCTTCTCATTTCTCTTCCCAATTTTTCCTCCACTTCTCTTATTTGGTTTTTAAAGTCCTTCTCAAGGTCCTCTATGGCCTGTAACCCACTCATATTTTCCTTTCGGGCTTTTGGAGCAGGATTTCTGACCTCACAGTCCTCCTCCTGTTCTATGCTTGGATCCTCTTTGCCCCCAAAATAGGAGTTTAATGTTGCATTTTTTTGTTTATTTTGTTTCCTTTGCCTTTCCATGTTGCCACTTAATTACTTGACTTTTGGGCTTGTTGCCAAAGTAGGACTCTGCCACCAGACAGGGCAGCTTCCGACCTGAACGTGTGGGGGGACAACTTCCATTTCTGGCAAGCTGGATACCCACACCACGACCTCCCCCCCAGACCACAATCCAGATCCAGGGAGGTTAAAGCAAGAGCGATTACCCCCCAAGACTGATTGCTGGATCTCCCTACAGTTCACAGGCCAGGAGCTGGAGCTGCCACTGAAAACTGCAAAATGTCGTGTCTCCTCAGCTGTTTTTAGCCTCCAGTGGAGGAAGCCAATGTGTTCCCCAAAAACTGGTCCCAAAATCCAAAGGGCACTAACCTCTCACTTTGTCCTAGGCATGTCTGTGTTGATAATTCTGGAATCGCCACAGCTGGTGGTGTTCTGGGGTCCCTCCAGCCAGCTGCTGGCCGTGCCGCCCTGGGGCTAAAACCGTGGCTCAGGCAGACCTGGGCTTGGCTCTCCACATGATGTGCTGCCGGCTCCCAGAGTGATGTGCTGGTCCTTCCTGCAGGGCTCCTGGGCTGTCCTCAGCGGGAGGTTAGCTTCTCTGTCATTCTGTGGGTGCTGGGGCTCTAGAAGTTGTTCACAGTCCCCTTTTACATAGTTTGGAGGTGATCTGGGGGGAGAGTTCCTTGGACATGCTGTTTCTACTCCACCATCATGGCTCAGCTTCCCCGAAAACTTTTTTTTAAATGGTATATTTCCAGAAAAGACAGTGTTTACTGAAGCCAATTTATTGGTGAGGAGTGCGTGAACTGATTTAGAGCAACAGATTCAATTACAAAACCCTTTTTCTTCCCTTCCAGGTCACAGGGTAAATGGCTACCATTTTTCCCTCCAAGAGGATAAAGAATGCATTCTTATCATGATGTTCTCTGCATTATTTACATTCTTCACATCACAACTGGAGTTTGGGGGAATGGTTTGCTCTTTCACTTGTATGGTTCTAATTTAATTGCTAGTCAAAAGTCAAGACCCATTGACTTGATTTTCATTAACTTGGCCTTTTCAAATATTTTGTTGATTCTCTTCAGAGGAGTTCCATTCGCAATCCAGGTTTGCAACCAGAAAGTTTTCCTGGGTGACACTGGTTGTAAAATCATAACATATCTACAAAGAGTTTTCCGGGGTCTTTCCCTTTGTATGACCTGCCTCATGAGTTTCTTTCAAGCCATCACTATCACTTCCTGCAGCTCCAAGTGGGCAGAGCTCAAAACCAGAGCTCCACAATATATTGTTCCATCCTGTGTCTTCATATGGATACTCAATCTGTTGGTCGATGTGATTGTCCCCCTGTATGTGACTGGTCCTAGGAACAGCACAGATAGTCCTCTGAACAGGAACCTGGGCTATTGCTGTATAAAAAGGTATGCCATGACTGCCTTGAAACTTGTGATCTGGAAATCACTTTATGATGCATTGTTTGTGGTACTCATGGCCATTACCAGTGGCTACATGGTGCTTGTTTTGTACAGACACCACCGACAAGTCCAACACCTTCATGACAATAGCATTGCCCCTACTGCCTCCCCAGAGACCAGAGCCACCAAAGTCATCCTGTTTCTTGTGAGCATCTTTGTATTCTTTTATTCACTCAGTTCCATCATTCATATTGTAATGGATAATTCAAAATATATAAATCACTGGGTGATGTACATCTCTCCTCTTTTGACCTTGTGTTACCCAGCTCTCAGTCCTTTTGTTTTAATCAGTGGTGACTCCAAGATACATGGTTGTTATAATGCTCTCAGGATGAAAAAGTTGTTTTCACATTAAAAAGCATTCCAGAGCAAATATGTAAAACCAGGGCACCATGTAAATGTCAAGAAAGAAACAAACAGACAGCCTCTAAATCTTAATTGGTCTGACATTCTAGTTCTGAAAATGGGAATGTTTGAGGAAAGAATCAAGTTCATGCACATTAAAAATATTACTTATTTTCTCAAAAATAAACTTCTGTATGGGTATTTTGGCTAGAACAACAAGAAATATGGAGGACAATTAAAACAGGGGAAGTTCAATGATGTTTGGTGACAGTTACAAGCTGTGCTCTTATCTTTCATAGAAGGAAGACATATTAATGGTCAGCAAAATTTAGAACACATGTTATAGTCGAAAGTACTAATGATTTACACAAAGAACATCTGAGGGGAATTTTAAATATTAGTATTCCTTAAGAGAAAGACCACACAACTATTCATTATGGCTTGCTGCCATCACTTTTCTGCATCTGAATAATAATTATTTTCCTTGTATTTTTATCTCTTAAAATATTTTTAAATGTTCTAACTACATCATCAAATAAATCCCAATTCTACTCATTTTGTTAAAATAAATAATGGCAGGTGGGAGATGCTAAATGAGAGGAGGGGGGAGAGAGAGACAGACAATCAGAGAGAGACAAAGAGAGAGCAAGAGAGAGAGAAACAGACAAAGAGAGGAATGAGAAGCATTCACAAATACCAAGATGCAGAATAGTAGATTGAATTATGACAATAAAGAATAACACTTTGAAGACTTAAGAATTATGTTCAATGAATTCTATAGCCAATCATGACTCTAGAATACTGATGGTGAATTTGCTCACCTCTTGCCAACAAGGTAATCTACTATCCTTGCAAAATATGCCACACATATGTGCTGAAGATTAATGTGTGAAATTATTTTCTTTGACTATATATGGATTAAAAGACGAAATATTTTAAGTTCAGTGGTAGAGTTGAGATGTGAGTGTGAAACAACATACATAGTACTACTAATGTAACCAAAAATAAAAAAAAAAGGAAATAAAACATTTAATAAAATTCACACTGGATATTTGAAATAAGTATAAGTTTCCATGGATACAGCTTACAAGCAAAAAATTCTTCCACCTTAAGGTGGTACAGAAAGAGAAAGAAAAATTCTAGCTTTGGCTTCCTAGTGATATTATAATTTGTTCTACCTATTTCTCCTCTCCCTCATCTTGGAAGCATTCGTTTTTATTTTGTTTTGCTTTTTTGTTTACAATTTTTAAAACAAAAGAAAAAACATTGTCATATACACAGAAGATCATAAGATAGGATTCAATATAAAACAAAATTTTTCCATTTCAAGAAAATATATCCTAGGGGCGGCTAGGTGGCGCAGTGAGTAGAGCTTTGGCCTTGGAGTCAGAAGGACCTGAGTTCGGATCCAACCTCAGACACTTAATGCACACACAAACAAAAACCTAGCCATGTGACCTTGGGCAAGTTACTTAACCCCAATTGCCCTCCAAAGAAAGAAAATATATCCAATAAACAGTACATATTGTGTTTTCAAAGCTCCCCAGCTTTTATATGCTTAGTTATTGGTTTTATTTTTTTCTCTGCTATGAATTTTTTACTTTACCTATCCCTCTTCTTTTCTCCCACTCTAAAGAATGACAACATACATGTACATATATGCATATATATAGAAAGATCAACATATATATACTCATACACATATATGTAAAATGGTACTGTGCTTATTTATACTTGTCATCTATTTCTCTGAAGGTGGATTGAATCTTCCTTCTTAGCATAGGTCCAAGGCTTTCCATGTTTTTGTTTTCTCTCTAAATCAACCAGCTTTTCATTTCCTATACCACAATGGCATTCCAACTCAAGTATATCCTATCTAAGAGATTGTTTATGAAAGAAAATTTCCCCATATTTTCTGCATTCTCTCTATTCTTTGCTACACAAATTTTACTTATACAAGAACTTTTAAACTAAAGTAATTCAATTTATCCATTTATACTTCAACAATGCTCTCCCTTATAATATTGTTTAAGGTCTGGTACTGCTGAATCTACTTCTTTTATATCCTTTTTTCCTGCTTTCTTTGAAGTTCCTTGTAGCTTGCAACATGTGGGCCACTTCCAGAGAAGGTGCAGATAAACATGGGCCAGGTGGAATTTCAAGTTAGTTGCAAGCAAATTCATTTATTCATCTGAGGGTCAGGATTTAGGCAAAGCATACACTGTTTTACAGCCAATCTTATGGGACATTTCCCAATACTGTGAGTGTGTGACTCCTAGCATGTGGGTCAAAGTTCAAGATGATGGGTGATCTGAATTGCGTGGGTAAATAGCAAACAGAAGCAAGATCCATATCCTAATCAAAGAATGTACAAGGAATGAAATGGTGAGCCAACAATCCTTAGCTATTTGAGCCTGGAGAGGAAACACAAACGATGAGCAAAACTCTGTCCTGGACTTTCTTAAAGAGACCCTCTCAGAGCTGGCCCTCAACAGTTCCTGACTTTTTACTCTTCCAAATGAACCTTGTGGTTATTATTTTTTACTCACTAAATAAAATTTTAGTAATTTAATTGGGATGACATTGAATATACAAAATAAAATTAAAATTTTTTTAAATTATATTGGTTTTACCCACCCAGGCACAATATATGTCATTTCAATTATTTGGATCTGAGTTTACTTGTGCAAAATGTTTTATGTTTATCCATATGTCATTAAAGTCATTAAATGTTAAACTCACCTTGATTATTGGGGTAGTAGGAGTTAGGTTCATGGAAAAGAGTAGAGAAAAAGGCAGTGGAAAGGACTAGGAGACAGGAATGAAGGGTCAATGACTCTGTATTAAGGGCACCTTCCAGTTTACCAATCAAAGCTACATTAAATCTAACAGGCATCAGTTCCATCTGGGAAGCAGAGGAGAGCAGTAGACAGGGGCTGCCTAGCAGTCAGAAACTCATTCTTTCAAATTCAGTCCTCATCACTTATGACTTTGTATCACTTTGAAAGAGTCACTGACTCTCTGGGCCTCAGTTTCCTCACCTGTAAAATGTGGGCTTTAGATCAACTGCTCTGACTTCTCTGTTCTGATTCTCTGAGTCTGTATGAGTGGCTTAGGGAGAGAGATTAAACAGTGGAGGATTTGCTTTAACAATCCCCACAGGAACTCTGAGCCTTTCACGCACATTCTTTAAAAGTCCTGCAGCCTGAGTGGGTAAGGAGTGGACAGGCTGGAGCTTCAGTGAGATCAGCAGCTGGGATGTAAGTCCTTAGTGCTCTGTCAATGCAACAGGTCAGGAAGGACTCTGTGAGTTTGCACAGTGAGGTTGTTGGACAGCTCAGTGACTTTTTTTTTTTAACACATTGAGCCTGTATAAGAAATCAGAGACTTCTGCTGCGCCTTGGATTTAACTCAAGATTCTTGATCTAATCAGAGAGGGAATAATTAAAACCCAGTTTTCTCCCAGGATGGTTACAGTGCAGTATCTCCCAGCATCTACATCATGATCTGCTGAGTACTGCACCTACACACACTCCCCTTAGCTTGGTTGGGGATCACAGTAGGGAGGGCACAAAAACAGATGCCACAAAAGTACCTAGGAAAGGATAAAACGTCTTTGCTCTGATTTTAGATGAGTAATACCTGCTGAGGCTTTATCTACAAGATCTCTTCTGTATCCCAAACACATAATGAAGTCATTCCTTTCTCCTAGATGAAAATTCTCATAATTTCTATCTCTGTCGCAGAACTGGATTGTTACACTGCAGTATGATCTGTGCTACTAAAGCAGAGGCTAGAAGTGGGTATGGGTGTGTGAGCATGTGTGCATATCTGTGCGTGTATGGGTCTATATGTGTTTTGTGGGCATGGGCAGGGCTGGAGTTAAAAGCACAGCTTTCACTGAGCTCATCTCCCCCAAGAACTGTAATTACGCTGTCACCTCAAAAACAAAAGTCAGTAGAAGGAATTTGCCATGTGTCTAAAGAAGAAACAACCCTGCCTCTGGTAAAAAATATGCATTAGCAATTAAAAGTTATTAGTTAAAATCTCTAAAGGAGCAACACTTTAAATTTGTGAGAGAAATATCCCCCCTGCCTGATAATATTATAGGAGGTAATAAAGGCCTTTCAGGAACAAAGAACAATCCTAAAAGAATCACAAGGGAAAATGTTGTCCACATCCAGAGAAAGAACTAAAAATTCTGAATGGAGTTTGAAACATACAACTTTTTTAAAATTTTTCTTCCTTTATCTTTTTTTTCATGTTGTTCTGATTCTTCTTTCAAGACTTGAATAATGTGGAAATTGTTTAATATGATTGTACATGTATATCTTATATAAGATCACATGCCCTCTTGGGTATGGAGGAGGGGGGGAGAGGGTAAAAAATCTGAAAAGCAATAACTTATAAGAGTATAAATGATAAAAATTATCTTGATATGTGACTGGATAAAAGGAAATATTATGGACTGGGAGAAATAAAAATAAACAATGAGATAACATAAAATTGACCAAATGGAAAAGAAAGTACAAAAGCTCACAAAATAAAATACTTCCTTAAAAATTAGAATTGTGCAAGTGGAAGCTATTTTCTAGATAAGACTTCAAGAAACAATAATCAAAATTGAAAAAATAACAAAATAGAAGAAAATGTGAGATTGTTCAATATTATTTTAACCAAGTTAAATTCTCTTTCATGATTTTCTTTCCCTTTTTTCATTCCTTATCTCAGTTTTTCCTCTACTGATTTTATTTCAGTTCTGAAATGATGGTTTTTTCCCTTTTTCAAATCTTTCTTTAGGTCTTCTAGAAATTCTTGATTGTATATTCAAAATTTGCATTTTTCTTTGAGGTTATACTTGTAAATGTACTCAAATTATTGTCTTTGAGTGATAGGATTCATTTTCTTGCCTTTGTCTCAACTTTGAACTTTATATTAGAGGTGGACTCTGCTTCCATGTAGGAAGGGAGATTAGAGGGGCATCAATATTCAAAGTTCGAGTTTTTTGCCATGCTGTTTTCACAACTATTTCAGGATATCTGTAAATTTTAGTGCTCCCATGGTTGTGTGATACAGGGAAAGGTGTGGTCATAATTCTTCTGGTCTGATTTCTGAACCTTCCTCAGGAAAGAAATCTGCTTACTAATAATTGCAAACAGTAGGGATACTCTCTCTGTACTGAAATTGCTACCAGGAATTAGGACCCCTTCTCTACTTCTGCCCTGAAATTGCAATTCATACCCCTTCTCATCTGTGACTACAAACTGGGTTCCCTATAGAACTACAACCCAGATCTGTTTAATGGGAAATAGATTCACTAAGTATATTACCTGAACCTGCTCTGCATTCCCCTACCAGAGTACCATTTAATCACTTTCTGAAAAATTTACCAGGCCCTTTACCTTTTCTGAGTTTTGAGAGTTACTTAAACAGATGCTATTGCTGCTGCTGCTGCAACTTATTAATACTATATTGCTACTGCTACTGCTGCTGCCTCTAAGGTCAACACTTGGTATTGCCAAGGGTCCAATGCAGATCAGCTCCTACCCCAGTGGCATAAATGTTTCTTTTCCCAGTTATGTTGGACTAGAGAAGTGTCTCATGCCTAACTTTTTGTGGTTTTGCCATTCCAGAATATGATTTGATGCATATTAAACTTGTTTGTAAAGTAATGATGGGAAAATTCAGCTTAAATGTGCCTTATACTCAGTCATCTTGTCTCTGCCTTCTTATATATGTTTTGTTTTTTTATTTTTTAAACCCAAAATGTTTTCTAACTTTCTGAGTTGTTTTATGAGGTGTATATTTTTATGTTGTACATATGTTTTATGAATAGTCCTTTTTTATGTTGTACATCTCTTTTATGATTTGTACATTTTTCTTCATACAGGGCAGCTAATTGACACAGAGGATAGAGTGCTGGGTCTGGATTCAGGAAGACATCTTCCTGAGTTCAAATCTGGCCTCACCTACTTACTAGCTGTGTGAACCTGAACAAGTCTTTTAACCCCATTTGCCTCAGTTTCCTTTGTAAAATGACCTAAGGAAGTCAATGACAAACCACTCAAGTGTATTTGCTAAGAAAACCCAACACAGAGTCATGAAAAGCAGACAGTACTGAAAAATGACTGAATAAAAAGAAACAAAAAAAGCATTCTATTTATCTGAACTTTTAGTCCTTTGAAGAAATTCATCATGTGTTCACATGTTCATGGTGCTCTGCTATATGAACTGCCTCAATTATTACTGCTTTGAAAACTCATTTCTGAATTAATTCTGTTCCTCTTTCCTTTTAGAAGTTGTGTTTCTCTGATGAACTATGTGAGTTTAGAGCTATTTTTCATCATTGCCATGGAATAGCAAATTTCCACTTTTTGTTGTGATTTCTAAACCCACATTATTGCAAATTTTAATATACTTTGTGATTCTTTTATCCATTTTTTATACATTTTCTCTTCTGGATTTTTCAATGTTGAGGACTTTCTGTTATCAATATTTACTTATTTTGCTTAAGGAACTCTTTGGTGCTAAGGTTTTATTTTTTTCTACAGCAGTTGGAAAATACTACCAAATGATCCTGACTGTCATTCATTGTAACTTGCGATATTTTTTTTTTCTGGAAAAAAAAAAAGGTTTTTTGTTTGTTTGTGTTTTGGTTTGGTTGGTTGTTTGTTTTTTTTTGTATCATTGACTCTGGATTTTAGCTTGGACAATCCAGAATATTGTAATAGTAATGGAATTTAAAGATCCCCTTCTACTTGGATTGGTTCTCAGGTTGAGTGTTAAAACCCAGAGCTTGTGAATTTCACTTGTGGGATGGACTTGTTGACATGAAATGAGATGGCTGAACTGGGAGGAGCTGGTGCTTTGGATTTGGAGAAGCATAAGCAGAGGAAGAGAGACAGAAGAATTTTTGGAAGCTGTATCTTGGAGGCAGAGAGAGAGACAAGATTGCTGAGGGCCACTTCAAGCTGCCTTGGACTCTTGAGACCTGCCATCCAGAGCTGCCAAGGATTGAGGAGACATGGCTGTGCTGCCAGTATTTTTTGTCTGTCTGTTTTGAAGTTGTTTTGCCATATTCTTCCATTGGTGAAGGACAGTGCTGTTGTTGCAGAGGTCCTGGAACCTTGCTGTTGGTTCAGTGCTTCTGAGAATGTTTTGCAGACAGAGAGTGAATTTCATACTCTGGTAAAGGGCACTGCTGTTTGTTGCAGAGGTCCTGGAACCTTGCTGTTGGTTCAGGGGTCTGGAGACTGTTCTGCAGAGAGAAAGATTTGTGTCCACTAGTGAAGTACAAAATTGTTGTTGCAGAGGTCCTGGAACCTTGCTGTTCATTCAGAAGCCCTGAAGAAGGATTTTATTGTTGTATGCTTACAGAAATACTGGAAGAGGGTCTTGTTGATGTTTTCAGGGATCCTAGAACTGTTTAACAGACAGAGAATGAATTAATGAGGACACTGGCAATGTGTCTTGTGGCCTTGTTTGTCTCCCCAGGAACAGAGATTGCTGAAAACTTGCCTTGGGTCAAGATGAAGAAAAGACCTCTCTTTGGGTATTAAATGCTGTGATGTATCTTAAGCTTTTTGTAACTCAGGAGTAGATGGCCTTTTCAGTTGTGATCAAGGGCTGGGAAACTTTTGACTTTTTGTGCTCCATAACTTACCAAATGAATTTACTTTGTTTATGATTGGAAACTAATGTCCATTTGAGAAGAAGGGCTTTGTGATTGACTAAATGACTATACTGCCCAGGAAGTGAAGTAGTACTTGGAAATTATTGAATTACACTTGGTGAAAGCTATATTTTGAATTATGCTGTATTTTTATTTTCTCTGTTCATAATTTGTCACTGAATAAAATGGAGAGCTGCTATGCTGGTATTTTGAACCTTGGAAGTTGCCTTTACTTGGCATTACAGATATTTTCAGTTTTAGTTTATTGTTATGTGTTTAGCTTGTTTTTAAAAGGTCATAGAGAATTTTTGTTCCTTTTATTTTCTCTTTCCTCCTTAATGCTCAAGATAGTCTAATTCATGATTTATTATAATTTGTTCTCCACATTTTTTTCTTTATTATTATTGCTTGTTTTATACTTACTCATGCTTAAAATAGAGAAAAGGCTTTTTTTTACTAACATTTCTTACTTTTTCTTGTTTTATTGACATCACTGACTTTTTAAAATGCACATCCCAAAGAATATAAAAAGGGTTTCCTCTACATTTCTACATATCAAAAAATTATTTAATTTTATCCATTTCAAAATGTGTTAGCTTTTCATTATATATATTCATCCTATTAATATAATGCTTAATATTCTTTGTAGTGTATTTGATAGTAATAACTGATGTATTTTGTTATTTTTTTCTTTTCAAGACCTATTGAAATATATATCTTGGAGGTTCATATATTTCAGATATATGTATATATATATATGTGTGTGTGTATGTACATATATATATATATATATATATATATATATATATGATATATATTTTTCAGAAGTCTTTGGAGCTGAGAAACACAGAATTCAAGGCTCTCCTCTAAAAAATGTTTGTTAGATATACCTAAGCAAGTGTACAAAAATATTTTTATTTATGGAATACACATATGCCTATATCTTATATGTATTTGTGTATATGTATGTATATGGAAAAGACAATGTTGTAGAGAATAAGTATTTATATAGTACCTAATATGTACAGGAATTAAGTGTCTTTTGCAAATATTAGTACATTTCCATCTTCACAAAAACTGAAAGGTACTGGTAAGATTATAACCATGTTACAAGCAAAGAAATTAAAGCAAATAGAGCAAATAGAAGCTAGAAGACATGAGAAAGCTAATGCACCTAGTAAGTGCCTGAGGTAAGATTCTGTTCTTCCCAAGGTTTCCTAAGTCCTAAGTGATTTTTTTCTCACCAACATACATAGACACAGATATACATACATATATTTTTCTGTGTATACATACATACATATATTTCTGTGTATATATGCAATATACATATAAATACTGCTTTTACCATCATTTCATATAGAAAATAAATTAGTATTTATAAGTGCAGTAGATATGAGAAAATTATTCTTCTCTCATAATTAATAACAAATTAGCAAAATTGGGGGACCCAAGCTTTCTTTTTACGCCTCTTCTATTTCCTTGTCCAATTTCCTAAGGATATGTCTGAAGGAAGAGGGGATTATCAGTATCCTCATTCTGGGTACAGCTACTCTAGCCAACTACATCAGACTTCTAACTGAAGTAGAAAGCCCCTTCTGCTCAAGCTTAGGTGGGGGATAAATTCTTTGAATAGATTGCCCAAAGCTAGGGATAACTTATAAGGAAATGATAGTATCAGAGTTCATTAGAATAAGGTCAGCTTCACATTGTAATAATCACTCACATTATTTGTTAACCAATCAGAGCTGATTGCCACCTTCAGGAATACCCCCCTCCCCCACCATCCAAAGGCATAGAAGTCATGAGCCTGCCACCATGATGGTCTTTGAAATTTAAGAATTTCTCTAAACTTCCATTAAAAATGCAGACATGCCTTCCTCTGGGGCGGAGCCAAGATGGTGGAGTAGAAACAGCTCATCCAAGCCACTCTGCCCCAGATTTCCCCCAAACTATGTAAAAGGGGACTCTGATCAAGTTCTGGAGCCCCAGCACCCACAGAACAACACAGAGAAGCTCACCTCCCTCTGAGGACAGCCCAACAGTCCTGCAGGAAGGACCAGCGCAGCACTCTGGGAGCCGGCAGCACGCAGTTCGCAGAGCGTGGGGAGCCAAGCCAAGTGGAGCCCAGGTCCCTGTGAGCCGAGGTTTTAGCCCCAGGGTGGCAGGGCCAGCAGCAGGCTGGAGGAACCCCAGAACACCAGCAGCTGTGGTGACTCCAGAATTATCAACATAGACATGCCTAGGACAAAGTAAGAGGTTTGTGCCCTATGGACTTTGGGACCAGTATTTGGGGAATGTGTTGGCTTCCTCCCCTGGGGGCTAGAAACCGCTGAGGAGACAAGCCATTTTGTAGTTTTCAGAGGCAGCTCCAGCTCCTGGCCTGCGAACTGTAAGGAGATCCAGTGATCAGTCTTGGGGGGTAATTGCTCTTGCTTTAACCTCCCTGGATCTGGATTGTGATCTAGGGTGGAAGTTGTGGGTGGGTTTACAGCTTGCCAGAAACGGAAGTTGCCCCCCACACGTTCGGGATGAAAATTCCTCTAGCTGGCCTTAAAGCCATAGTGTGGCAACAAGCCCAAAAGTCAAGCAATTAAGTGGCAACATGCCAAGGCAAAGGAAACAGAAAAATGCAACGCTAGACTCCTATTTTGGGGGCATAGAGCGGGAAAAGGACTGTGAGGTCAGAAGTCCTGCTCCAAAAGCCCAGGGGAAAACATGAGCGGGTTGCAGGCCATAGAGGACCTTAAGAAGGACTTTAAAAATCAAATAAGAGAAGTGGAGGAAAAATTGGAAAGAGAAATGAGAAGGATACAGGAAAAGTATGAAATGAGGGTCAACAGCCTGACTGAGGAAAACAACACCTTAAAAAATAGACTAACTCAAATTGCAAAGGAGGCCCAAAAGGGCAATGAGGAGAAGAATGCCTGAAAAAGTCGAATTTGCCAGATGGAAAAAGAATCTCAAAAGTTCACTGAGGAGATTCATTCCTTCAGAGTGAGACTGGAGCAAATGGAAGCTAATGACTTTATGAGAAATCAAGATGCTGTTAAGCAGATCCAAACAAATGAAAGATTAGAAGGCAATGTGAAATATCTCATGGGACAAACCACTGACCTGGAAAATAGATCCAGGAGAGACAATTTAAAAATTATTGGACTACCTGAAAGCCATGACCAAAGAAAGAACCTAGAAATCACCCTTCAAGAAATTCTCAAGGAAAATTGCCCTGATGTTTTAGACCCAGAGGGCAAAATAGAGGTTGAAAGAATCCACAGATCACCTCCTGAAAAAGATCCCAAAAAGAAAACTCCCAGGAATGTTATAGCCAGGTTCCAGAATCCCCAGATCAAGGAGAAAATACTACAAGCAGCCAGGAAGAAACAATTTCAATATTGTGGAAACACAATCAGAATAGCACAGGACCTGGCAGCTTCTACACTGAGGGATTGAAGGGCATGGAATATGATATTCCAGAGGGCAAAAGACCTGGGACTGAACCCAAGGGTCACCTACCCAGCAAAACTGAGTATTTTGTTTCAGGGGAAAATATGGTCATTCAGTGGAATAGAGGACTTTCAAGCATTCTTGAGGAAAAAACCAGAATTAAATAGAAAATTTGACATCCAGACACAAGAAGCAAGAGATGCCTGAGAAGGTAATCAGGGAAAAGAAATCAAAAGGAACTTATCAAAGTTGAACTATTTACATTCCTATATGGAAAAACAATAACTGTGAGTGATGATATCTTTCTCACTATGAAAATAATGGAAGAAGGGTGTGTGGTCATATGAATACATATGTGAATGTGTGTGTATATGGATAGAAGGCATAGGTTGAATTTGTTGGGAAGGGAGAATACTCAAGGGATGAAATTATGAGGTGAGAGAGGAAAGTGGCAAGAGGAGATGGGGAGAGACAGGGTAGGGTAAACTATCTCATGTAGAAGAAGCAAGGGGAGGTGGTTGCAAAGGAGGGGGAGAATAAGGAAGGCTAAAAAGGCAAAACCACATTCTCATTGAATTTGGGTCAGGGAGAAAATGACATACATACTAAATGGGATATCTCAACCTGCAGCAGGATAGGGGGAAGGGGGATGAGAGGAGGGATGATGGATGGGAGGGCATCCTTGGGGTGAGGGGAGGTTGGAAGTACCCACTATAGAAGAGGGACAGGATCATGTAGGGAATGGACCAGGTGGGGGGTGGGATGAGTGGGAGGGAATTATAAGCAGCCTTATACAATATATCTACTATGATAATGTTTTGCATAGCTAGACATGTACAACAAATACTGAATTACTTATCTCCCAAGAGGGAATGGGTGACAAGGGAGGAAGGAAATGGATCTGAAATTCGAGGTCGTAACATTAAATGTTTCAAATATATATATAAATACTATTACTAATACTCTTTTGCCTATAATTGGGAGATAAGATGTGCAGGCATTGGGACACAAAGATTCATCTTCCTCTAATGGAAAAGTCTATGGGGGTATGGGAGAAGGTATGGGAGAGAGCAGATTGGAGGAAGCGATATCTTGTGGGACTGCTATTCTGGGAGGTTGGGTAGGGGAATAACGGGAGGAAAATGATTGTAACTCAAAATCTGGCGGAAATGAATGATGTAAAACAGAAGTTAATAAAGCATTTGTTTAAAAAAAATCTTTTGGGTTTAAATATTTCTAACCACTCTTTATTCCAGTTCCTTCAGCTTTTAAATAATTTTCTATTTTTCACGTTTAAAGCTCACTTTAAATGTATTTGTTTCCATGTTCTCCCTTTAAACACATTAAATACTAACTTTCTTGAGGGCAAGATTTTTTTTGCCTCTTTTTGTACTGCAGATAGAGAAAAAAAGAGGGAAAAAGCAAAAGAGAGGTAAGAGGGAGAAACAGAAATGGGAAGGGGGAAAGTAATATCATTGTAACAATTTTCACAAGACAATTCTTTTCATAATTTTAAAAAAATGTATTAATATTTATTTAGTTTGTTGAGACTGGCAACCTCATTTTTTTTTAAAGAGTCGACAAATCATGAAGAGTATCCCTTGTATCTTGACTGATGCAGTTTTATCTTTGCACAAATCTACCTATGATTAATAAAAGCTCTATTTTCATATGAGCACATTGCAAAGAAACTATATAAATTTCACTAAAGAGAATATATACAGTTCTATTTGTTTTTTTTTTTGTTGTTGTTGTTGTTGTTCATGTTTTGTAGAAAAAGTCACCAGGAGCTCTACATTACAGGAACTGAGGTCATCACATATCAGTGCTCAAAAATTATGATCTCCTTTATTCCTAAGACTAGGAAAGGCATTTTTCCCTCCTTTCCAGTTACCAAGCATAGGGGAAAAAGTTTGTTTCCCAATTGTGCACTTACCCCTATATGCATTCTAATTAATCATTTTTAATGACTCATGGCTTTCTTGACCTTTGATAAAGAGTTGTTTTCTTAAGAGAAATCCCAGATTCCTTGTATTAACTTCATTTTCTATTTGACAGGATAATCACAGCTCTTGGGGGAGATGAGCTCAGTAAAGGGTATCCTCATAACTCCAGGCTGGATCATCATCACAAAATATATGCATACACTCATGCTTTCACATATACACCCCTACTCACATACTCACACACAACTCTAGCCACTGCTTTGACATCACAGATCAGACAGGTGAGTGTCTTTATGCCTTGGATATGGAGTTATGGTTCCTAGAAACATATTCTAGGAAAATGGAATTCCTTCTCTCAGTGTTTGGGAGACAGAAGGGACCAAGGAGAAGAAGCCTGAGTAGATAGATTTTGGTTCTAAAAATGGTGTAAAATTTTTAGGCCCAGGTACTTGAAGAGAGTCTCTGTCTCTGTCCTGTCCTGTGGTGCTCAGCAGGGGAGTTCGTGTAGGTGCAGCATTCAGAAGGTTAGGATTCAGCTGGGAGATTCTGCAATGTAACAGTGCTAGGAGAAAAGTGGATCCTGATTATTCCCTTTCTGAATAGATCAGGGGAAGGAGCTATTCTTTGAAGTCTGAGCTAAATCCATATTAGAGCAGAAAGCTCTGACCTCTGATTCAGGTTCAATGACTTAGAAACAGTGTGAGCTGTCCAGCAACCTCACTGTACAAGCTCAGAGTCCTAACTGACCTGTTGCATTGGCAGAGCATAAGGAGCTTTAGAGCCCTGGCTGCTGCTCTCACTAGCTTCAGGCCCTGCAGCTTGAGCCTGTCCCCACCTCCCCAACTCTGGCTGCAGGGCTTTGAAAGAATATGGATGACATGATGAGAGTTCCTGTGGGGTTTGTTAAAGCAAATGCTCCACAGACTTATCTGTCTAGCCAAATCTGTCTTACGGATTTAGAGATTCAGAACAGAAAAGAAGTCTGATCAGGTGAAAAAAAGCCTTCATTTTAAAGCTGTAGCAACTGAGGCCCAGAACAAGTCAATGACTTTTTCTTTGTCACAGAAAGTCCTGACTGATTAGGACTCTGTGAATCCAGGTGCTTCCATCACAGCCATAGATCTGCTTCCTTATTCTGCTCCTGGGGTGGCCTTCATCAGTGTTTTAAAGGCTGTAGGAAAGAGTGAGATAAACAGCCAGATCCATTTTGGTAAACAGGGGGCATCAGGGTTAAATCTAACAGAAATATGACACATATCCTTCATGACCAAGAATCAAAATAACAATATACAGTGTAAGAATAATAGCTATATATATATATATATATATATATATATAATTATAATTATAGAGTAATATTTTGTATAATAATAAGTACAATGCACCAAGTTAAGTGCTTTTCATATATTGTATCATTTGATGCTAAGAAAACCCTGGGAGTTAGTGATGTCATAATTATTTCCTTTCTACAAATGTAACATCTGTGGGAAACGGTCATTATGTGCCCTGCCCAGGGTCACACAGCCATTAAATGTCAGAGGCTGGATTTTAACTCAGCTCTTTCTCACATCAGGCATGTTACTCTTTCCACTGCATCATACATCTCCTTACTTTAGGCAAAAATTACAAATAAAAATAGCAAAATATTTTGAGAATATATTTTCAGAAAAGACACATAAAAATAAAAGATATAAATATTATAAAATCTTATATCAATATTATTAATACCAATAAAAATATTTAACAATATGAAATGAAACTGATGACTTTGTGGGTGATTAATGCTGTAGACAGAGCTCTGGGTCTGAAGTTCAACAGACGTAAATATAAATATGGCCTGTATAACCATTGTACAATCACTTACCATATATCTGCCTTAGTTTTTTCATCTTTCAAATATGGATAAAAATTAAAAAAATAAAATTAAATAAGAAATAATTACTAGGGTTGTTATGATTAAAATTTAATATTTATAAACTGATTTTCACATTGTGTGACATAAAAATAATTGCTTAAAAATTCTTGTTCCTTTGCTTTCTCAATAAGATGTCTTATCCCAAAACCATCTTAAACATACTTTTTTCTTTAAGACCTGGAAAAACACAAATCCCTAAGGATATTTTTTTCTTTTTTAAAAAGTGTTTTATTGATGCCATTTTAAAAAAATCAGTCATTTCTGGAAATACATTCTCCTTTTCTTTCTACTTAATTTTCCCCTTTCTTTTTTTTTTCAAATGCTTTATTAACTTCTGGTTTACTTCACTTATTTCTGCCAGATTTGGGGTTGCAAATTTTCTTCCCGGTTTTCCCCTATCCACTTCCCCAAAATAGTGGTCCCCCAGGATATCCCCTCCTCTTATTTCCCAATTACATGTAAAATAGTAATAATAATAGTATATATACATATTTTATTTAAACATTCGGTTTTAAAACTTTAAAATCCAGATTCATTTCCTTCCTCCCTTGTCACCTACTCTTACTGGAAAGATAAGCAATTCAGTATAGGTTATATATGTGTAGCTATGCAGAACATTATCATAGTAGATATATTGTTTTATTCTCTCTACTTTGGTCCTGTCCCTTTATTTTTAAAACTGTTAAGAAAATTTTCATGGTTTTCTTGTATAATGAGGCATTGGAACATCTGAACAAATCAAGGTCTGGGCTGCACACACAGCTGCTGCTTTCTCCTGCATTTCTTTGGGTTACTAGAGCAACTTGTCAGTACATTAAGAAAAAAAAAGACAACCTTTTGCATTACTTAGTCATTCTAAGGCATGTGCTGGTACAACACAAACTTCTCCTGTCAGATGCAGCTAGTCTAACGTCCAAACATCATGCACAACACACTCAAATAATGATGCCCACCCAACGCGGCCTTGCAGACTTGTGTATGATATTTGGAGTGTTCTGAGAGGGCTGGGGAGAGGAAGTGTGAATAATATTAGGAAGAGGAGAGAGAAGGAAACAACGTGGGTGTCTTGGGAAGAGGGGGCTCAGCCAAAGTTGTGCAGCACTAGCCTGAACATGTCATTGGTGCACACCCAAGCATCATTGATGTTCTTTAATAGAAATATCTGGTGGAATCCCATGATGGGGTTTCATCAGCCTTTAGCTGCCCTGCTACCATACTGAGTATACAGCTGTCAGGGGTGGGCTGGTGGTCCTGAGCTGTGAGGCTGTGCTGTATTTTCTGAAATGGAAGGCTGGATAATTTCTCCACAATGTCTGCTTTGCCTTGGAATTGCTGCCCTTCCCATGTAAGCCAAGATGCATCAATGTAGTGCTCCTAACTGAGTTCTGTCATTATCAAATAACTGGTAGTAATGCTGCACAAAGCTGGATCCAATCTGCTTCCAAATTGGCTTGTCTCCCATTCTGGATCCTCACCTAGCAGCAAAAATTGTAAAATGAGGGCATTGAACTGGAGGATGGTTTTCTAGAATGAAGAGGTGGTCTCTTCCAGCTCTTAAGTTCTGTAACCAATACTAGGCTCCTAGGGTGACGCTGAGGCCCAAAGCCCAACTGGCTGGCACAATGGCAGCAGTGGTGGTGGCAACCGAGAGAGGTCCCAGACCCACTGCCCCCCCTCCCCCACCTTCCCTCAGTCCCTGTCCCTTTTCAAAAGTGTATTCTTCCAACTTCCTTCCCCCTCAGCCTGCCCTCCCTTCCATTATTCCCCCTTTCATCCCCTAACCCCCTACTGTCCTGCAGGGTGGGATACCCTACTTAGTGTGTATGTCATTCTCTCCCTGAACCAAATTAAATGAGTATAAATTTGACCCATTTCCTTGTGCCTTCCTGTTCTTCCCCTCCATTATACCCATTTTTCCTTGCCTCTTCAATATGAGATAGTTTGCCCCATTCTATCCCCATCTCCTCTCATTATATTCCTCTCCCTCTTCTTGATACCACCTTTTGAGTATCATCCCTTCCTAGTAAATTGGTTCTGTGTCCTCTATCTATGTATACCTGTAAACATATATATACACACACACACACATTCACATATGTATTCATATGCCTATATACCCTCCAATACATATATGCATATATATTTCTATTCCCTTCAACTTTTTTCATACTGAGAAAAGTTTCATCAGTTACAATTTTTGTTTTTCCATGTAGGAATGTAAATAGTTAAACTTTGATAAGTTCCTTGTGATTTCTTTTCCCTATTTACCTTCTCATGCTTCTCTTGCTTCTTTTATATGAATGTCAAATTTTCTATTCAACTCCAGGTTTTTCTTCCAGAATACTTGAAAGTCCTCCATTCCACTGAATGATCATATTTTCCCCTGAAACATGATACTAAGTTTTATTGGGTAGATGATTCTTGGTTTAATCCCAGGTCCTTTGACCTGCAGAATGTGATATTCCAGGCCCTTCAATACCTCAGTGTAGAAGCTGCCAGATCCTGTGTTATATTGATTGTGTTTCCACAATACTCAAATTGTTTCTTCCTGGCTGCTTGTAATATACTCTCCTTGATCTGGGCATTCTGGAACCTGGCTATAATATTCCTAGTAGTTTACTTTTTGGGATCTTTTTTAGGAGGTGATTGGTGATTCTTTCAACCTCTATTTTGCCTTCTGGTTCTAAAACATTGGGGCAGTTTTCCTTGAGAATTTCTTGGAGGATGATTTCTAGGTTGTATCTTTGATCATGGCTTTCAGGTAGCCCAATAATTTGTAAATTCTCTCTCCTGAATCTATTTTCCAGGTCAGTGGTTTTTTTTTCCCATGAGATATTTCACATTGCCTTCTATTCTTTCATTTGTTTGGATCTGCTTAACAGCATCTTGATTTCTTATAAAGTCACTAGCTTCCCTTTGCTCCATTCTAAATCTGAAGGGATAGTGAGCTTTTGAGATTCCTGTTCCACCTGGCAAATTCGGCTTTTTAAGGCATTCCTCTCCTCATTGCCTTTTTGAGCCTCTTTTACCATTTGAATTAGTCTATTTTTAAGGTGTTATTTTCCTCAGTCAGGCTGTTGACTGTACTTTTATAATTTTCTTTTTTTTTTAATTTTTTTTTAAAGCAATTGGGGTTAAGTAACTTGCTCAAGGTTACATGGCTAGTCATTATTTATGAGTGGGTGCTCATTTTCTGAGGCCAGATCTGATCTCGGGTCATCCAAACTCCGAGGCCGGCACTCTTACTCACTGCGCCACCTAGCCACCCCTTTAGGGCAATTGGGGTTAAGTAACTTGCCCAAGGTTACACGGCTAGGTTTTTTTGTTTGTGTGGATTAAGTGTCGGAGGCCAGCTCCGAACTCAGGTCATTCTGATTCCAGGGCCGGCGCTCTATTCACTGCGCCACCTAGCCGCCCCACTATAATTTTCTTACATCATTTTCATTTCCCTCCCCAATTTTTCTTCCACTTCTCTTCTGCTTCTTAAAGTCCTGTGTTGCCTGTAACCAACTCATATTTTCCTTTGAAGCTTTTGGTACAGGAGTTCTGACTTCATTGTCTTCCTCCAGTTCCATGCTTTGATCCTTTTTGTCCCCAAAATAGGAGTCTAATGTTGGATTCTTCTGTTTGTTTTGTTTCTTTTGCCTAGGCATGTTGCCAATCAATTACCTGACTTTTGGGCTTTTTGCCACAGTAGGACTCTGCCACCCGACAGGTGAGCTACCCTCTCAAATGCTGGGGTTTTCTCAGCTGCTGGAGGTATTAGTTTGGTACCTTCTCTGAAGCCTCCACACGCTCTGGTAAGCTGCTCACACACCCCAGGACCTCCACCCCAGACTGCAATCCAGATACAGCCAGGTTAAAGCAAGAGCAATTACCCCCCAGACTGGTCACTTGGTGCCCTTACAGTCTGCAGGCCAGGAGCTGAAACAGCCAGGTGTGTTTGTGGCTGCAGGCATCTCAGCAGCTCCTCAACCTGGGGGCAAAAGCCAATGCTCTCTCAACTTCTGGTCCCAAAGTCCACATTACACTGAGCTCTCACTTTGTCCTCAGTATCTATGTGTTGATAATTCTGAAAACTGCCACAGTTACTGGTGTTCTGGAGTCACCTCCATCTGGTGTTTGCTCAGGCCCACCCTGGGGGCTCAAACCTCTGGCTCATTTGGGGCTGGGGTCACCTCCCAGAGCACAGTGCTAGCCACTCCCTGCCTGCTGGGCTGCCAGGTTTTCTTGGAGGTTAGCTTCTCTGTGTCATTTTGTGGGTTCTGTAGCTCCAAAGTTTGTTCAGAGTTCCCTTTTACGTGGATTGGGGAAGGTGGTAGCTGGAACTTGTTTTGGAAGTCTTATTTCTACTTAGTCATCTTGACTCCACCCCCAATGATATTTTTTAAAAATAACTGAGTGTCTGCTCAAAAACATAAAGTTAATTGAGTTGTCCATAATCAGAGAAATAGTAATATTTTATTAAAAATAATTTTTGGGATTTTCTGGAAGTAATTACTATAATACTCTTTAACATTTATTCTTTTCTAATTTCTTTTCTTCTCTTCCCAGTGTCTGGAGTAAAGAGACTGATGAGTGTGTAGGACAGTCAAAATTTCTACTTTAAAAGGGAAACTGTAGTGGGGTGGCTAGGTGGCGCAGTGAGTAGAACACCGGCCCCAGAATCAGAAGGACATGAGTTCAGATCCAGCCTCAGACACTTAACACACACACAATCAAAAACCTAGCCGTGTAACCTTGGGCAAGTTACTTAACCCCAATTGCCCTCCAAAAAAAAAAAAGGAAACTGTAATACCTTGGCATTATCTAAAAGGCTTCTTGGTTCCTCTATAAAATTATTTCAATCTCTTATTTTTGAGATATATTGATATATTTATATATCAATTATATATCAATTGATATATATATATATATTTATATCAATATATATAACTTATATATTGATGATGAGTTCCATCTTTGGCATGAGTTGCCTCACCATTTCCACAAACCCTTGCCTTTAGTTTCTTGGGTGAAGTTAGGAAGCCCTAAAGTTTCTTACCTTGGTGGTCATAATCATGTACTTTGACTGAGCAAAAACATTTTCAAATCTTCCACAATTCCTATTTTTCAATTATTAAGAATGCCTAGTATGTCAATTATACTTTCCTGTGAGTCATGTTATAAATCTTTTGTTCTGCATGGATTTTATTTCATAGTTTATAAACAAGGCATTCCTGTTTAAAATTTGTGGGTGTGTAGTGGAGATGGGTAAAACAGAAATTCTTAAACCATTTTGCTAAGGTTGTGTCTAGACCAAATATAAGCTTTGGTCCTTTACCTAAAGGGAAGGAAGCATTGTACTTAGGAGTCCTTTGCATCTGGGCAAAAGCAGCTAAATATGAGTCACAGTCTCTTTATTTCTTCAAATTTCATTCCAATCTCACGGCAAAATCCCAATTACATCTTTGAGAATAACCTTTGCCTTTTAGCCTAGTTTTAAACAAAATAAAAACCTGTTAGTTTCTGAGAACAAAAAAAATTGAGGAATTTCTGAAATTATTATGTTACAATCTCTTTTACCATTATGCTGCCTTTTGCTAAATATTTTGTTTTAAGGAATTCATTGCCCCCAAAAACATTTGTTAGCAGGCTCATATTATGCACATTTAATGACTGAGAATGGGTCCTTAAAATAATATCAAACCTTTCCAATTTGGGCAAGGTAACAGGGTATATCAGAAGATGTTATATGAACTTATGTAATTATTAATTTGGTTGAACCAAATACTAAAGCACTGGATAAGAAAAGAATGAAGGGTAATGTTTTGGTTAAAATGACTGGTCCATGGGAGTCATGGACCAAGCCACAGAAGCCTAATGGGCCATCTTAGAAATCTATTACACTTTAGAACAACTGTGAATAACCAGTTACCCATGTCAAGAGGCAATGGTCAAAGGCCAAGTATTTGGTGAGATTCAGGAGGAGCTGTTGAAATCAACTCTTGATGATAACTGAAAAGAGATTTGTGATTGCTGATTGTAAAGGACTTGATTGTTTGTTCACCAGCATTCATTATTTCACATGTCAACAGAAATGAATGAAGTGTGGTTAATACCAGAATTATACTCCTTTTGTTATACCCGTAGGCTTCTACTGCAGTGTTTCTAGGTAATAGCTCAGTGTTAGAAACAGCTGCATTTTTTTTTTTTGCTTTTTGAAGGGCAATTGGGGTTAAGTAACTTGCACAAGGTCACACAGCTAGGTTTTTGTTTGTGTGTGCATTAAGTGTCTGAGGTCGGATCTGAACTCAGGTCCTTCTGACTCCAGGGCCAGTGCTCTACTCACTGTGCCACTTAGCCGCCCCTAACAGCTGCATTTTTAACAACAATTTCCCACTCAGTGTTTGTCCATGATCAAAGACGAGCTCATCTTTGCAGAGAAAGAACAGAAGACGCTCACAATAGCAAAGTAGTGGTCTTTTCCTGCACCTCAGGCCTTCTAAGGGAATGTCATAAATACATCATTTACAAGTACAGAAAGTAAAAAGAGTAGCTGCTCACCTTAGATGCCTAAGCCAAAGAAAGTGCAGGTCAGGCAACATCTTTGGACACTTTGGTCTTGATATTTCCTGATGCTTCCATCCTAGCTACATCAATAAAAAAGGGTAGAATGAGGGACCAGTTGCCTTAAACTACTTTCAGATGGTGTTTAAGATACACCAAATGATTACATAATTAATTCATCTTGTAATCACTTTAAAAAGCAAATTTCATATGTAATTTGAATGAAATAAAAAGATTAATAAATGCTTTCCAAAAATATAATATAGTCAAACCCATATTTGAAAAAAAAATTGGCCACATCTTCCCAATAAGTAGCCATTTGACCTTTCAATACATGTCTCTGGTACAAGAGGACACCAGCTGTCAGGAAAGCCTAGGTCATTCTTTGAACATTCTTAGGTGTTTTATCGATTCATCAATTTCAAATGTTTTTCCTTCTGTTTCAAATAATGTTGCAGTTATGACTTTGGGGACAAAACAGAAAAAAGGTAAACCTCTGAAGCTTTCGCATTTGACTCTTTTCTGACATTCTCTGAGATGGTTCCTCATCTTTCACCCAATTTCAAATTGAATTTTTAAGAGTTGATTTCCTCACTGAAATGTTGACCTCTAAAATGAAATGCAGAATTCCCAAAGGGTCGAGATTTTCTCCCATATTTCCAATCTGTCTTCCCTGAATCCATCTCTTCCTAAGCCTAAACATTCCAATTCATTTGAAACATACATTGTACCACTTTTTTTTCTCTCAACCTTTTATCATCTCAGTTTTCAGTCTTGAGAGAATTTTTAAAATGTCAGTGACTTCTTAAATGGTGATATATAGAGATATTTGAATAAATGAAAGCATAGATGGAGAAGAAAATAATATATAATATAATAATGGTCCTTAGAGATATAGACATTTTTCAATGCACAAGAATAAAAATACTGACACAATTAATCTCAAAAAAAGATGGAATGAAGAAAATATTTTTTAAAACTATCTATCTCCATAACAGGAAACATGTTTACTGAAGCTCCTCTTGTTGGTGAGGAGTCTGTGGAATCCCATTCAGAACATATGCATCAGTCACAAAAACCTTTCTCTTCCTTACCAGGGCATATTAGATCTGACTACATTTTTTTCCCAAGAGGATAAAGAATGCCTTCTTATGATGATATTCTCTGCATTATCTATATTCTTCAAACTACAATTGGAGTTTTGGGTAATGGTTTACTCCTTCACTTGTATGCCTCTAATTTAATTGCTAGTCAAAAGACAAGACCCATTGACTTGATTTTCATTAATCTGGCCTTCTCCCATATGTTGATGCTTCTCTTCAGGGGCATTCCGTTCACAACCCAGGTTTGCAACCAGAAATTTTTCCTGGGTGACATTGGTTGTAAAATCCTAACATATCTGCAAAGAGTGTTCCGGGGTCTTTCACTTTGTACAACCTGCCTCATGAGTTTCTTCCAAGCCATCACAATCACTTCCAGCAGCTCCAAATGGGCAGAGCTCAAAACCAGAGGTCCACAATGTATTGTTCCATCCTGTGTCTTCATATAGATACTCAATCTCCTGGTAGATGTGATTGTGCCCGTGTATGTGACTGGTCCCAGGAACATCAATGATAGTACTTTGAACAGGAACCTGGGCTATTGCTCTATAAACAGGCATGATATGACTACTTTGAAATTTGCAATTTGGAAATCACTTTACGATGCAGTGTTTGTGGTATTTATGGCCATTAGCAGTTGCTACATGGTGCTTATTTTGTACAGACACCACTGGCAAGTCCAACACCTTCATGACAACAACCTTGTCCCTAGTGCCTCCCCAGAGACCAGAGCCACCAAAGTCATCCTGTTTCTTGTGAGCATCTTTGTATTCTTTTATTCAGTCAGTCCCATCTTTATTATTATAATGGATAATTCAAAAGAAACAGGCCTGTGGATGATAAACATATCTGTTCTTTTGACCATGTGTTACCCAACTCTCAGCCCTTTTGTTTTAGTCAGTGGTGATTCCCAGCTACTGAGCTGTTGGCATGCTCTCAAAAGAAAGAAAAACTTTTTTTTTTCCACATCCAGTAAAATTTCAAAGCAAATACATGGAAGTATCAAGAGAAAACCATAAACAAACAACCTCTTAAATCTCACTTTGTCCAAAATTCTCATTCTGAAAATGGGGATGTTTGGCGAAAGAATCAAGTTCCTACACATTAAAAAATATTACTCTGTTTTCTCAAAGATAAGCTCCTTCATTTATGGGCTTTTCTGTCTAGAATAACAGCAAATATGGGAGACAGTAGAAAATAAGGGAATGTTCTTTGAAGTTTGGTGACAGCTACAAGCTGTGGTTCTACCTTTCATAGAATGAAGACACAATAATGGTGACCAAATTTGTAACACTTATTGTTGAAAGGACCAATTATTTACATAGAGTGTATCTGAGTGAAATTTTTGGTGTTGATTTTCCTTATGGGAAAAACCAGGGAACTATCTACTCTGAGTTGCTGTCATCTCTCCTGGAGATCTGATTAATAATCATTGATTTTCATTATATTTTTATCTCAAAATATTTTAAATGTGTTATCTACATCATCAATATAACACAATTCTACTGATAGTTGTTAAAAGAAATAAGGAGAGATGGAGAATGTTCCAAGAGGGGGTGGAAGAGAGAGAGAGAAAGAGAGGGAGAGAGAGAGAGAGAGAGAGAGAGAGAGAGAGAGAGAGAGAGAGAGAGAGAGAGAGAGAGAGAGAGACGTAGAAAGACAGAGCCAGGGATGGAGACAGAGAGACAAAGAAAGATAGAGAGAGACAGAATGACAGACAGAAAAATGAGAGGGAATTCACCCATATAATAATGAGGAAAAGCAGAAAGAATGAAGAGAATAAACAGTAATATTTTGAAGACTTAAGAAGTAGGTTTAATGAATTCTACAGCCAATTATGACTCTAGAATCCTGATGATGAAATTGCTCAACACTTGCCAATAACGTAATCCTCTAGCCTTGCAGAAGAAACCATACATATATGCACAAGATTAACAGGTGGAATTATTTTCTTTGCTTATATATTTATTAAAAGATGCGATATTTTAAGTTCAGAAGTAGGGTGGAGATGTGAGTGTGAAAAATATACATAGTGGCACAAATGTAACCAAAAACAAATTAAAGACAGTAAATGAAAATTTATTAATATTCACAATTGGATATTTGAAATAAGAAAAAAAAAGTGTCGGTGAATATTACCTACAAGTAAAGTATTCTCCCACCTTCAGATGGTACAGAAAGAAAAAGAAAAATTCCAGATCTGATTTTTATGTTATATTATAATTTTTTCTACTTCTTTCTCCCCTCTTCCATCTTGGAAACATATATATATATATATATATATATATATATATATATATATATATATATATATATATATAATTTTTCCTTTTTTGTTTATAATTTTTTAAAACTAAATTAAGAAAGAAAAAAAGAGCATTGCCATGTACACAACAAATCATAAGATCTGCTTTCTTTATAAAACAATAAATTTCCATTTCAAAAAAATAAATGCAATAAACAGAAGCATTGTGTTTTCTAATGACCCAGTTTGTCTTTGCTTCCCTGTTGATTTTCTTTTTTCCCTGCTGTGCATTTTTTCCTTTATTTTTCCCATCTGTCTCCTCTCCTCCCACCCTAAAGGAGAATGTCTAGATGTCTACATGCATAAATACACACGCACTTATATGTACATGAAGTTTACTTTAGAATATTCTCAGGCTCAGGAAGACTTCCCAAGGTACTGAAAAAACAACCCTTAATATTAATCCTTAGGGAACCTTTGCACCCACATCATTTCCCCACTCATCCACTAAGCAGGAGAATTCTTTCATGTGAAAAAGGGAAGAAGGTCATTTTCTTCCTTATTTGCTTCCTGCTGCACAGGGGCAAAGAATCCTTTTCAGGGGACCAGAATAAGTTGAGGAGGGTTAGCCAACATGGGTTGCAGAATGCTGCACCAGCTGAGTCAAGGGTGGAAAGACTCAAACCATTCATTCATGCCAAGGATAGGGGTTGGTATCGTTGTTGCATGACAATCTGAAACTGGACAGTCAATCATCCAGAAGACACAAAGCTAATTAGCATATTAAGTAGGCAAGGTCCCAAAATCAAGAGGAGGAGAATAATTATAAGAGGTGTAAGGATGGGAAAAAGAAATAGCAGAAGCCATGAACCCCAGGAACTGTCCTCTCTCTGATCCAGAAGAAAAAGGTTGACTATGTGCTTCCTTCATTCATTGGGTTTTTTTTGAGTATGTTTGCAACTCAGGTTTCCACCTGCTGTGAGTTATGAATGTAAACACATCATGATGTATTAAAAGGGCACAGGCTCCTCCAGAGTCAAGGAGGTAGTCAAGAGTCATCTGATTGTCCAGTACAACATTAGCCAGAGAGTTTCATGACTCTTGTAGTTCCAAAAGAGAGATTCCATGTTATTAGCAAATTTCCTGGATAGCAACAGTTAAATTAGTCAATATTGTCTCATGTTCCATGAAGCTAAGAAATGGGATCAGAGCCTCCATGATTTTCCTGAGTCACCAGACTGCATGGTCCCAGAGATCCTGTGTATATGTGGAATGTGATTTAGAAGGAGAAGTGGCACAAAAGATTTCAGTAAAGGGGCCAAGCATTCCCAGGGAGCACCTCCCACATCCAGTGTAGGGATTAAGGCACTGGGAGGTTGGGACTACTGAGCTCTGAAGCAGGTCATCTGGATATGAAGCCTGGTGAATCTGACAATGCTTATCTGCTAGATAAGTTGGAGTAGCATCAAAACCACAGACATAGGTGTATCCCTGGGGTGCGCAGAGGGGATCCTGGAGCTATTCAAGGAGGTGAGAATTTTCAGGGACCAGTGATCTAGGCCATTAGATGAAAGAAGGCATCCTGGTTGAGCTGGGGAAACAGTGAGAGGTGATTTATTATCTCAGGTGTAGAAGGGATCCCATGGGGTTTCAGTAGCAAAGCCCAGAGTAACACAGAGGGTACAAGTAGGGGCCTCCCCCATGGTGATGTGGTCAAAGTCAGCACAGGAGGAACAACTCCTGTGAGTAGCATTGGGAGTGCCCTGTAAGGAACAGTTTAGCTGTCCCATGTGGGGAGTATATCTTTCCCCCCAGGACATACCAAGCGCTGAAATATCCTGAAGACTTCCCAGAGTAGGGACCAGATAAATCTTGCTAACAAAGACTGGCCTCTGTTCAGCATCAAAACAGGTGAAAGTGTTCCAAAGAAGAGTACCTAAAGTTAAAGGATGTGGCCTACTGGATAAGTGGGCAGTGCCATTGGGGAATGGAGAACTGAGAAATCAGATTTCTGGTCAAAAGTTGGGGTCCCTTAGGGGTGGGGATGACATACTCAGTGACCTGAGTTAGCCACAGCTTCACATAGGTGGATTAGGGAGTTGCCACTCCATGGGGATACTGGGCCTTTAATCACTAGGAAGGCACAGAGTAGAAGAAAGGAGGGCATCAAGGAGAACATATTGAACAAACAAAATTTGTTGGAAAGATCACAAGGGAAAGAATATCACTTAGGGAATATTTGCTGGCTCCCTCTAAGGTCTCTCAGGGATTTCCTTTTTTTTTTTTTCCTGGATAAACAACTTCAGATCCTCCAATGGCTTACAAGTATATTGTGAATAATCTGGAATGGAGTCAGAAGGGGGATATAGCTTAATCTTAGACACATGGGTCCAAATGTGGAGGCCTTGTAGTTTTACAGCAGTAGGCATGGTTAGGATGACTTTATGTGGCCTCTTCCACTTTTCATTCAAGGGGTCAGTGCCTTGTGATTTCCAGGATTTAAGATAGACCATGTCTCCTGGGGTAACTGTTAAGGAGGGGACTGATTTGTCAGGGGTGGGGAGGTATGAATTAGCATAGCCAGATAAAGCTTTTTGTCCTTGCCCTAGAGTCAGGGAGTAATTTGTCAGGAGCTGGTGCTCAGTATCTAAGATGATATCAGTGGTCAGAAAAAACCTACCCAATAGTAGTTTAAAGGGGCTGAGTTTAATATTGGCACTGGGGCCACCCTGACCAGCAGCAGGGCCACTGGGAGGAGCCATACCCAATCCCCCAGAGTCAATTTAATCAAGGTTCTTTTCAGGGTATGGCTCACCTTTTCTACTTTGCCTGAAGACTGGGAGTTTCTAGCAGAATGGAGGTTGTAGGTTATGCCCAGAGCCTTGGTAACCTTCTGGGTAATTTGGGAAGTAAAAGCCAGACTATTATCACTCTGTAAAATACTCAGAAGTAGGAAGCTGGGAATAATCTCCTTCAGAAGTACTTTAGCCACTTCCACAGCTTATTGAGAGCCTCAGGGGAAGACCTCCACCAAATAGTGAAAGTATCAATAAGTACTATGAGGAGTCTGAATCCTGTACAAACCAGTATGTGTGGAAATCTATCTGCCAGTCTTCCCTCAGAAAGGTCCCAGGCACTGGGCAGGGTTGAGAAGAGGAGGGGGTATAAAAGCACCCCTGGGACTGGCTCTAAGACAGATGGGACATGCCCTTCAGACTTGCTCTATGGTGTCCAGTAGTCTGGGTCCTGAGAAAAGGGATTTCACAAGATGGTAGGGTAAGTGTTTTCCCAGATGGGTCGCCTGATGAAGCCCTTGACGGAGTTTCCATTTCCCTGACTCCAGAATAACCAGTTGGACTGTGGGAGTTTTAAACCAGCCTGTAGGCAAGAGTTCATATCCTCTATAAGAATATTGTTGCCTTTCCTCAGGGATACATTGAGGGCCTAAAGAGGGAGAGACCTAAGGAATTAGGGATGTAGCTAAAGACAGGGCTAGTGCTATGGCTTTGGAGGCACTCTTGGCCAGCTGGTTCCTTGTAGTCTGATCACAGTCCCTCTTTTCATGCCCTCTCCAATGCATAACAGCCACTTCTTTTGGGGTGTGTACATTCTGGAGGAGACTTAAGATTTCAGAATCGTGTCTTCTGGGGGAGTACTTTCTGTGGTTAGGAACACTCTTTCTTTCCATATTTTCCCACGGGCATGAAGCACTTGGCCTATTTGGAGTCTGGGAAAATGTTGATTTTCTTATTTCTCCCCAGTGCTAAATTTCTAGTGTGTGCTATCAATTTGTCCTTTTGTGCCCAAGTTCTTAGTGGCAAAAAGGCCTGATTCAGTAGTGTGATGAAGGCTGAGTATAGCATGCTCTCCTAATTCCTAGCTTCAACAAATTGGAGCCATCAGTTATACCAACTGCCATTTCCGTGTTTCAAAGGAATGTCCATGAGGTCAGTGTGACTGGCATGTACTGCCTCAATGGCCTCCTCACAGTCATGCAAGAGATTCTCAGACTCTCCAGTGGAAGGAAGCAGTCTAGCAGGATTCATGGTAGAATACACATGTAAGGTAAAATCAGGGGTATCAAGGAGAAGAGCCTGATAGTTGGTCAGGCAGCCACTAGTCAGTTGGCCATTGGTGCCCTCTTACTTCCAAAATACTCTGGACATGCTGGGGAGTCTGGACTTTTAAGGCTTGCCCAAGGGTGATCTTAGCAGCCTCTCCCACCAAAAGAGAGTTGGCTGCTATGACAAGGAGACAGGTAGGCCAGCCCAAGGTTGCTGTATATAGCTGTTCAGAGAATTATGCTACAGGGGGTGGATCTTGCCCCAGGTCTGAGTAAGTTTACCCAAGGTCTGACTTTGTTTTCTTGTATGTATAGATTGAAGGGCTTCCCTAAGTCCAGTAGGGCTACTGCTGAAGTGGAAGCCAATTTGGTTTTTAAATGGTTAAATGCTTTATCCTATTCAGGTTCCCATTCAAAAGGTAAAGTCTCAGGGCCCTGTGTGGCTTTGTAAAGAGGTTTGATGATGAGGCCAAAATTGGGAATCCAAATCCTACAGAACCCTGCCAGGCCCAGGAAAGTGCAGAATTGGCATTTAGAGGCAGTGATAGGATAGGATAAATGTACTTGTTGTTGTTCCATTGTCAGGGAAAGGGAGGTGGGGATTAGGAGGTGACCCAGGTACTTTAAAGACTGTAGGGGTGATGTGGGCTTTTGGCAGAGTCACCTTGTACCCCCTCTTATATAGGGAACTCAGGGTGGAGATAGTAGACTCAATGGCACTTTCAAGGGAGGGGATACAGATGAGTATAGCATCAACATATTGGACCACCTGAAGGCACCCAGGATGCAGGGAGTTGTGGGACAGTGGCTCGACTTCCTTTTGGACAGTAACATTTCCAGTGACCTTTCTAGTGACAGAGAGGGCATGGCCCAGGAAGTAGATGGTTTTCTGACCTTTTCTGGGGACAGTCTCTGGACCAGTGACCAGGCTTTTTACACTAATAACAGTTGCCATTACTTGCTTTCCAAAGAGAACAGCAGCCAAGAGATTGGCCTTATCTTGGACCCAGTGAATTTTCTTCTTGGCCTACACCTTATCTCTATTGTTTAAGAGGCAGTTTTCATTGTCTTCTTAAATGGAGTTTTTGGGCCTTGTTCTAATTTTTGTAGTTTGTGGTTTATGTCCAGAACTGACTGGGAAACTAAAGTCATGCTCTGCACAGTCAGTTCCTGAAGGGAGTCAGGGTCTAGGTCAGTCTATTTTTCCAGAGCTTCCCCTAATCTATTCCTAAAGAGAGAGGGATTCTCATTAGGTTCTTGAGTAATGTCTCTCAGGCCATCATATGAGACCCGCTTTTTTAGTCCTGCCTTCATGTCCTCCAATAGACAATGAATCATATGATCCCTGCTCTCCTTATCATCCCCATAGTCCCATGAAGGATCAGAGTTTGGGACTGCAGTGGCCCTGGAAGGATAGTGGGTTCCATTGGTATTTTAGGCCATGATTTCCCCTTGCTTCTGGGCATAATGCCAGATCATCCTTTTTTCCTCCACTGTGCAGGTAGTAGAGAGGATCAGATTTTTTTTTGAGGGCAATTGGGGTTAAGTGACCTGCCCAAGTCAGAGGGCTAGTAAGTGTGTCAGGTATCTGAGGTGGCATCCGAACTCAGGTCCTCCTGACTCTAGGGCCAGTGCTCTATGTACTGTGCCACCTGGGTGCCCCCAGAGATTATTGTGCAAGAAGAATTCCCCAAAAAAATTGCAAAATTGTGTCCTGATATAACACATTATGATTATTAACATGAATTCATTTTCCTACAAATTAAACTTAAAAATAAAAAAAAGAAACCAAAAAAGATCTCACTTAATTTTAAAGTGCAATGAAATGGAAAAGAAACTTTGCAACTACGTGTTCATGACAGCTGTTCCTATCTTCAAGTTATGAAAATTTGGGTGAGGAGAGAGAATTATTTAAAGTCGGTTGAACCTTTGGATTTTAATCAGTACTACTCTCTATTTTGTTTTCAGACCAACATCTAAAATGGATAGAGTAAAAAGGATATTCCAATGGCTACAGAAAAAAATTAGTAATATAACCAGAAGTCAGGCCTTTGATCTCTGACTCACAATTATTTTACCATGGCACATGAACAGCCAAACTGGCTAAATGTTCAATTCTTTTCAAAATGGTGATTAATTTTCTGAGATAAATGTCTCTGTCTCTGTCTCTCTCCTCTCATTTTCTTTCTCCCTTCTCAAAACTCTTATCTCATCATTTATCTTAACAAATGTCTGCAGAATTTGGATGTCTTTCATGAAGAAGGAAATACATTTTTTAAAAATCTCATTATTTTAAGAGAAAACCAATATTGGGGAAATGAGTAGTTATTAGCCAAATCTAGAGAACAGGCAGCAGAAAGGCATAATGGGCAGATCTGTAGATTTTCTAGTAAAGAAAAACATTTCAAATTTCCGTCAGACACTCATTCTTTGTGTAAACCTGTGCAATCATTAACCACTCCTGTCATTGGTCCATAAAAATAAGTATATTGAACTTGGTGATGATAACAGTGTCTTCCTTCCATTAGGGACCGGATCACTTTCAGTGAACATTCTCGTCTTTTCTTTTGAACCAGAAATATTTTGTTGTGGTTGTAACAGGATGATGCACATATAAAGGACCCATAGCTTTGAGGAAGCAAAATCATCATTTTCTGATTAAGAGAAACTTGACCTTTGCTCAAGAACCTGTTTTAGGAATAAGGGGTTTGGAATGAGTTTTAGAATTTTTTTTTTCATTACCATTTCACATTCAATGTCACTCAGGAAAAATTTTGGATTCACACTTGGAATTCCCCTGAAGAGAATCATCAGGATATGGGAAAATGCCAAGCTAATGAAAATTACATCAGTGGGTCTTATCTTTTGACTAGTAATTAAATTAAAGGAATAGAGATAAAGAAGTAAAACATTCCCCTAGACTCCAATTATAATCTGAAGCAAATAGAAAATGCATAGGATATCATCATAAGATTGCATTCCTTTTTCTCTTGGGCAGAAAAAAGGGTATTCAAGTCCAAAGTTACCAAAGAGGAAAGCGAGAAGATTTTGTTATAGAACCAGGAAATCAAAAAAAGAGATTCCAGACATTTCTTACCAATGTGATAAGGTTCAGTAGTCCTTGTTTTTTATGAGAATATAAAAGTTTAGAAAATAATTTATTCATAAGAGCTTTATGAATTTGTTGATGCAAGTATTTTTTTTATATTTAGATAGTGTCAAATAATTTTATTTGTAAATAGAGTCTCTTTTTTATTCTATTTTTTACCTAATGTGTTTCTGTGTTTATGTATTCAATTCTGTGTAGACATAAATGCATACATAGCTCATTTTGAAAATGGCCTTGATCCTTTATAGATTATTTAAAGACTGAACAACGACATGAAGAAAGTTTTATAGAAAAAAAATAAATGGTGTAGGATACATGTTTCAAACTTAACCTCAGGAAGAGAAAGATTCAGATAAACTATATAGCAAATGAGAGAAAAGAGTCCTACTCTAAAGGCATTCTACATTACATTTGAGAGATGAAAAATTTAATGATGCAAATTATGAAAATTAAAATTAAGTTGGGTGGCAGATGAAGAATGCTTTTGGAGATTTGTATGAAATAATTATGAATTGCTCATATTTGGAAAAATGTTTCTTTTTTTCCCTTTAATTTCCAAATTCAAAAATGAAGCAGTTTTGGGGAAAAGCAGAGAAACATATTTGAGCTTGATAATTTGATAAAGAAACATCTTTAGAGTTTTTAAACAGTGGAGTAGGCTGTCCTGCAAGATGGTGAGTTATCCTTTACCAACGAATAGCTTTTAAAGCTTGAATGGCTTCTTATAGAGAAGATAATTGACAAGATTCTTTTATATGTAAGGATTGGAATAGCACTCCCTACTATTTTTTGAAGTCTTTGATCTAATCTTGAATATCTCTCCCATTCTTTATGTAATCTGATTAAAAAAAAGTTACTAGATAATTTAATAAAGTCAAGAACTCTATGTATCATAAAGAACTTCTAAAAGTAGTTTATTAACATCCAGTTCCATATAATTCCACACTTAATTTTGGATGGAGCTAAGGTAGATTTTTTTTGGCAACATCAAGGCCCTTTTGGCCAGGCATGCTGATCTCCCCTCACTTGTTTTGTTTGGATATCATAGATGAACAGTCCTTTTTTTAGTTTCTCTAGTTGACAAATGAAGTATTTATGGCCTTCCTCAGGCTATTTGTGATAGTCTAGAAAAGACAACTAGTTTTTGGAGTAGACTATTGCAAAACTCATACATCCTTTCACTTCAAGGATTATGATCCCTCTAATATAGGCTCATCCATCATCATAGAGAAACATTCAAGAAAGAAATTATTGTCACAAAGGCAGCTGTTTTTGACACTGAATTCTCACTAAGAATCATCCCAGTACATAATTTGGGCATGCCAAAAGGCATATAATTCTGAGGGTATGCTCTCAGAATTGAAGAGTCTTCCAAATCAGAGGAATATAAACACTGACCTGGGAGAAGATATTAGGAAAACTACTTTCTCAAGGATGCTGTTGTCTACCTGATAAACTTTTCTCTTACTCTCCCGACTGACAATACAAGCAGCTTTGACCAGTGCAGAAAGTAAGATTGGGCAACAATTGTTTTTACAGATGAACTGAAAGCAGGTTGGAAGGGCAAGAGATACTGGTACTTCCTCAATTCTAAGGTCCTTAGAACTACATACTGGAAAGTAAATAAATTGTCTGTCTTACTGGTTGTGCAATTGATATTACATAGGGTTCTTTTGAAAATTTCTCTTGGTAGGAGAGTGAAAGAATTAAAGTAGGCTTTGGGCAAGACTATTCTGGAAGGACTTTTATGTTTTATGTATACTCACTGATGAGTATATACGCTTTACAAATATATATTTGTATATATTTACATATACACATACATAAACACAAATCCTTTCTAAGATTATAGTTGAGTACAAAGAAGAGGGTCCTACTGATGATGTATTTGTGACAACATTTAATTAAAGTTACAACTACAACTACCAAGGCCATGAAGATCGACAAAAGAATATTATTTAAGACTGCAACAAACTGAGTAATAAATCCTGAATTCCTGAAAATTATAAAACTAACTCTTCTTTATTAAAATTATGGCCAGTACAATTCATTTATTCCAACATTAAGGTAAATTGCAAAAATAGATTTTTTTTTATCTGTTATCAATGTGGGCGAACTTAAGATAAATCCTTCAAGTACATTTGACAGGAGAATTAATTTTTTGTTCAGAGAAACCTGAAATCCAAGGAACAGGTATGGAGAAATAATCACTGGTATGCACTGTGAATTTGTTACAAAGTGTTTAAATAAGAAGTCTGAACTTGGAAAGATGATCAATAGGTGGAAGGGATTAAGCTTGTAATTGAAGCAATTACAACATGCAATACAGTAATTTCAAGCATTTATAAATATATTCATATTATGGATAAAAAGAAAGATGCTACAATTAGCCATCAATTTCCTATTAAAGAATTATTTTTAAAAAGAGATGTTCAAGGGAAATTTTTTCATTAAAACAAGTATTCAAGTATATTGAAGCAAGGTTTGCTTCTGAGTCAGGACAGAGACCTGGTAAAAAGGAATTGCCTTTTGGGGTGGCTAGGTGGCTCAGTGAATAGAGCACTGGCCCTGGAGTCAGAGGGACCTGAGTTCGGATCCACCTCCAACACTTAACACACACACACAAACAAACAAACAAACAAAAAAAAAAAAACCTAGCCATGTGACCTTGGGCAAGTTGCTTAACCCCAATTGCCCTCCAAAAAAAAAAGAAAAGGCAAAAAAAAAAAAAGTAATTGCCTTTGGAATAGCACATAATGTACTTAGAAAAAAAGTGACATTGTTTCAGACAGAAGACTAACAACCACAGACGCTATATCATTGCTGCTTACAACATAACCTATAGAGTCTACAAGAGCAAAGGGAAAAGCTACAAACTAGGACATTGACTGGCAACCTGCATGCAAATAATAAGGATAACCAATACACACACACACGCATGCATATGTATATCTAGCATATGTGTATATATATGTACATGTATATTTATATATATAATATATACCCAAGTATAGCTGAGAGAAAGAAGGATGGAAGGAAAGAAGTAAGAAAAGACAAAATGATGGAAACAAGGAAATGAGAAAAGAATCCTTTAGAAAGCACTTACAATGTGGGAGGCAATTAGCTGAAAACACAAAACCTTTGAGAAGTAGAAGAATTAGCAGTATATAAATGGAGAAACTGAGGGAAATGAGGTCCATTGACTAGGCTAGTGTCACACAGCAATTAAATGTTTGCAAATGGATTAGAATTCAAGTTTCCTGGCTCAGGATCCAGGTCTCTACCAATTGCTTCACATAGTAAGTACACTGGGAGAGAGGCAAGAAGAGACTGGAGAAGAGAGAGCTGAAGAAAAGTTTAGGAAAAGGGAGTTTACAGTTTGTAAATTATTGTTGATGCTACTATTGTCATTTTATTAATATTAGCATTATTATGAAATTATGTCTAAGAACAAACAGTAGTTACTTAAGAAATGAATTCTCTTTCATATCAGCTTAATGGTATTTCATATGGACTCATGGCCAATTAATTAATTAGAAAGATAATTACAATAAGAATAAGAAAATACCAAACTCTGTAGGACTTCTTTGTCAGGCAGGATATTTTCCCTGCTTCTGTCACATGAATTTCTGTGCTCTCTTATTTCCCTAAACACACCTGGCCAATAATCTCATTCATTTCTGTGCCCTTTAAAAACTGAAGTTTGCTCCATATAAAATACATGGAATAGTCATCTAATAAAAAAAAAGTAAGCAAAAAATCACTGGCCAATTTTTTTTTCTTTTTTGGTAACACAGTTCCCTGTGCAGCAGACCTTCAGGAGATTTCAAGGCAAAGTTCCAAACTCTGTTGCAACTTCACTTTAAAATCCAGTGGAAGAGACCATGTCAGGACACTAAATCTATCACAGTGCTCACTCCCAGGAGCTCTCTGCATTCCCCTTTTACAACCTAGTCTAGTAAAATGCAACCCCCCAAAGATCTTTCAATCAACATTTAAATAAATGCTTCATATGCATTTATGCCAGCCTCTCCCCTACTTGGCCTGAGAGAATGCTTAGCAGACCTGATTATTTAGTATCTGCACAGGTATTCTTCAAAGAACCTGGGGGTTAAATGGATAAAGTCCTTTCCTTACCTAAGAGACACTTCAATTTTGAAGTTACTGCTCAAAGGATCCTGTTATAGGAATGGGAATCTGAAGATCTTTCCTGCCCCTTGGCCCCTTGATAGGCTTAAGTGACTCTGAGAACCTTCCCTGATTTGAAAAGATACTCTGCCCCCTAATAGTCTGAATGTGGTCACATGGAGCCTATGGCAGGAGGCTTGTTTTTCAGGAACACCCACACCTTATTTCTTTGTGATTGGGCAATGGGTCAAGACAGTTGTGACTTTCTCTGACCCAGGGGTGTGGGGAGCCAAAGAGGCCTGACCTAGGAATTAGATAATAGCCCTAATAATAGTGGACTTTAAAACAAGAGCTCTTTGAGACACCACTTTTTTTAAGTTAGCTGCTGAGTTCTTTGTTATGAGTTACACTTATAAGGGTATTGTCTGAGTTCTGAGACCAATAGGCTCTTGGCCAAGACTTTAGTTATTCAGCTCCTATGCAAATGCCCTCAAGGATCAAGGCATTGGCTTTGGCCTTAAAGTTTATTCTTGAGAGCATCTTAATGTGACTGCATATGAAAGGAGTTAACTTATTCTCCCTAAGATTTTCTGGCTCCTAGAGAACGAACCTTATGGAATATAACAGACTAAGGTAATGATAAGAAAACTCCAGTCCCCTTCCTTTGTCTCATTGCTCCATAAAAACCTTGTCCTAAGAATCAATGAATGGAGATCTTGATTCTTCCTTGAACTACCCACATGGCCTGATCATTTCTTATCCATGTCTCTGAATCATGCTTACTGCTGGACACTGAGTAGCCCATGGCAGGGGAGAAGGCTATATATACCCTGATGTGAGGTTTTGCTTTGGGGCTCACTTTGGGAAGAGTTGTAGGATTTGGCCTGGTGAGACTCTGGGCAGCCATTGAGCCCCCTGGCTTTGAAAACCTAGATGTTGGTGCTTCTCCCTCTGGTAACTGGCTATGAATGGATGTAATGGACAGACACCTGGAATCCCTACCTGCTAATTTGTTTGTCTGTATTTTTTTTTTGTTTGCTTGCAACTTCTATTTATATTTTCTGAAGCTCTGGGTATTGACCTTCTTCCCTTGATCTAGGTAAATTATATATGTTTGATTAAAGTAAGACTGTTAGCCCATTTTGAGATGCTTTCCTTTCGAAAAGCAGATCTAAGAACCTGTGCTAGCAGCCATCCTGGGTATGCTAGCGTGTTTGCTGCTACAGATCCTTAGGCTATAGATAGTTCAATTGTCACTATTATTACTGTTAAAATCTGGGACCAAAATGAAATGATTTCCCTAAACTGGCACAGGTAGTAATCAACAGTCAGAATCTTAACCCAAATCTTGTACTTTTAATATGAGTGTCCATGCATTTCACCATGACTCATGGATATTCCAGGTATCTGAGGTAAAAACCAGAGAACTGGCTTTTCCATATTTGTAAAAAGCAAATTTTAAAATGTAGAAAATCACTAAATCTGAAATTAACAATTATTATTGGAGTAGCAGAAGTCATATTTGTGGAAATGAATAAAGAAAAAGGCAGAGGAAATGATGTAGCAGAAAGGAATGAAGGGTCAAAGACTCTGTATTGAAAGCACCTTCCAGCTTGTCAATCAAAGCTACATTAAATCTAATAGGCCTTAGATCCATAAGGGAAGCAGAAGAAGGCAGTAGAAGAAGACTACATGGCAGGCAGAGGCACATTCATTCAAATACACTCTCCATGGTAAATCACTTAACTTCTAGGGGCAGAGGAAACATGGGGGCCTAGAAGCAGGAAAAGTCTGTGTGCTCCCCCCATAACCACCTCAAATACCGATAAAAGATGACTCTAAGCAACTTTTGAAGCTGTAGAACCCAGAAAGTGAAAGAGAGAAACCAGTCTCCCACAAAAGGCACCCCAGCATGCAGACAGGAAGGGTCCATCACAGTACACTACAATCCCAGCCAAGCCCCACATGAACCAGTGGTTTTATCCCCAGGGTGGCTCTGGCCAGCAGAGGGCTAGAGAACACTTTGGGAGAGTGAATCACCAGCAGCTATGGGGGTTTCCAGAATTATCAACCCATAGATGCCAAAGACAAAGTAAAAAGTCAGCGTGGAACTCTTTTGTGACTGGGAGACCAAGAGAGCTTCCCTGTCACTGCTAGTGAAGCAAGAAGTGGTGAAGGCCTGATGGCCCTGCAGCCTCTACCACATGGCTGCTTCAGAGCTCCTGGCCTGCAGATCATAGGGGGGAAAATGACCGTTCAGAGGGTAATGACTCTTGCTTTAACCTGCTTGGAACTGGATTGCTATCTTAGGAGAAAGTCCTGGGGTATGTGACCAATGAGCCAGAGCTCATGGGGGCTATAGAGAGGGTACTCAACAAAAAGCTCCAGCAGCTGTGAAAAGCCCAGCAATTTGGGACAAAGCTTTCCTCTTTGGCAGCAGAGTACTACTGGGGCAAAAAGCTCAATATCAAGTAATAGAGTGGCAATATGAGCAAGCAGAAGAAGCAAAGCAAGCACAGCAATCAAACTTTAGATCCTTTTTTCAGGGACAGAAAAACGATCAAAGCATGGAATGGGAGAAAGACAACAAAGTCAGATCTCTTGCACCAAAAGATTCCAAGAAAAATATGAACTTGTTATAGGTCATGGAGGAGCTTAAGAAGGATTTTGAAAATCAAGTAAAAGAAGTGGAGGAAAAATTGGGAAGAGAAATAGAATGATACAAGAAAATCATGAAAAGTGAGCCAGCCTAACTGAAGCTATTAAAAATAGATTAACTCAAATGGCCAAAAAGCCAATGAGGAGAAAAATGCCTTGAAAAGCCAAATTTGGCAGATGGAAAAAGAATTTCAAAAGTTCAGTGAAGAGAATCATTCCTTCAGGATTAGATTGGAGCCATTGGAAGCTAATGCCTTTATGAGAAATCAAAATAGTATTAAATAGATTCAAACAAATGAAAAAAATAGAAGTCAATGTGAAACATCTCATTGGAAAAAAACACTGACCTGGAAAATAGATGCAGGAGAGAGAATTTTAAAATTATTGGAACACCTGAAAGCCATGATCAAAAAAAAGAACCTAGAAATAATCCCTCAAGAAATTCTCAATGAAAATTGCCCAGATATTTTAGAACCAGAGGGCAAAACAGAATTGAAAGCATGCGCCAATCAACTCTGGAAAAAAGATCCCAATAATAAAACTCCTAGGAATATTATAGCTAAATTCCAGAGTTTCCAGGTCAAGGAGAAATGAATTCCAGAGTTTCCAGGTCAAGGAGAAATTTTTACAAGCAGTCAAGAAGAAACAATTTTAATATTGTGTAAGCACAATCATGATAACACAAGATCTAGCAACTTCTACAACAAGGGATTGAAGGGCTTGTAATATGATATTCAGGAGCTCAAAGGAGCTAGGATTAAAACCAAGAATCATCTGCCCAGGAAAACTGTGTATAATGTTTCAGGGGGGAAATGGTCATTCAGTGAACTAGAGGACTTTCTTGATGAAAAGACTAGAGTTTAACAGAAAATTTGACATTCAAATAAAAGAAGCAAGAGAAAGAAGCATGAGAAGGTAAACAGGAAAAAGAAATGGTGAGGAACTTTTCAAAGTTGAACTATTTACATGGCTATATGGGAAAATATTAATTGCAACTTCTGAAACTTTTCTCAATATGAAGATAGTTGAAGGAAATATAAATGTGCACATCTATACATACATTGATATGACTATATAGGTATATGTGAATATGAATACATATGTGGGTTGTGTCTATATGTGTACAGGTACACATAGACAGAGGGCACAGGATCAATTGAATAGGAAGGGATGATATTTTAAAAAATAAAATTAAGAGATGAGAGAGGAATATAATGGGAGGACATAGGGAGGGACAGAATAGGGTAAATTATCTCATATAAAAGAGGCAAGGAAAAACTGTTACAATGGAGGGGAAGAACAGGAAGGCAAAAGGGAATGAGTCAACCTTACTCTCATTGAATCTGACTCAAGGAAGGAATAACATATACACTGAATTGTATATCTTACCCTATAGGAAAGTAGGAGGGAAAGGGATAAGAAGGAGCATTCTAGAAGGGAGGGCAGATTCTAGGGGATGGTAGTTAAAAGTATACACATTTCAAAAGAGACAGGGTCAAAGTAGAGAATGGGGGTGGGATAGGATGGAGGGAAATATACTCAGTCTTTCACAATATATCCACTATGGAAATGTTTTGCATAACTAAATATATACAACCTGTATTGAATTGCTTTTCTTCCCAATAAGGGTGGGTGACCAGGGAACAAGGGAAAGAAACTGGAATTCAAACTTTTAAAATCAAATGTTTAAAAATATTATTATTACTATTACTATTATTATTATTATCATTATTATGCAACTGGGAAATAAGATACACAGTCCCTGGGAAATAAGATACACATAAGATCCTTATGGAGATCCATCTTGCCCTACTGAAAATTCGGAGGATGATTGAGGATGATATAGGAGAGAGCAGATTGGGGGAGGGGGTATTCAGTGGGATTACTGCTTTGGGGTGGTGGCTAAGGGAAAGACAGGGAGAAAATTTGTAACTTAAATTCTTGTGGAAATGAATGATGTAAACAAAAAATAAACATAAAATTTAAAAAAAAACAAACAAATACATTCCCTACCAACCATGCCTTTGTGTCACTTTGAAAGAGTCACTGAAATCTCTGGGCCACTGTTCCCTCAAGTATAAAGTGTGGACTCTGTCATCCACATTATGTCAAAGCCCTGCAGCCTGAGTGAAGGAGGAGGGGGCAGGTTCAAAATGCAGGATCTAAAGCCAGTAGGAGCAGAAGCCAGGGCTCTAAGGACCCCAGTGTTCTGCCAATGAAACAGGTCAGTCAGGACTCTGAGCTTGCACAGTGAGGTTGTTGGACAGCACACAGTGACTTTTCAATTTTAGCCTGAATCAGAGTTCAGGGCTTTCTGTTGAACTTTAATTCCAACTCATATTGAAAAGTTCAAGCTCCTTTCCCCTGATCTGTTGTTATTAATGTTTGTACTTCTACAAGTGGACTATGACATCAAGGAGTGATGCTATTGATATGGATACAATGGTGCCTAAGAGTTAATAGTAAGGATAACTTTCCCATGCCCCCTCAGGGTGTTTGAGGCTTATAATCTTAGCCCATCTGGTAACTTGAAGGTGCCCCTTCTCATTATCTTGAAATACCATGAAACTTGTACCAAAAGAATTGCTTTTGCTACCCTTATTCTGTGTTCCCTATCCTGTTATTCATCTTCCTCATGCTGTATCCTGACAATTTTTCCTTATCTTGTGTCATCCATCTTGCTCATTCTATCCCTAAATCTCCAACCCCCATTAGAAACCCTCAAATATCTTCACCATCTGTGTAGCTTTCTGCCTATATAAGTCTGGTCCTTTTTCAATATCAATGCCTTTTTTTAGATCCTTGCTAATTCTCAGGACTACAGGCTTTTGCATAAATAAAACTCCCATTGTTTAAAGGAAAAATGTAAATGAATTCTCTCACAAATCTGAACCATCCTTCTGTAGTGGCAAGCACCCCAACATCCCCAGGGTGACTGCTAACACAGGTTCTTAGATCTGCTTTTCTAAAGGAAAGCAACTCAAAATGGGTTAACAATCTTACTTTAATCAATCAAACATATATTACCTAGTTGAGGGGAAAAAGGTCAGCACCTTGAACTTCAGAGTATACAGACAGAAGTTTCGAAACAGAGAAACAAACAGATCAAGCAGACAGGCTTCCAAACTGTCCAACCATTACAAATACCAAATCACAGTTACCAGAGAGGGAAGCATCAACATCTGGGTTTTCAAAGCCGGGGGGCCTCTCACAGGCTGCCCTGAGTCTCATCTGGTCAAATCACACAACACTTCTCAAAGTGAACCCCAAAGCAAAGCCTCACATCAGGGTTTATATAGCCTTCTCCTGGCTCAGAGAATGTAACCACCCTCTCGACCCACTGCCCAATCACAAAGTATCAATTGTGAGAGTTCCTGAAAAACAAGCCTCCCACCACAGGCTCCAAGTGCATGTAACCTAGGGGCAGGGAAGATCTTTAAATTTGCATTTTCATTACACTCTCCTACCTCAGACCTCAGCAATTTGGTGCCAATACCCCAGGAGTCCAAGCATTAACTGAATTGGAAAGATCTCCTCCTTGCCATAGGGATAGCAGGGAAGCATTGTCTTTGTTCTCTTCTGGAGAACTTTTCTAATCCTACTGTCTCCCTTACTGAGAGACCCCTGAAGTGCCCAGACACTGCCAGTTGCATCAGATATTCCACAGAGCTCTGAGAGGCCACTGAGATTGTAGAACAAATGGTGACCTCAGCATTTCATGGTTCCCTGACTTCTACAATATAAGGAGAGGCCCATCTGGCAGGGTTGATTACAAAAACAGTCAATACCCCTTGTTTCTCCACTAGGATGCCTATTACAGCAATAGGAGGAATTTGGGGAAAGAGATCTTAAGAAAAAGCATCTCGTGTTTCATTGTAACATAGCATGGCCTCAATATCCATTGGAAGATCAGGAAAAATGGGCCTTAAATGGATCACTTCACTTACTTTCTGTTGGATCTATTTTGTAGAAGGGAAGGGAGGTGGACCTAGATACCTTATATTCAAAGTTTTATGAGCTTACTTCAAAACCCTGATCTTAGAGAGAATGTAAAATGCTCCTGGCCAGTCTGTCCTTTGGATCTGGTCTCAAGACTTGGGAAAAGCCTCCTTACTCAACTAGGACTTGGGAGAAAATCCTAAAACTCTCAAAACTTCTATTTCCTCTGAATCCCCAGACATACTTGATTATCATGCAGCAACTATTGGACCTGCAGCTCCTTTACCCTCCCCCTACCCTCCTAATTCTCCTCCTTCCCCTGAGACTTTACTAGCCTCCTCCTCTTCCCTTGCTTCTCTCTCTACCTCCAATCTTTATCCTCACTTCCACCAAATCTCTACTCCCCCCAAGCCACAGCTCCTTAGTCCCTACAATATCCTTCAGGAAACTCCCTTCCTTGCTCCCTTTTCCACTGTGAAGCCCTCCTCAGCTTCTGATTGCCCCAGCCTTACAAACACAGCCCCTAGTCTCCCTCTGCAGGAGGTTCCCAATGCTCTGGGTGGTAACAATAGAGTCCATGTCCCCTTTTCTATGTCAGATCTGGCACAATTTAAAGAGAAACCAGGGAGATATTCAGAGGATCCTGCTAAATTTTCAGATGGCTTCCAATTAACCTCTCTCCAATTTGACCTTACATGGGAAGACATCAATCTGATCCTCTCTACTGCCTGCACAGTGGAAGAAAAAAGGTTGATTTGGCATTATGACCAGAAGCAAGGGGCCATTATGGCCCAAATTACTAATGGACCCCACTATCCTCCCAGGGCCACTGCAGTCCCAACTCTGATCCCTCATGGGAATATGGGGATGACAAGGAGAGCAGGGATCATAAGATTCATTGTCTATCAGAGGGGATGAAGGAAGGATTAAAAAAGCAGGTCTCCTATGGTTGCCTGAGAGACATTACTCAGGAACCTAATGAGAATCCCTCTCTCTTTAGGAAGAAATTAGGGGAAGCTCTGAGGAAATAGACTGACCTAGACCCCGACTCCCCTTTGGGAATTCACTGTCTTGAGTATGCACTTTAGTTCCCAGTGAGCTCTGGACATACACCACAAACTACAAAAATTAGAACAAGGCCCTCAAACTCCATTTAAGGAGCCAATGAAAACTGCCTTTTAGGTCTTTAACAATAGAGATAAGGTATGGGCCAAGGAGAAAATTCTATGGGCCCAAGGTAAGGCCAATCTCTCGGCTGCTATTCTCTTGGGAAACCAAGTAATGGCAACTATTATTGGTGTAAAAAGCCTAGTCACTGAGCCAGAGACTGTCCCTAGAAAGGGTCAGAAAACCATCCACTTCCTGGGCCATGCTGTCCCTGCAACCAGAAAGGTCATTGGAAATGTTACTGTCCAAAAGGAAGCCAAGCCACTGTCAAACAACTCCCTGAATCCTGGGTCCCTTCATATGGTCCAATAAGTCGATGATATCCTTATCTGTAGCCTATCCCTTGAAACTGCCATTAAGGTTGCTATCTCCACCCTGAGTTTCCTAGGTCAGAGGGGATACAAGGTCTTTCTGCCAAAAGCCCACATCACCCATACAGTCTGTAAAGGACCTGGGTCACCTCCTAATCGCTACCTCCCTTTCCCTGACAAGAGAAGTAAAACAAGTAATTTTAGGGGTGAAGTCAATATGGTGGAATGGAAGCAGCAACTTTTCTAAGCTCCTCTGTGAATCCTGTCCCTAAACTTTAAAAAGTGAATCTGAATGGATTTGGGAGTCAGAATCCACTGAGAGACAGAGCATGGCAGAATCCAGCCCAGGAAGCCCATGTGGGTCTGGGCAGGGATATTGCAGAGCATGTGGGGGCTGCGGCAGCCAGAGAGCAGACTACAACAGAGAGAGAAGGAACCCCAGCCAGCAGACTCACCCAACCTAAGGGTGATTAGCATCCCTCTCAGCAGCATATCACCCATGAATGGGAGGATCCATTGGAGCTGGGTCAGAGAAAGCTCAGGGCCCCGAAGCAGAGAAACAGCACCTTTTTCTGGGGCATCAGCCCCAAGCCTGGAAGTTTAAAAATCACCTTCCTAATTTTCCTGGGTCCAAGATTTGCAAAGTAAACTCTGGATGCTCTGATTCCCCCTCCCGGACCAAGAAAACCGAGAGATAAATGTCCTACCCAGAGTAAAATCCTGAATTAGTGAAAATAGCCTCAGACTTAGGAGTCACTGAGAAGGGGTATAACTGAGGAAGCAACAAGTCTAAAGAGAAGAGGGGGAGGGGTCCCAACAAGCCCCACCTAACCTGACCAGCAAAAGGATACCTGAGATGTAGCCCAGGGACATAGAAGCAGAAATCTGAAGTGGCAGAACAACCCCTCCCCCACATATTACTTTGTGAACCTCAGCTTAACTTCCAGGGAAACACTGAGAATCCTGGGCTTGGCCTCAATCTAGACACCCAGAGGCTACAGCAGACAAAATCAACAACCAGGGCCTTAGCTGTCAGCCTGAGAAATTAAGAAATAGGAAATTATAATGGGAAGGAAGGAAGCTGAGAAGGAGAAGGGGAAGGCAAGAAAATAAATCAGAGCTTATTATAGTGAGCAAGAACAACCAAATACAGAGGACAACATGGACCCTATACTCATACCTGAGACCACAGCAGGAAATATGAACTGGTCTCAAGCCCAAAAAGCATTCTTAACAAACTGAAAAAAGATTTTAAAACCCAAATTAGAGAGGTAGAAGATAAATTTAAATCTATAGTTATCAAATTGGAAAAAAAAAAGTCTCACTGAAGAAAAGAAATTCTTAAAAATTAAAATTAGTGAAGTAATTGCAGAAAATACCTCCCTAAAAAAGCACCTTCAAAAATTAACCGAAGAAAGTAATTCACTAAAAATTAGAATAAGTCAAATTGAAATTCAGGACTCTATGATGCACCGAGTCAATCAAACAAAACATGAAGATTGAAAACTTGGAAGAAAGTGTAAAATATTTCACTGGGAAAACAAGCACCCTGGAAAACAGATCCAGGAGTGGTCACTTAAGAATTTTTTGTCTACCAGAAAGCCACGATGAAAAAAGCATCCTGGACAACATCCTCCAAGAGATTGGCAAAGAAAACTGTCCTGAAGTCCTAGGATCAGAAGGTAAAATAGTTATTGAGAGAGTTCACCAGACTCCTCCTGAAAGAGATCCCAAATTGAAAACTCCAAGAAATATAGTAGCCAAATTCCAGAATTACAAGATTAAGGAAAAAATACTGCAAGCAGCCAAAAAGAAACAATTCAAATATTGTGGAACTACAGTCAGGATCATATAGGACCTAGCAGCTTCTACATTAAAAGATCAGAGGGATTGGAATTTGATATTTCGTAAGGCAAAAGAGCTAGAACTGCAACCAAGGATTAGCTACTGGGAAAAACTGAGCATAATCTTTCAGGCAAGGAGGTGGTCATTTAATGAAATAAGGGACTTCCAGACTTTCCTGATGAAGAAGCCAGAGCTTAAGGGAAAATTTGATCTCCAATTACAAGAAGGAAGAAATTAAAGATATCTATAAGCATATGGAAAAATGCTCCAAATTACTATTGATTAGAGAAATGCAAATCAAAACAACTCTGAGGTACCACATCTCACCAGTCAGATTGGCTAAGATCACAAAACAGTAAGATGATAAATGCTGGAGAGGATGTTGAGAAATTGGAACACCAATACATTGCTGGTGAAGTTGTGAACTGATCCAACCATTCTGGAGTGCAATCTGGAACTATACCCAAAGGGCTATGATTAATTTCATATCCTTTGACCCAGCAATACCATTTCTAGGGTTGTATCCCAAAGAGATCATAGAAGTGGGAGGAAGACCCATATGTAAAAAAATATTTATAGCAGCTCTTTTTGTGGTGGCAAAGAATTGGAAATTAAGGGGATGTCCATCAATTGGGGAATGGCTAAACAAGTTGTGGTATAGGAATGTAAAGGAATATTATTGTGGCATAAGAAACAAAGAGCAGATGGACTTCATATTTACCTGGAGAGGAGTGAGAAGAACAGTGCCAGGAAAATTCTGTACACAATTACAGATACAATGCATGTGTGACATCCAGCTTTGATAGACTGGACTCTTCTCAGAAATGCAGAGCTATAAGTAATCTCCAAAATACTCATGATGCAGAGAGAAGTCTATATTTAGAGAAAGAACTAGAAAGAAGACAGTTTCAATGCAGATTGAAGCAAACTACCTGCTCTCTTTCTTTTTCTTGTTTGGTTTTGTTTCCTCTTTCCCATTGTTCATTTCATCTGATACAGCCCTTCTTTATAACCTGACTAATGTTTAATGTGAAACTATTTGTAGATCCTATACTTGATTGTATGCTGCCATGGGTTGGGGTAAGGGGAGGGAGTGAGGGGGAGAGAATTTGAAACTCATAGAACTGAAGAACTGAATCTTGTAAACTAAAAGTAAATGAATAAATTAATAAAGACCAAAAAAAAATGCTGTCATTCGAGCACACACACACACACACACACACACACACACACACACACACACACACACATACACACACACACAAAGAAATGACGACCAGATGGACTTCACAATAACCTGGAGAGACTTATATAAACTGATGGTGAGCAAGAAGAGCAGAAGGAGGAGAAATCTCTACACAATCACAGATGCAATGTATGTGTGAAGACCAAGGTCAATAGACTGGGTCCCTCTCAGGAATGTAAGGTTATAAGACAACTCCAAAAGATTCATGTTTGAAAGAGATACCCATATCTAGAGAAAGAGATGCAGAGTCTGAATGCAGATTGAAACAAATTACTTGCTCTCTTTCTTTTTCTTGTTTTGTTGTATTTCCTCTTTCCCATGGATCACTCTATCAGTTATTATCCTTCTGTATAATCTGACTAATGATTAATGTGAAGACATGTGCATATCCTATATTGGAGTGCATGCTGCCATGATGGGGGGGAGTGAGAAGAGAGAGGCAGAAAAAAATGAAACTCATGGGACTGTGGAACTGAATGTTGTAAAATAAAAGTAAATAAATAGACAAAAAAAGAAAGAAAAATCCTAGACATCATCTTTAAAGAATTTATCAGGAAACTTCCAGTTCTAAAATGGCACAGTGATGCAGAAACTCACATGAGCACTCCCAAATTCTGCTCCAAACAATTTTATAATAAAGCCAAAAGCTTCTTTATATAGATACAGACTTACACTGAAATCCCGTGCTCCAAGTCCAAATTATGCCCATATCATGTGTATCCATCTGACTTTTAATTAAAAAACTACTTAACAGAGATATTGAGGAAAAAATTGACAAATAAAGCACAAGGGCTAAGTTGAAGAAAAGTTTCCCTGACATATTGAGAAGCCTTCAGTTTTCAGAAAATTTTCCAAAATATATTTCTTAATATTTACACTGAGAGGTCAAGTGATTTTGCCCAGGTTCACAGAGTCATTAGGCTGAATAGAGTATCTCAGAGAGAAGATACCTGAACCCAACTAGGTGTTCCTGACTTTGAGATTGCCTCTTCTGCTATGGTAGAGCAGATTTTCTTGCAAGAAATAACCATAACTAAGCAAAATAAATTCCTGAAATTGCTCAGATATTAATTGTATGATTTATTTGGTATATTTACTGTATAACCTCTTTGTCATGAGGTAGGAAATATTCCTCATTGCTCCTCTAGAATCATGGGGGATCATGGATGTTCATTGTTGCAATGTTTATTTTATATCATATATCAATTTTTTTGGTTTCAATAATTTTATTCTGTAACAATTCTTAAAGGACTTGCAGTTTGTTTTTTAAATCTGTCTCCTTTGACAATTATTACATAGCACAATATTAGTCCATAATTTGCTGAAGCCAAATCTTGAGATTTCATTTCATGGGCCACAGGAACCAATTCCCCAACACAGTGTTGCCAAATGTTCTGTCACTTTATTTCCTTTATATAGCAAATTTAATATTTTTTCACCTCAGATTATTGATTTCCAGAAAAGGGAAATATGTGAAACATGGGAAAAATTATAATCATACTTATTTAACCAAACCTGGAAAATCTCTTGTTCTTCCTGTCATATCTTCAGATGGGAGCACTGTCTGCTTGTGGGTAGTATTCATGGACACATTACCTGTTTCAATTCTCCAATTATTTATTTTACTAATTTTTCATTGGCACTCTTTTTTTTGTCTTTATTTTTATGACATCAGCATCATCATTTCTGCTGCAGCACACACACTTCAACTCTACCTCTCAATGAAAAATATTTCCCTTTTTTTTTTTGGAGGGCAATTGGGATTAAGTAACTTGTCCAAGGTTACACGGCTAGGTTTTTGTTTGTGTGTGCGTTAAGTGTCTGAGGCCAGATCCAAACTCAGGTCCTTCTGACTCTGGGGCCGATGCTCTACTCACTGCGCCCCCTAGCTGCCCCAAATATTTCCCTTTTTAAATTATATATGTATAGGTGTATAAACATGCATACAACATGTTTACATTTGTGTATGTTTATATACACGTATATATGTATGTATGTATGCATGCATGCATGTGTATGTATCCAGATATATGTCCATCTCTCTATAGTGGAGAAACAATTGCTATGTGTGCAGATGTATGTCTCATTCTGTAAGTATAATAGATAACCTTTGTGCCAAGACATGAGCAACTTCATCCATATTCTGGGGGCACAATTTGTTATAGAAATCATTCAACATAGCTCTTAAATTTTCAAAGGTTTTAGTTTATTCATGTCATTACTGTGTTGAAGTCAATGTATTTATATACTAAAATCATTCATTTGTTTTAATACATTAGATCCTCTATTTTCTGCATAATATGAGATTGCTATTTATGTAATTCTACACCCCTTAGCATTTCTCTACATACATCTGTATTTAATTTTTGATAAAAAGCAGTTATAAGAAATGATAAGATTATTCCCCTTCCTCCTCATTTGTTATCTTGTGTATTATTCTGTTTACTTGAGTTATCTTTAATGATTTCATAGGCCTCCCCCAAAATCCCACACAAGTATCTCCTGTTTTTCATTCTTTTTTTTTAATTAGCTTTCTTTATCTTTAGTTTTTAATGTTCACTTCCATATACTTTTGAGTTTTAAATTTTCTTCCATTCCTCCTCTCCTTCTCACCAAGATGACATGAAATCTGATATAGGTTCTACATAGACATTCATACTAAACTTTTTAAAAACATTAGTCATGTTGTAAGGAAGAATTGGAACCAATGGGAGGAACCACAACAAAAGAAGAAGAAAAAATAAACCACAACAACAAAGAAACAGAGCAAAGAGTGTGCTTCTATTCTGCATTCTAACTCCATAGTTCTTTCTCTGGATGTGGACGGCATTTTCCAACATGAGTTTTTGGAATTATCTTACATCCTTGCATCGCTGAGAAGAACCAAGTCTATGACAGCTAGTCACTGGACAATGTGACTTTTACTGTCTATACTGTTCTCCTGGTTCAACTCAGTTTACTCAGTATCAATTCATATAAGTCTTTCCAGGTTTTTCTGAAGTCTGTCCTTCATTCTCATTCCATTACATTGGAATGTAACTGTTCCATTACATTCATATACCACAACTTTTTCAGTCATTCCCCAACTGATGAACATCTCCTCAATTTCCAATTCTTTCTCACCACAAAAAGATTTGCTATAAGCATTTTTGTACATGTGGGTACTTTTCCCCATTTTTATGATCTCTTTGGAATGCAGACTCAGAAGTGGTATTGCAGAGTCAAAGAGTATGCAAAGTTTTATGGCTCTTTGGGCACTATCATAAATTATTCTCTAGAGTTCCAATTTTCCCACATCTCCAACATTTATCAATTTCCTTTTTTTTCAGGTTAGCCAATCTGTAAGATGTGATATGGTATGTCAGAATGGTTCTGATTTTCTGATTTCTGGTTCTGGTTTTCTGGTTCTGATTTTCTGATTTCTGGTTCTGATTTCTCTAGTCAACAGTGATTTAGAGAAATTTTTTCATATGACTATAGATAGCTTTAATTTCTTCCTCTGAAAACTGCCTATTCATATCCTTTGACCATTTTTCACCTGGGCAATGACTTGTATTCTTATAAATTCAACTCATTTCTCTATACATTTTAGAAATGAGGTCTTTATCAGAGGTACTGGCTATAAAAATTGCTTCCCAGCTTTGTGTTCCCTTTCTAATCTTGGGTGCATTGGCTTTGCTTGTGCAAAACCTTTTCAATTTAATGTAATTAAAATCATTCATTTTGCATTTCATAGTGTTCTCTATCTTGTTTGGTCACAAATTCTTCCCTTCTCTATAGATCTGACAGAAAAACTATTCTTTCTCTACTATTTTGCTTATAGTATCTGCTTTTATATCTACATCTTGTACCCATTTTGACTTTATCTTGGTAAGATGTAGGTCTTTGCTTAGTTTCTGCCAAACTATTTTCCTTGTTTGTCATTCTTTTTTTTTTTTTAGTGGGGAAGGCAATTAGGGTTAAGTGACTTGGCCAAGGTCACACACCTAGTTAAGTGTCAACTGTCTGAGGCTGGATTTGAACTCAGGTCCTCCTGGCTCCAAAGCCAGTGCTCTATTCACTGCACCATCTGGCTGCCCCCCTGTTTGTCATACTTAACCCCTTCCTTTGCACCTGAACATAAGGGAATTTTTAAAGGGATATTTGAATCTATTTCATTTATTGGAATGTAAGCATTTAATTAGCTATGTACCCTTTCTTATTTTTAATATAACAAAACTATTTACCATTACAGGTTTTTCTTTTACATTTGCATTTCAATGATTCTATGCAATTTTATCATTTTCATCTAGAGCAACTGAAAGTTATTTATTCAATTGCTTTATTTTCCCATTTTTTAGCATTATGTATGCAATCTTACAAGCTGAATTATTTGTAACCACTTTTTTTTTTTGTATTTTGCTTTTGGGACTGTTTTATTCTAAGATTTCAATTACTTTACAAGAACTGGAAAATAATTCTGTATTATTTGGGGAGTGGGAATTTTTTTTTACCGAAGTAGATTTAAAGTTTCTTTCTTTGACTCAACTCTGGATATCAGTTGTATCATTACAAGATATTTTAAATTTAAGTTTATTTTAATGTCTTTAATGCATTTTTAAAAGATGTTTGGAACTTTAAAAATTTCAAGGCTATTTTATTTTAATTTCTTAAAATGTGATCTCCAGGTTTTTTTTTCCCCCTAAGTTGTTTGAATACTTACATATTGTTCAAAATGCACTCTGGTTTTGTTATTGTTTTTGTTGTTGTTGTCGTTGTCTTGTTTTTTGTTTTGGCTTCATTTATTATGTTCTATTGTGTTTCTGATATCACTAGCATTTTTAAAAATAAGTTAAAAACTGTAGGAAAAGGCTTCCCTTTATTCTTCTGCTTCTCATGAAATTAGTGAATGTTACTTATTTCAAATAATCTTAGCTTTGCATTTTAGATATATATTTTTTGCCATGGTAATATGAATTTTTCTATGCTTTGTAGTCAATTTAACATGAAAAACTGCTATATTTTATGATTATTTTTTTCTTTCCAGGATCTGTAGAAAATATAGTCTTTGACTTTTAAAAATATATACAGATTACTAAGCATTAAAAGTTCATGGGGTGGAAGGACAACTAGGTGATGCAGTGAATAGAGCACTGGCCTTGGAGTGAGAAGGACATGAGTTCAAATCCAGTCTTAGATACTTGACACACCTACTGGCTGTGTGACCTTGGCCAAGTCAATTAGTCCCAATTGTCTTGCCTTACCACCTGCTTAAGTGTAGAGATTATTCAAAAGAACTCATATTGAGAAAGACTGAATTAAAAATATTCCTCTTAAATATGCATTTTTACCTAACATTTACCTGACAAATTTTCTATTTGTCAGGCATCTTCCTAAGGGATTTTTTTTTACAAATATTATCAAATTTAATCTTCAAAAATCCTGCAAGGTAGATATTATTATTATTTTTTTCTTTTTGGAGGGCAATTGGGATTAAGTAACTTGCCCAAGGTTACACGGCTAGGTTTTTTTGTTTGTGCGTTAAGTGTCTGAGGCTGGATCTGAACTCAGGTCCTTCTGAATCCAGGGCTGGCGCTCTACTCACTGAGCCAACCTAGCCACCCCTAAGGTAGATATTATTATAACCCATAGGTTATACTCAAGGAAATGAAAGGAAATAGATGTATACAGATATTTTTCAGGCTGTACAGATAGTGTCTGAGGTGATTTCGGTTCGGTTCTTACTAAATCCAGGCCTGGAAATCTATCTGCTGTCTGACCAGCATATGCATATACACATATATAAAAGAACACACACACACACACACACACACACACACACACACACACACACATGTTTTAAAATATCTCATCATTTTAGTAGAAAAATGTTAGAAAAAATAGTTATTAGTTAAATCTAGAGAAGGGGGACAATAAGACACAATGGGGAGTAGATTTTCTAATAAGAAAAAATGTCATTTAAAATTTTTCTCAGATACTCACTATCTGTATAGACCTGGGCAAATAATTAACCTTTCAGGTCATTGCATCTCAGAGTATAAGTGTTTTGAACTTGGTTACAAATAAAGTATTTTTCAAGAGAGATTAGAACACAATTTGGAATTTTTACCAACTTTCAGTGAACATTCCCCTCTTTATATTTGGACCCCAAATCTCTTGTTGTGGTGGACAGAATGATGCATATATAAAGGCACAAAGGCTTTGAGAAAGCAAAATCATCATTTACTGATTGAGAGAAATTTGATCTTTGCCCCAGTGTCCTCTTTTAGGATTGAGATTTCAAGGTTTGTATTTTTAATTCCATTATTCTAGGTTAAATGTACTAGTTCTGAGTTCTTAATGAGTTTTGATAATTTTTCATCCTTATGAAAACATTAAAATAACTGAAGATCTTTGAATCACTACTGATTAATACAAAGGGGCAGATTGTTGAGAAAGATGATGTTAAAAAAACAGAGACATGTATCACCCACTCCTTTGCATCTTTAGAATTTTCCATTATAACTATAAAGATGGAAGCAACTGAATAAAAGCATACAAAGATAACCATGAGCAACAGGATGACTTTGGTGGCTCTGGTCTCTGGGGAGGCAATGGGGTGGAGGCTACTATTATGAAGGTGTTGGACTTGCCAGTGGTGTCTGAACAAAACAAGCACCATGTAGCCACTGGTGATGGCCATAAGCCCTACAAATATTGCATCATAGAGTGTCTTCCAAATAACAAGTTTTGATGCAGATACAGCATGCCAGTCTATATGACAATATCCTAGATTCCTCTTAAGATTACTCACTGTGTAGTTCTTAGGGCTACTCACAAGAAAAGGTACAACCATATCTATCAACAAATTGAGTACCCATATGAAGACACAGCATGGAAAAATGCACTTTATGGCTCTGATTTTGAGCTCTGCCCACTTGGGGCTGCTAGAACTGATGGTGATGGCCTGGAAGACACTCAGGAGGCAGGTATTGGCAAGGGAAAGACCCCGGGACACTCTTTGTATATAAATTATGATTTTACATTCAATGTCACTATGGAAAATTTTTCTGATGCACACTTGGATTACCAATGGAATTTCCCTGAAAAGAATCATCACAATGTGAGACAATGCCAAATTGACAAAAATTGCATCAGTGGGTCTTATCTTTTGACTAATGATTGATTTAAAACCATACAGGTGAAGGAGTAAAGAATTCCCAGAGACTCCAATTGTAATCTGAAGTGTGTAGATGATGCACATGATATCTTCATAACACTGCATTCCTTATTCTCTTGGTCAGAAAAATGGTTTTCAGATAGAAAATTACCTGGGAAAGGAGAGAGAAGATTGTTATAGAACTGGGAATTGAAAAGGACATTCCACACATTTCTTAGCAGGGAGATGAACTCCCTTGTTTGTTATGCAAATGTAAAGTTTTAGAAAATATTTTATTAATGCTAGAATTTTGAGTTTCTTGATGTAAGCATTCTTATTTTGGGTCTGTGTAAAATGATTATATTTGTAAATAAGGATTATTAATTATTCTATTTTATTTAATGTATCTATGCATTTATATATTCAATTTTCTGTGTATATGTGTCTGTGTGCTTGTGTGTATACCTCATTTTAAAAGGTATTGATAATGTATAGACTACCAAAGACTGAAGACTAATATGATGAAGATATTACAGAAAAAGATACTGTAAGATACATTAATACATTTGTTATCAATACCTAAAAGAAATGGAAGTTGCAAGTATTGAACTGAAATCAGATACACAGATACATGCATATATACATATACATACATACATAGATACATGTAGATGATGAAACTAATATATATGCATATGCACACATACATATATGTCCATCATTATGTGTTTCCACACACGGAGATACATATATAAACATATATATATATAAATGGCAGGTTGTGTCAACAAAGTGAAACAATCATTGAATTTTTTATAAATGAAGTTCACTGGTGTTTGAGTAAGGCAATAGGAGACATTTAGTGCAATTTGTAGTGTATAAGTTTTTACTACATGGGAATTTCTTGAAAAGTATCAGTCACAGATCCATATAGTAAAACTGGTTTAAAAACACTTGAGTGGAATAATTGTCAGTAGGATTATGTTACAGGTGCATGAATCTTTTCTTAAGACTACAGTTTCCATGAAAACAGGAAAATCCTACTGAATTTGTACTTTGTGTGAACATTTGACTAAAGAGACAACTTGTACAAGGGCCATGACATTTATTAAAGGAGGATATAATTTCAGACTAGAACAAATTGAGCAATAAATCCTGAATTTCTCAAATTAAAATAGCGACCTCTTCTTTATTGAAATCATAATACAAGCAAAGTCTTCCAACATCAAGATAAATTGTGGAAAGTAATGTGTTTTCTGTTTTAAATGTGAGCTAGATGTAGATAAATTCATCAAGTACCTTTGACAGGAGAATTAATTTTTCTTTCAAAGAAATCTGAGGTCCAATGAACAGATAGGGAGAAATAATCACTGCTGTTCTTGATGAATGTGCTATAAAATACTTAAACGGAAAGACCGAATTGGCATGAATGATAACTAGGTGGAAGAGAATAAACCTGAGGTCTCTCAAATGAAATAATTGGTCATAGTAATCACATGAATTTATAAATATATATGTATTGTGGATAAAAAGGAAGACCCTGAAACTAGCCCTCAGTTATATATAAAGAATCTTTTTAAAAAGAAAATCAAGAGAAACTATTTCACTCAAACAGCAGCTCCACAACCTTGATGCCCATCTTGTTTCCCAGTCAGTACAGAGAACTGCTAAAAAGGAATAGTTTTGAGAATAGCAATGGGAATAGGAACACAGTGACTTTGTTTGAGACAAAAGAAGATGAAGCACAGGGGCAGTATCATTGCTGCCAACAGTATAAGTTGTAAAGTCTTCAACGATAAAGAGAAAATCTATAAACTTTAGAGACATTGATTGGCATCTCATATATGAACAATAAGAACAACATCTACATAGATACATATGCATAGATATCAATGCCTATATGTGTAGCTTATGTTTAGGTATGCCCTTGTATATTTGTATATCATGTACACCCAGGTATAGTATAGCAAAAGAAGGTTGGAAGGAAAAAAAGAAGGCCAAATGAAGAAAACAAGGAACCGAGAAAGCAAGAAATCATTTAGAACGTACCTACAGTATGTGGGGCAATAATCTGAGTAAGCAAAATTCTGAGTATATTCACTGTTATCCCTGTTATACAATTGGGAAACTCAGGGAGATAAGATTCGGTATCTATTCCAGTGTCACACAGCTATTAAGTGTTTGAAATTGGATTAGAATTCAAGTTTCCTGAGTCCATATCCAGTCCTCGATCCACAGCTTCACATACAGCATTGGGATGGGAGGGGAGTGGGAAATGGAGTGGAAAAGAAGGGGGAGAGAGCTGCAGAATAACTTCTGTGGAGAGAGTTTTCTGCCATTTGAAAATTACTATTGATGTAACTATTGTCATTTCAAAATTAATATTAGCATTATTTTTAAATTATGTCAAATAATAGTAATTAAATAAATTATCTTTCATATAAAATTAATCATATTTAATGAGTTCATGGCCCATTAATTACTTATAAAAATTATGTAATTATAGTAGCAAGAAAAAATATAAAACTATATGGGATTTCTTTCTTATTTTTTTTTTTGCAGGAAGTGTTCTCTACTTTTGTCAGATGAATTTCTGCACTTCCTTATTCTCTGAAAATATCTTGCCAATTATATCGATGTACTGATATTCACTGAAGTTTGATCCATATAAAATGAATGGAATTGTAATCTAATAAAGAGAATTAAGAATCACCAACCTCTTTTATTTTATTTTATTGGGAGAGGGGGAGGTAACAACATTCCTTGTGCTGCAGACCTTGATCTTTATTGCAACTTCTGTCTAAAATCCAGTGGAAGAGACCATGGCAGGATATAAAATCTGTCACAGTGCTCACTCCCAGGAGCTCTCTGCTCTCCCTTTTTACAACCCAGTCTAATAGAATGCAGACTCCCAAAGGTCTTCCAATCAATATTTAAATAAATACTTCATATGCATAATTCTATACCAGCCTCTCCCTTTTATACTCCTGCTTCCTCTACTTTGCCTGAGAGAATGCCTGGCAGACTTGATTGCTTAGTATTTTCCTGTCTATTCTCCACAAACCTGTGGATTGAATGTGGATAGTCCTTTCCCTACCAAGGAGAGACTTTAATATTGAAGCTACTGCTGGAAGGATCTTCAGACTATAGCTAGTTTGATCGTCTCTAACACGATTTTTACTATTATTACTGTTAAAATCTGGAACCAAAATGAAATGACCTCCCTAAGACAGTATAGGTAGGAATCAACATTCAGAATTTGAACCCAAAACCTGTGCTTTCGAGTGTCCGTGCATTTCACCATGATTCGTGGGCATCTAGGACATCTGAGTCACAGAGGCAGAGAGCTGGCTTTTCCCTATCTGTAAAAAGTAAATTTTAAAATGTCATTAAAATCATTAAATGTTACACTCACCTTAATTATTGGAGTGGCAAGAGTTAGGTTCATGGAAAAGAGTAGAGAAAAAGGCAGTGGAAAGGACTTAGGAGACAGGAATAAAGGGTCAATGACTCTGTATTAAGGGCACCTTCCCATTTGCCAATCAAAGGTACATTAAATCTAACAGGCACCAGATGCCATCTGGGAAGCACAAGAAGGCAGTAGACAAGGCTGGCTGCCTAGCAGTCAGAAGCGCATTCTTTCAAATTCAGTCCTCATCAGTTATGACTTTGTATCACTTTGAAAGAGTCACTGAATCTCTGGGCCTCAGTTCCCTCACCTGTAAAATGTGGGCTTTAAATCAAATGCTCTGACTTCTCTGCCCTGAATCTCTAGAGTCTGTATGAGTGGCTTAGGGAGAGAGATTAAACTGTGGAGCATTTCCTTCAACAATCTCCACAGGATGTCTCAGCCTGTCACCCATGTTCTTTCATAGTTCTACAGCCTGAGTGGGTAAGGAGTGCACAGGCTGGAGCTGCAGGGAGATCAGCAGCAAGGGGTCTAAGGCCAGTAGTGCTCTGTCAGTGCAACAATTCAGGCAGGACTCTGAGTTTGCATCGTGTGGTTACTGTACACCTCACAGTGAGTTTTCTAACACATTGAGCCTGGATGAGAGACCAGAGACTTCTGTTGCATCTTGGATTTAACTCAAATTCCTGATGTAATCAGAAAAGGAATAATTAAGAGCCAGTGTTCTCCCAGGATGGTTACAGTGCAGTATCTCCCAGCATCTACATTATAACCTGAGTACTACACCTACACACACTCCCCTTAGACTGGCTGGGGATCACAGTAGGGAGGGCACAAAAACAGATGCCACAAAAGTACCTAGGAAAGGATAATGTCTTTGCTCTAATTTAAAGATGAGTAATACCTGCTAAGGCTTCATCTACAAGGTCTCCTCTGTATCCCAAACAGGTAGAGAAATCACTTCTCCTAGATGAGAATTCTGGGAATCTCTGTCTCTGTGGCAGAGCTGAATTGTTACCTGCCAGTTTGATCTGTGCTGCCAAAGCAGAGGCTAGAAGTGGGCATGGGTGCATATATGTGCATGCATGGGTGCATATATGTTTCATGGGGAAGGGCAGGACTGGAGTTATAAGCACAGCTTTTACTAAGCTCATCTCCCACAAGAAATGTAATTACCCTGTCACCTCAAAAGCAAAAGTCAGTAGAAGGAATTTGCCTTGTGTCTAAAGAAGAAACAACCCAGTCTCTGGTAAAAATATGCATCAGCAATTAAAAGTGATTAATTAGAATCTCTAAAGGGGCAACTCTTTACATGTATGAGAGAACATTTCCCCCCTCTGCCTGATAATATTATAGGAGGTTATAAAGGCCTTTCAAGGACACAGGAACAAAGAACAATCCTAAAAGAATCCCAAGTGAAAATGCTGTCCACGTACAGATTCTGAATGGAGATTGATACATATAATTTTCTTTTTTCTTTTTTTTCTCATGTTTTTTTCATTTTGTTCTGATTCTTCTTTTAAGACATGAGTAATGTGGAAATTGTTTAATATGATCGTACATGTATAGGCTATATCAAATCACATGCCCTCGGGTAGGGGGAGGGAAAGGGGGTGAAAATATCTAGAAAGCAAAAACTTATAAAAGTAAATGTTAAAAATTATCTTGACATGTAATCAGAAAAAATTAAATACTATTGAGTGGGAGAAAATAAAAATAAATAGACAATGATATAACATAAAATTGACCAAATGAAAAAGAAAGTACAAAAGCTCACAAAGTAAAATAATTCCATAACTTTCAGCAAATACTTTGACTTTATTTTTTCAAGAAAATTAAGTTTAATAAGGGCACATAGAATTTTTTATGCTTGAATCAAAAAGCCAACTTCACAATTCAAGGTATGGTTACATAAAACTATGTAGGAATTACACTTTATCACCCATTTAAGGAATTACATTTAGTCACCCATTTAAGAAGGCCCCCCTGCAAACAAATGCAACTTGATGCTATCCTGTGCTTTACTGACCATATAACTTCTCAGTGTGAGGATGGGATGATGCTTAACTGAGCGCTGCCAAGGCCACATCTTTAGTACTTTATTCTGGCTCATACCATATAATATATACACATTTATGTTCATGCATATAATAATTACTAGCACTTACATAGCATTTTAAGGTTTCCAAAGCACTTTACATGCTATCTCATTTGAGTAAAGATGTGTTGTGCTTTTTTTTGCAACAGATCAATGATTTCCTTGATGTAGGGAATTGCCAGTGAGAAAACTCTCTTTATCAAAAGAGACCAGAAGTTGCTCTTCAACTATATATAAGTAACTAATGCCATTTGTTTTACATCACATTCATTTCAGAAATTTCAGAATATTCACACACACACACACACACACACACACACACACACACACACTCCTACCCTTTCCACTCTCAAGTTTACCATGGAGAGTGCCTTTGGATATAGTATCTTACCCCTCACTGGAAATGTTTAAGCAAAGGCTGGGTGATCCCTTGTATATGAACTAATAAGATTTCTTTCATTATGGGTTGGATGAGTTATTTTCTTAAATCATTTCCAGTACTGAAATTCTTTTTTTTTTTTTTTGCCTTTTGGAGGGCAATTGGGGTTAAGTAACTTGCCCAAGATCACACAGCTAGGTTTTTGTTTGTGTGTGCATTAAGTGTCTTGAAGCCAGATCTGAACTCAGGTCCTTCTGACTCCAGGGCCCACGCTCTACTCACTGCGTCACCTAGCCGCCTCACCAGTTCTGAAATTCTTAGAGTAATACACACTATTTCTAAAGAATATGGCATGCTGATAAAGACTTGTTCCCATTCTTTGAATTTATATTTCATGCACTAGAGAGTCAGCACAGCACAGTCGGGGTAGGGTGGAGGGGGGCTACCTGTATTTAGCTAAGAAATCGTTCCACTCCCAGGTCTGTCACTTACCATCTGTATGATCATGATCAACTCAATTATTTTTCCTAGGCATCAGCTCTGCCATCTGTAAAATTAAGAAGTAATTAGAATGGATTTCAAATGCCAGATCCATTAATTTAACAATTTAGTGTTCCATCTTTTTCCCCTTCTAAGTGAATGATTTTGCACACTGAGGATGAACTCACTGAATGGATTTCTCTCTAGTATAAATTATCTTATGATAAAGGATGTCCTTTGCCTAAATCATTTTCATATTCTTTGAATTTAAAAGATTCCTTTCCAATTAGAATTCTCTGATGTAGAGTGAGGTTTCCCTTTCACTTACATGCCTTCCCAAACTCACAACATTTAAAAAATTTCTCCCCAATATGGATTCTGTGATGTATAGTAAAATAGACTTCTCTTTGAAGACTTTACTACATTTATTACATTTATATGATTTCTTTCCAGAAATACTTAGACTTTTGCCATTGCTGACTTACAGTAGCTCCAAGTAATTCACAGTTGCTCACTCCTTGCCTTTCATAGATTTCTAAGATGGTCCAATAGACTTCTGTATTTACATCTATGTCTCTCATGGATGCCTCATTTTAAACAATATATCTTCCTGAGCTCTTTACCTATTTCAGCATCTGTTTCATACAAATTGATAATTAAACTACAGTATAACACATTTCCTGGCAGACACAATTGCCTTGCCAAATATGACCCAATATAATACTATTTTAAGGGCCCACTCTCTCCTTAAATATACATACCATGGTCTAGCCCACCAAATGTTCATATTGGTGCATTGAATTTCTGAAAACAATTTTTTAAACAAGATGCAGCATCATGATAAATAAAATCATGTCATAGTAACTTCAGATATTTAAAAATATTTTTTGGCTTTTCAATGTATCAGTGTTTTTGTCTGAAAATTAGTTGAAAGCAATGCTTTTCCTCAAAGACTTAACAGTAATTATGCTTTGAAAATGGAATGAAACTGAAAGGTATATAGTCTATGACTCATCTTTTTTTTTTTGAAGGGGGGAAGGCAGAGTAATTGGGTTAAATGATTTGCCCAAGGTCACATGGCTAGTGTTAAGTGTCAGAGTCTGAATTTGAACTCAGGTCCTATTGATTCCAAAGCCAGTGCTCTTTTCACTGTGCCACCTAGCTGCCCCCCACTATGGTTCATCTTTAGAAGAATTTCTTTGATGGACATGGTTCCTACTCAAAATGCTATTTGCATTTAGGCTATGTATAGAAGAATGCAAGGTACCAAGTAGTTTTAAGCACTTACTATACATCTGCACTGTGTTAATCATTTCACAAATATTTAACAATTTTTATCTTACAAACAAACTAGTAAGTAGGTGCTATTATTATCTACATTTGACCCTTGTGGAAATTGAAGTAGAATGAAGTTATGGATCTGGTCCCTGGTTATGTGATAATACAGCTCTACAGCCAGCTTTGAAATCATATCTTTCTAGCTCCAGACACTATTCATGACATTACCTAGTTTTAATTGTCAAATTATCTTGGTTTTCTTCTAGTGTTCTTACTTAGTTAAACATTTCCTCCCTTTCCAATGCCAATTTTACCATTATATATGTATATGTAAAACATCTGTATTAATTATGTATTAATATATTTATAATAGATATTATACAACTTGTGCTACCTAATACAATAAGAGAGAATAGTCTGTTATAGAACCAGGTGTTCAAAATGAGATCCTACATACCCTTACCACTCAGAAAATCTTCAGTAAACTTCGTTTTATATGGAGATAATGTTTTAGAAAATACTACACTCTTGGGGCGGCTAGGTGGCGCAGTGAGTAGAGTGTTGGGCCTGGAGTCAGAAGGACCTGAGTTCGGATGTGACCTCAGACACTTAATGCACACACAAATAAAAACCTAGCTGTGTGACCTTGGGCAAGTTACTTAACCCCAACTGCCCTCCAAAAAAAAAAAAAAAAAAGAAAATACTACACTCATGCCATTGTATAGGTAAGTGTGCATATATGCATCATTTTAATAAAAGCAATAATATTTTGGAGATTGCTACTGTTATTGTTCAGTCATTTTAAGTTGTCTAAATCTTTGTGACATTATTTGTAGTTTTCTTGTAAAGACATTGGAGTGCTTTGTCATTTCCTTCTTGAACACATTTCACTTTTAAGAAAATTCAGACAACTGCCTCAAGCAACTTGCCCAGAGTTGAAGACCTAGTAAATGTTTGAGGTCAGAATTCAATTCAGGGAAATGAGTCTTCTTGCCATAGGTGCTGTACTTCATCCACAGCACTACCTAGTTGTCATTTTAGGGATCACCTAGAGAGCAATGACAGATAGTGAAAAAAATATACAGAATGATATTAGATGAGGACATTAAAAAGGATATAAAAAATATGTTGTCAGATGATGTCTCAAGAAAATTATATGCTTCTCTTGAGAAGAGACAGTTTAAGAGGAGTTCCTATGTTGCAAATATGAGTAAATTTTGTTGAGAAAAATCATATTATAAAAATTCAATGTCAGATTGAGGGGGAGATGAGCAGATTTTTGGAGAATGTTAGAAAAGAGTCAACTCCCCAGGGCGGCCAGGCCTTCAGCCGGCTGGTGGAACCCCAGAACACCAGCAATTGTGGCGATTCCAGAATTATCAGCACAGATATGCCTAGGACAAAGTGAGAGGTTAGTGCCCTATGGACTTTGGGACCAGTATTGGGGAACACATGGCTTCCTCCCCTGGGGGCAAAAAGCTGCTGAAGAAACTGCTGCACAGAAGCCATTTTGCAGCATCAGCAGTGGCTCTAGCTCCTGGTCTGCGAACTGTAGGAAGATCCAGCAATCAGTCTGGGGGTTAATCGCTTTTGCTTTAAATTGCCTGGATCTGGATTGTGGTCTGGGGGGAAGTTTGGGGTGGGTATCCAACTTGCCAGAGTGGGTGGAGGCTTTACAGAGGCCACCCAACTGGCGGAAGTTGTGAAGACCCCACGTTTGGGCGGAAGCTCCCCTGTCTGGTGGCAGAGTCCTACTGTGGCAACAAGCCCCAAAATCAAGTAATTAAGTGGCAATATGCCTAGGCAAACAAAACAAAATAAAGAGAAAAGTTCAACATTGGACTCCTATTTTAGGGGCAAAGAGGCTCAAAGAATGGAGGAGGACTGTGAGGTCAGAATTCCTACACCAAAAGCCCCAAATGAAAATACAAGCTGGCTACAGGACATAGAGGACCTTAAGAAGCAGATAAGAGAAGTGGGGGAAAATTTGGGAAGAGAAATGAAAAAGATGCAAGAAAATTATGAAATGACAGTCAACAGCCTGACTAAGGAAAATAACACCTTAAAAAATAGACTAACTCAAATGGCAAAAGAGGCTCAGAAAGGCAATGAGGAGAAGAATGCCTTAAAAAGTCGAATTTGCCAGATGGAAAAAGAATCTCCAAAGCTCACTGAGGAGATTCATTCCTTCAGAGTTAGACTGGAGCAAATGGAAGCTAATGACTTTATGAGAAATCAAGATGCTGTTAAGCAGATCCAAACAAATGAAAGATTAGAAGGCAATGTGAAATATCTCGTGGGGAAAACCACTGACCTGGAAAATAGATCCAGGAGAGACAATTTAAAAATTATTGGACTACCTGAAAGCCATGATCAAAGAAAGAACCTAGAAATCATCCCTAAAGAAATTCTCAAGGAAAATTGCCCTGATGTTTTAGACCCAGAGGGCAAAATGGAGGTTGAAAGAATCCACAGATCACCTCCTGAAAAAGATCCCCAAAAGAAAACTCCCAGGAATGTTATAGCCAGGTTCCAGAATCCCCAGATCAAGGAGAAAATACTACAAGCGGCCAGGAAGAAACAATTTCAATATTGTGGAAACACAATCAGAATAGCACAGGACCTGGCAGCTTCTACACTGAGGGACTGAAGAGCATGGAATATGATATTCCAGAGGGCAAAAGAGCTGGGATTGAAGCCAAGGGTCACCTACCCAACAAAACTGAGTATCTTGTTTCAGGGGAAAATATGGTCATTCAGTGGAATAGAGGACTTTCAAGCATTCTTGAGGAAAAAGCCAGAGTTGAATAGAAAATTTGACATTCAGACACAAGAAGCAAGAGATGCTTGAGAAGGTAATCAAGGAAAAGAAATCAAAAAGAACTTATCAAAGTTGGACTATTTACAATCCTACATGGAAAACAATAACTGTGTTTGATGAAACCTTTCTCATTATGAAAATAATTGAAGAAGGGTACATGGCATATGTTCACAGGTATACATGGATAGAGGGCACAGGTTGAATTTGATGGGAAGGGATGATTATTTTTTTTTGGAGGGCAATTGGGGTTGGGTGACTTGCCCAGGTTCACGTGGCTGGGTTTTTGTTTGTGTGTTGGGTGTCTGGGGCCGGATCCAAGCTCGGGTCCTTCTGGCTCTGGGGCTGGCTCTCTGCTTGCTGTGCCACCTAGCCGCCCCAAGGAAGGGATGATTCTTAAGGGGTGAAGTCAAGAGGTGAGAGAGGAAAGTGGCAAGAGGAGATGGAGAGAGACAGACTCTCTCATGTAGAAGAGGCAAGGGGAAGTAGTTGCAGGGGAGGGGAAGAACAGGAAGGCAAAAAGGCAAAAGCATATTCTCATTGAAGTTGGCTCAAGGAGAGAAACACATACATACTAAATGGAATATCTTACCCTCACTCACTCTCCTGAGTAGGGGAAAGGGGGATGAGAGGGGGGATGATGGAGGGGAGGGCATTCTGGGGAGAGGGGAGGTTAGAAGTACCCACTATCAAAGAGGGACAGGATCAAAGTAGGGAATGGACCAGGTGGGAGGTGAGACAGGTGGGAGGGAAATATAAGCAGTCTTTTACAATATATCTACTATGGTAATGTTTTGCATAGCTATACATGTACAACACATACTGAATTGCTTATCTTCTCAGAGGGAGTGGGTGACAAGGGAGGAAGGGAAATGGATCTGAAAATCGAAGTTTTAAAATTAAATGTTTCATAAGATGTCCAGGCAGTGGGGCTCAGAGATTCACCTTGCCCTAATGGCAAAGTCGAAAGGGGTATGGGAGAAGATATGGGAGAGAGCAGATTGGATGAGGGGATATCTAGTGGGACTGCTATTCTGGGGTGGTGGGTAGGGAAAAAATGGGGGGAAAATGTGACTCATAATCTGGTGGAAATGAATGATGTAAACCAGAAGTTAATAAAGCATTTGTTTAATTAAAAAAAAAAGAAAGTAAAAAAAAAAGAAAGAAAGAAAAGAGTCAACCGTGAACAACTCATATGTAAAAAAATGTTAATATTTTTCTCTTCTGTCCCCAAAATCAGAATTATGGAATTATTTGGAACATGAGAGAAATATATTTAAGCTTGTTGAATTGATAACAGTCCCAAGAGTTTTTAAACAACAGAAAAGGCTGTATTAAGAGGTGGTGAGTTGTCCATTACAAGAAACCTTCATTTTAAGATTGAGTGATTATTTAGGGAGAATATTGTAGGCAAGATTCTTTTACAGGTATAGATCTGAATAGAACTGCTTCTGTTTTTAGAAGTATTTGATTCACTGTTAGATTTATCTCATATTTCTTATGTAATCTCCTAAAATTATTACTAGATCAAATAATAAAATCACGTGATTTCTTTTCTTTTCTTTTTTTTCCAAATGCTTTATTAACTTCTGGTTTATATCATTCATTTCCACCAGATTTTGAGTTACAGTTTTCCCCATTTTTTTCCTTTCCTCACACCCCAGAATAGTAGTCCCACAGTATATCCCCTCATCCCATCTGCTCTCTCCCATATCTTCTCCCACACCTCATTTGACTTTTTCAGTAGGGCAAGGTGAAGCTCTGTGCCCCAATGCCTATATATCTTATTTCCCAATTATATGTAAAATAATATTAATAATAGTATTTTATATTTTTGAACATTTGATTTTAAAACTTTGAATTCCAGATTTATTCCGTTCCTCCCTTGTCACCCACCCTTACTGGGAAGATAAGCAATTCAGCATATGTAGTACATGCATAGCTATACAAATCATTACAATAGTAGATATATTGTAAAAGACTAACTATATTTCCCTCCCTCCTATCCCACCTCCCACTTGGTCTATTCCCTACTTTTGATCATGTTCCTTTTCAAAAGTGGGTGCTTCCAACTTCCCTCCATCCCTTCCCTCCCACCTTCCTTTCCATCATCCCTGCTCTCATCCCTTTCCCCCCTACTCTCCTGTAGGGTGAGATATCCTATTTAGTATGTATGTCATTGTTTCCTTGATCCAAATGATTCTCCTCAGGGAGCTTTTGAATTTCTTTTTCCATCTGACAAATTTGGTTTTTTAAGACATTCTTCTCCTCATTGCCTTTTTGAGCCTCTTTTGCCATTTGTGTTAGTCTGTTTTTTAAGGTGTTATTTTCCTCAATCAGGCTGTTGACTCTCAATTTATACTTTTCTTGCATCTTTTTCATTTCTCCTCCCAATTTTACCTTCATTCCTCTTATCTTCTTTTTAAGGTCCTCTGTGGCCTGTAACCAGCTCATATTTTCATTTGGAGTTTTGGTGTAGGAGTTCTGACCTCCCAGTCGTCTTCCTGTTCCATTCTTCAATCCTTTTTGCCCCCAAAATAGGAGACTAATGCTGCATTTTTCTGTTTATTTTGTTTCCTTTGCCTAGGCATGTTGCCATTCAATTACTTAACTTTTAGACTTGTTGCCACAGTAGGACTCTGCCACCAGCCAGGGGAGCTACTGTCCCAAATGCTGGGGTTATCTCAGCTGCCGGGGGTATTAGTTGGGTGCAATCTCTGAAGCCTCCACACAGTCTGGCAAGCTGGTCACACACCCCAAGACCTCCACCCCAGACCACAATCCAAATCCAAGAAGGTTAAAGCAAGAGCAATTACCCCCAAGATTGATCGCCTGGTCCCCCTACAGTCTGCAGGCCAAGAGTTGAAGCTGCCATGTGTGTCCATAGCTGTGCTGAAGTGTCTCAGGGGCTTTTTGCCCCCAGGGAAAGAGGACTACACACTCTCCCCACTTTGTTCATGTTGGTAATTCTGGAAATGCCACAGCTGCTGGTGTTCTGGGCTCCCTCCAGCTGGCTGCTGGTCTGGCCACCCTGGGGCTAAAACCTCTGACTCACGTGGTCCTGGGCTCAGCTCCCAGAGCCCTGTGCTGGCTGCTCCCTGCCGGGCTGCCAGGGTGTCCTCAGTGGGAGGTTAGCTTCTCTTTGTCATTTTGTGGCTTCTGGAGCTCTAAAGTTAGTTCAGAGTCCCCTTTTACATGAATTTGGAAGTGGTGTGGGCCAGAACTCTGAGGAAGTGCTGCTACTACTCCACCCAAATCACATGTTTTAAGAGCACCTTAAAGTAGTTTAAGGCATTTTAAAGCCAAGCATGATCAGCTTTCCAGAAGAATCCCCCTGTGAACAACTTACAAGTGTCTGATTACATAGTATAGTGAACACTCCATTTATTCAATAACAAATCAGAGCAAAACAGTCCCAGAAAATCAAGGTACAACATTCACAATGTTACAACTTATCACAGAAAATCAAAATACAGAATTCACAAAAAAACTTATCACTAAAATGACCACATAGTTTTCACCACAGTGGTCACGTCATTTTGAACATAGTACAATCATTTAGTCAATCAACCACTTAGTAACTCAGTTATTCAATCAACTCAATCATTCAATCATCCTTAAGTAGACAAAGGTCACAAAATACAATAGTCAAAGTACTCCACTCATGGGGCACACTAAGTTACAAATCAGTCACTATTCAGTCATCATTCACTATTTAATCATCAGAAAATACACAGGCCAACCACCCCCTGGTGACAAGTAAATCACAATATTCTCAGTCTGTACTCTGCATCCAAGCAAAGTCTTCTTTCAGCTTGACTTGGGGTAGGCTATCAGATTCCCTGGATCTCCTTCCATGTTCCCAGCTCCTACCTGGATTCACCAAACTGTCACCTGTGTTCAAAGGCAAATAACTCCCAGTTCTTTATCCAGCTGTCCATGAAGTTCCTGTTCCATGCTGAAGCTCACCGTATTCAATCCACCTTAAATCATTCTGAGTCTCTGTTCCTAGGAATTCAAAGCTTAAGAAAGACACAAATGGAGAAAATACCAACACCACAGTCATGCTTCCCAGTCTTCTGCAGCTCTGGCTGGTCATCAGAAATCCTCAGCAGCTTAGCTGGCCCTTGGACTTAGCAGCTCATCAGTAGGTCTTCAGCAGCTTGGCTGACCCTCAAAAGAAGCTCTACCACCACAAGTTCCCAGGAAATTCTGACTTTCCCAGCTGGGGATTTTTTCTTATATACAGAATTGCTCCTCCCTGTTCAGGCCCTTCCTGTTAGGTCAGCAACTTCCTCCCAAGGTGTTAATTATTTTTGTGTTAATTAAATAGCTTAAACAAGGAGTCAATTTGAAACTAGGTGCTAAGGACCTCTTAGCTTAGCAATACGAAGGGATCTTCATTACTATTACAGGCATTCAGTTTCCTATCATTCAACTTTTGATTTTTGATGCAGCTATGATTGAAGTATCAGGCAACATTGAGGCCATTATGGTCAAGGTTCCTGGTTGACTTGCACTTGCAAAGATTTTCCTCAAAGATATAACAAGAATTTTCTGTAACTCATCTTTAAAGCATTTGCTTTGAGATACATATCAAAAGTGGACAGCCATTCTTTGTAGTTGCTACATTTCTATAGTTGCTAAACAAAGAGTTTATGACATTTTCTCTGATCACTTGGGGTGACAGGGCAAAGACACTTGCTTTCAGTTGTAGGCTATTGTTATTAAGTAGAACTTGGGTAGTTCTCTCTCACTCAAATCAAAGTCAACTGCAAGTCATGTCATCATTTCTCTGATGCCATGGTCCTCTTTGAAAACAAATGATAAACACAACAATTATTAAGAGATTCCTACTTCCTTTGACTGCAAGGATTATTCTGCCACTAATATCAGAATATAAATGATGATGGAGAAGTGTTCAATAGGAAAATTGTCACAAATATAGCCATCACTAAAGTTGAAACATCACTCAAAATCATTACAGTATAAGACTTTGGGTATTCCAAAAGGAATATGATTCTGAAGACATGCTCTCAGAACTCAAGAATATTCCAATGCAGGGGAACATACACACTGACTCACAAGAAATTTTTGGGTAAATAACCTTCTCAGGGCTTCAGTTATTTACCTCATAAACTCCTCTCTTACTCTCCTCACTGACATCAAAATAGGATTGGGCAAGTCTAAAAAGTAAGCTTGGACAATAATTAATTTTATCAGGTAGCTGAAAGCAGCATCAGAGGGGGAGAGATGTTGGTGCCTCCTGGATTCTCTAGTCATTACAACTACTTACTGAAAATTAAATCAATTGCCCTACATTCCTGATTTTGATGGGAAAGTATATGGGGATATGTAACATTAGTGTTAGAGAAAATTTGGTTCTTTTGAACGTTTCTTTCAGTAGGGAAGTCAAAGAATTAAAGTAGGCTTTTGGCAAGACTTATATAGAATGAAATTTATATTTATTATTATAATTATTATTCAAATTCTTTTTATTATTATTCAAATTTGTCCTGAAAGACCTAGACCCAAGTCTTTTCATAAGTGATGCTGTTTGTGTCTCCAGAGCTCCAAGCATGAATATGATATGCTAGTAAGGCATGGTTCAGAGAGCTTTGAATTGAGAGTGCAAGAGGTAAATGGCTTGAAACCCTCTCTGCTGCTCATTAATGGTGTATCAACAAACACATCACATAATTTCAATGGGTCTCAAATCTGCATGAGTAAATTACAAATGGTACAGTTGGCTTAGAAATTTGTCATCAATGTCAAATGACATCATATATGGAAAGGACTTCAAAATCCTTGAAGAACTTCCCACAAGTTCACTTATTTCTATAGAGAGACATGTGGAATCATGAAATCTGATCAATGAAAACAACAATTCCTTTGAGGTCCTTATTCACAGCACTCTTTACATACACTATTCACTGTTGATTTATTGGTTCCTCCTCATTTTCAACAAATACTTGGACTTTGACCATTTCTTGTTGATAAGAGTTTATGACTACTCACAGTTGTCCTTTTCTTAATCTTAACAGATTTTTTAGATGCCCCAATACAGTTCTATGACTTAGTCTATGATTCTCTTGGCTCCTCATTTTAAACAATAAATTCTCCTGAGCTCTTTCACTAACTGGGGCTTCAGTACCTGGTTCATTCATATTGGTAATTAGATTAATGCATAAGACATTTCCTGTTGCTTTGCCAAACAAGTCCCAATGTGATACTATATTAAGGGCCCATTGATCCGTTTTTGAATGGACATACCATGAACTTCATCAACAAAGGATCATATTGGTACATTGGATTTATGGAAACAAGATATTTAAATAAAGTGAAACATTATAAAAAGTGCAATTATGGCATATTAACTTTAGAAAATCTAAAAAAAATCAGTTTTTTTTTTCTGAAAAAACCTAATAGGCAAAAGTTTTCCTCAAAGACCTAACAGAAATTTTGCTGTGACTCACATTTAGAAGCATTTGCCTTGAAGCATGTTAGTGCTATGTATGATGTTACCTGTCATGGAAGCCACAAGGTCAAAATTGGACAGCTCTACATTCTTAGCAATATGGTTGAAGAATGTGTGTTCCTTTCCACCACCCCCCCCCACACACAAAGATCACAGACATTCCTTTGACTATAAATCAGGAAATGTAATACATGGAAACCTAAAAGTTCATAAAATTACTCAGAAGAATGAAATTGACTTCCTACAAGTTCTTAGACATTGATAAAAAAAAATAATTGTGTACTATTGTAAAATGAGTTGGCCATATCAATGTACATGACTATGATGCCCAAGTAGGAATCTTTAGTTCTTTGTAGTGAACCACTTTTTTCTGGAAACTAAGAACAGGGGTTTGTGGGAATGGTGATGCAACTCATATAATCAGAGCTAAGGATATGGCTTGGTTACAAAAAAGAGGCAGAACCAATTTGGAAAATGAGTTGAGAACCTTGCTAGACATTGCTATTGCTTACCTATGTCCATTTTACACTAGAAATTTTGACTGTCTTAAACATGCATTAAACTTATCATCCCACACATTGGGAAGAGAGAAAAAGAAATCGGAACAGAATGTTTTAGCTTAATGTTTTTAAAAGAAAATATTATCTGTCTCATCATGAGCAAGTCACTTGACTTTGAGTATTGAATACAATATTTTAAATTAATCATTAAGAATTTTATGGGGCCTGAACAAAATTATAAATATTTGAAATTGATTGAAGACAAGAAATCATTGTTGAGGAAGACAAGGGAACCAGCATTTTTAAAGTCCCTGCCCTATGTCAGACACTGTGATAATCACTTTATAAATATTTAATAGTTTTTATCCTTCCAACAACCCTACAAGTAGGAAGTATTATTATTCACATTTGACACTTGAGGACATTGAGGCCCACATAAGTTAAGTGGCTTGTTCACAGTTATACAGATAACAAATATACATAATAAAATATAATAATGAAATAGTAAAGAATAAAAATGAAATATATATCATTATTGTTCTTTTTTTGCTATTATTGTTATATTGTTCATTAGCATTCTATATATTTTATTAAGATCAACACCATTTTTATTTCTTTTTTTTCCTTTTCTTCTCTTTTTTTATTTTTTGCTTTTTTTTTTTGGAAGGCAATTGGGGTTAAGTAACTTGCCCAAGGTCACATGGCTAGGTTTTTGTTTGTGTGTGTGTGTGTTAAGTGTCTGAGGTCGGATCTGAACTCAGGTCCTTCTGACTCTAGGGCCGACGCTCAACTCACTGCGCCACCTAGCCACCCTCTTTTCTTCTCTTAAGTATATTTTAAACTGTTTTTGCTCTTTGAGAAAGCAACATTACAGTAGCAGAAAAGAAACAAAGAGATGTGCAAATTTAGAGAAATCAACATCCCATCTGTTCATGCAGACCATTTGTGCACCACCTGTGGTAGTGCCTTCTGAGCTTGTGTTGGTCAGATCAAGCACAGCTGGATAGAGTATATATTGACCCTGACATTGTGATGCAATTTTGGGTTTCTTTGAGTACAAAGGACAACAAGAAATTATATTTTAAGCTCATTAATGGACAGGGGCCTCATTCTTCTGCTTCTTTTTATTTCCCAAATGTTCTTGTCCATTCTTGGTGCCCAATATCCATCTATTCTAAATCAGATCAGTACTCCAGAGGTAGAGTTCCTAGTACTTTTTTCATTTTTTCCTACGGGGGTTCATACAGGGCACTATTACATTTGCAAGCAAGAATAACAGGATTTTCTTCTCCTACTGAGGATCTGAGCTTTTTCTGCTTAAATCCTTTACTAAGGAAAGTTTTCTCCCTTTTCTGTAAGTCTCTCAACCATTGGATCACCTTTACTGTGCACATTATCCCTACCATTCTCTATGCAGTCAATCTCTGTCTTCCAGAGATATTAAACATTAAGCAATTATTTAAAAAATTAAATGCTACTTCCCCCCCATACACCTTTGTGTGATTAAACATAAGATACTGTATTTCTTGCCTTTTTCGTGTTTTACTTGACACTGTGGAGATATACACCTGTCTACTACTGCTATCAGTCATATGCTTGGTTTTCGCTGTTCCTGAGCAGTGAAGAAAATTTACCCAATTGTGGCAATAACTCCAGTTCCATGATAATTTTAGGGAATTATGCCAAGGATTTTTATTAATACTTTTCACACCCTTTGACATATTATATCCTTATCAATAGGATCTAACTTAAAGAATCACAATCACAAAGTACATGACACTGCTATTGAAAACCAGTAACATTCAAATACCTACTTTTCCAATTATATCTACTCGAATTTATTTTGTATGCTATATGTTTAATTATTGGTCTAGAAATATAGGCTTTAACATTTGATAACTTTCTCTGAAACAAACATTAATTGGTCTGTCAAGTGACCTTGATAGACTTGTCTTCATCTAGCCAACGTTTGCAAAAGAAAACATTTTTGTTATCATTATCTGAAAAAAAATGCAAGTGAACATATAAAACAGGGGTTAGAATATCATAAAAGTAAACCCAGAGTATAAAAACAATGCCACCTAATAAGAGTTTGGTCAAAAAAGCGAAATAATAAGTGGATTTTTTTTTTAAAGCAAATGGGGTTAAGTAACTTGCTCAAGGTTACACGGCTAGTCATTGTTTATGCGTGGGTGCTCATTTTCTGAGGCCGGATCTGATCTCGGGTCATCCCAACTCTGAGGCTGGTGCTCTTACTCACTGTGCCACCTAGCCGCCCCTTTAGGGCAATTGGGGTTAAGTAACTTGCCCAAGGTTACACGGCTAGGTTTTTGTTTGTGTGGATTAAGTGTCGGAGGCCGGCTCCGAACTCAGGTCCTTCTGACTCCAGGGCCGGCGCTCTATTCACTGTGCCACCTAGCCGCCCCATAAGTGGATTTTTAATAAATGAAATGTGCTGGATTATGAGTAAGAAGAAATGATAAGTTTAGTGAAATTCCTCAGTGGAGAAGTTTTAATATATGGGTATAGCTCGAAGAATATCAGCCACTGATCCACATAGTAAAATTAGTTTTAGAACTCTTGAGGACAATTACTGTCACTAGGAACATTTTACAACTGCATTCATGTTTTCTTAAGACTGTAACAGTTCAAAAGAGAAACATTTTATTGACTTTTCATTTTGTGAGAGCATTTGACTAAAGGGATTACCATCACCAAGGGCAGAAAGATTGTCAAAATAAGCAGATTCTTTTAGGCTGGAGCAGTTATAAAATACCTTGATTCATAACCTTGAGACATGGAATAATACAAGTTTACATCAACTTTCAAATCCAAACCTGAGACCTCAAACCCATAGAAATTATGCTGAATGTGAAACTAAACACAAAATGATTCAAATGATTGAATATATATGGAGGACTAGGGGAAGGGATGTGATGCAAAAGATATAACCATGCAATCCAAAGGATCAGAATTATACTTGTTGCAGTTATGGCCTAAAGAGACAAATATGTGCTGAATGTAAATGCAGATCTCTTTTGGCAGCCACTGAATTTGGAGACATCAGCATCAATAAAGGCAAATTGGGTAATAAATGGAGGCCATCTTGTCTTTTTGAAAATAGTAAGGACAACCTCAGCTTTGCTGAAATCACAGCCATTTCACACAATAATCCCAATATCAAGGTATATTCAGAAAAGAGATGTTTTCTTTTGCAGGTGCTGGCTAGATGAAGACAAGTATGTCAAGATCACTTGAAGTTTATATCCAAGGAACAGATATGGAAAATTAGTCATTTTTATGCCGACTGAATTAGTTCTAAAGTTTTGATGAGATAGCGGGGCCAATTTCCAAATTCTTGGAATTTTGTTGGAAATTTGCTTCAAAATACATCGCCAGTCATCTTGACCTAAGATTGTGCCACTGGACTCTGCTAAGTCTGGAGGAGAAAGTGAACTGATGACTTTGTACAGCTCTGGCTCACTTAAATCCTATTCATTTACAAGTCCAGACATCACTCGTTCTGATATCATTGCTCCTCTTTGAGAACTAATGAGGAACAACACCAACAACAATTAAAGTGCAGTAGAAGAGACCATGTCAATGTTGTCAACCAGGCACAGTGCTTTCTCCCTGAAGGTCTTCCCTTTCTAAACCAACTGAGTCTAGTTGAATACAGTCTTCCATAAGACTTTCAATCAAGGTTTAAATCATTGCTGAAAACACACATATTTCACATGCAGTTTACATCATGGACTCCTGCCCCTCTGTAGCCTCTGCTACTTTGCCTGAGAAAATTCCTGGCAGACATTAATTGCTTAGTATCAGCTTCTTTATTTTTCTAAAGAACCTGGGAATCTGGACAGGCCAGATTTCTGTCTCTGTCAAAGAGACAGTCCAGTATTGAAGCTATGGTTGGAAAGATCTTCAGTTAGAGCTGGTTCAATGGCTTCTTTTTCAGCACTGTTACTGTTGTTAGCTAAACTAGGGAATTGAGGATTTCCCCAAAACAGCAACAGTAAGAGGAAGAATCAGAATTTGATCCCATGCCATCTGCCTTTAATTTGAATATATTCCATGTTACACTATGATCCATGGGCATCTATCATGTTCTAGACAGAAAGGCAGAGACCTGGCCCCGTAAGGCGGGCCCTAACAGGTAATGAATGCCATCCCAGAAGGAGCAAGGTCTGTAATAGGAGTGAGAGAGCACCTGGATTCAAACATAATCTTCATTAACTCTGAATTAGAGTTACTCAGAAAAAGTCCCTGATTCCCTCTGGGCCTCAGTTCCTTCTCCTGTCAAAGGAGGGCTTTAGATCAACTGCTGACTTCTTTTTGGCTCTGAATCTCTGAGGCTTATAGACTGAATCTTACAGACTCTTAGAGACACTCTGAATTAGGCTGTGGAGCATTTGCTTTAACAGTCTCCGCAGGAACTCCCAGACTGTCATCCACATTCTTTCAATGTCCTGCAGCTTAGAGGGGGAGGAGGGGACAGGCTCAAGTTGTAGGGTCTGAAACCAGTGAGAGTAGCAGTCAGGAGTCTAGGGCTCATAGTGCTATGTCAATGCTGCAAGCCAGTCAGGCCTTTGAGCTTGCACAGTGAGGTTGTTGGACAGCTGTCTTTTTAAGACATTGAACCTGAACCAGAGTTCAGAGCCTTTTGATGCTATTGTTGGGGTTGAGCTCAGATTCAATATTTACAGCTCCCACCCCTGATCTAGTCAGAAAGAGAATAATCGGGACCCAGTTTTCTCCCAAGTGTATCATGACCCAGAATCTCCCAGCATCTGAATCACAAGGTACTGAGTGCTGTACCTACATATACTCCCTTACCCTGGTTCGGAACCATAGTAGGTAGAGGACAGAGACAAAAACAGAAGAAAAATACTTCGGACAGGAAATTTGTCCTTGTTGCATTTTAAGGACAGAATAATACATGTTGAGGCTTATTCTACAGGGTCTCTTCTGAATCTCAAGCACTGAGAAAATTAATTCCATTTTCCTAGAACAGGTTTCATGGTATATCTCTCCATGGCCAAGGTAGAAAGTCACTCCCCAGTCTGATCTGTACTGCCAAAGCAGTAGCTGGAGATGAGAGTGGGTGTGTATGTGTGTGTGATGAGGGGAGGGGGGAGAGGAAGGGCAATAGGTTCCAGAGGGGCTCCAATCAAGATAAATGACCAGAGTCCCTGAGTCTGGAAGGAATTCCATAGGCTCAAGCAAATTTGGAGTCAAGATTATAAATGTTTATTGTTATGCTTTACAGTGGAAAGTGGTTCTTAGGGAACCTGCAAACTTACACAAGTCACAGATATCATTTTAAGGAGTCAAGACAGTAAATCAGGTGTCAATTATGCTAACTAGGTGAGTAAGGGTGGGACTAGGGAGGAGTTAAGGAGTGGTCAGTGCTTAAAGGAACATGGCTTTTAATATCAACTGCTCAGGCCTAGTGTCCATACTTCACTGGGAAATAGCCCAAGGTGGGGTCTACCTGGGGGTGTGGTTTTAGGCCTGAAATGTCACTAAATCAGCCAGTGGTCAGGGCTGACTGAGAAGTGCCCAGTTACCACTCATGAGTGTTGTTTGACAAGATGGATGTTGGGAACCAAGGCTAACAGATTCAGTATGGGTATAATTGGCTAAGGTGTTAACCTATAGATAGGGCATTGAAGGATTCATGGGCACAGCTGGCCACTCTACTAGGGGAGATAACATTTGCCTAAGTTAGAATGTTTATAAATGGCTTAGTGAAGGATTCATAGGTAGCTTGTTATTGTTCCAAGCAGAGAAAAACAGTTCATGAGTTGTTGCTAGGCAGAGTGCTGGCAGGGGGAAGGGGCAGAGCTCTGAGGCTGGGTAGGGGGAAATGTGATTTTACAGACTGATTTTACAAATTGATTTTACAAACTGATGTCACAAACTGATATTACAAACTGATATTACAGACATAGATCCCAAGCACCCCATCATGTGTACATGTGTGAATACATGTATATTTGTGATTTTTGGCAATGTTCGGTGCTGTAGTTGGCCCCAGACAGTAATGGCACAGCCATAACTGAGCTCATCTCCCCAAGAGCTGTATTTACCTTGACACTTCAAAAACAAAAGTCAGCAGAAGGAATCTGGGATGTGTCTGAAGAAGAAACAAGTCTTTGTCTCAGGTAAAAATTCCCATCAACAAGGACAAGTGGGTAATTAGGATCTCTAAAGGAGGCACTCAGCATTTGGGAGAAAAACATTTTTTCCCCTCTACTTGATTATCAGAAAGGAGGGAATAAAGGTCTTTTAACATTTCAGGAACATAAGAGATTGTGATCACTAAACTTTTATATATGAGGACCCAAATTCCTGCCATTTAGGGCTCCTGGTGACTTTTTCTACCAAAAGAAAACCAAAATACATAACCTGTACTTAATAATAATGATATTTATGTCGTGACTTACTTTTGCAATGTACATTTATGAAATGATATATTTTGTTATCTATAGATAGAAAATTATATTCCTATTATTTTTTAGGTCTTTGTTTGAAAAAACTGAATTAGAGAATTTAGAGAACAGTAGGATGACAGTAAATTGTGTGTATGTATATGATTTTTTTCCTTTATTTTTTAAGAGAGGGAGAAATGTGAGTAGGTAGAAGAATGTAGTAGATAAACGAATATAAATCAAAAATTAAATTGAATTATGATAATAAGGGTATCTACCCTGTATTCTATAAAGATCTCTCTATTTTGAAATCAGAAAAAGATAAGTGAAGGAAATTTAGTTACTTTGTTCAGGATTTGGAGATAATAAATGTCTAAATTAATATTTCATCTCAGGTCTCTTGACTTAATGTAAAGCACTCTACCCACTCTATGAGCTAGATTCCTGGGATTTCTAGGTTTCCATATTCTTTCTTTGAATTACTCCTGCCTTTGCTGGGGCAGGATTTAGTTGATCTATGAGAAGGGATGGATGTTGAAACTCTAGCATAATGTCATATCTCTTGTACAGCAATTTCTATGCAAAAAAGCTTCCATTATACTGAGTATTCAAGATGGGAAGTTAAAGCAAAGTGTGAGCTAAATTCATAGCAGCAGGTCTCATAATGAGTGTCTCCCATTGAGTCAGAATTGGAGAATGTGTCTAACATTAGTAAAACTACACCCGCTTGATTCAAATTGACATTTCCATTGTGAATGCTAGAGTTATTTCCACTGATTTTCAGGTATGGTAAAAGATGGAATGAGGATGCTGTTGGCTTTTTCTTTTCCACAAGCATGCAGAAGTAGAGATTGTTTTGGTCTTCTTCAAGTTTCTTGGGATTCATTGAAAGAAAGATATACCTCTGGTATGAAAAAGAGAGAGCAGTCTTTTGTGGCTATTGTTCTCATGCTTTCTTCTGTTTAGTTTTTCTCTGTTTTTCTATGGAGAAAAGAGAGGGAGAGGTTGTCCTTTTAAAAGTCAGTTACGGGGGGCGGAGCCAAGATGGCGGAGTAGAAACAGCTCATCCAAGCCACTCTGCCCCCAGATTCCCCCCAAATATGTAAAAGGGGACTCTGAACAGCTTCTGGAGCCCCAGCACCCACAGAACGACACAGAGAAGCTAACCTCCTGTTGAGGACAGCCCAGCAGCCCTGCAGGAAGGACCAGCACAGCACTCTGGGAGGCAGCAGCGTGCAGCGCACAGAGCACAGGGAGACGAGCCGAGCAGAGCCCAGGTCCCCATGAGCCGAGGTTTTAGCCCCAGGGCGGCAGGGCCAGCAGCAGGCTGGAGGAACCCCAGAACACCAGCAGCTGTGGTGACTCCAGAATTATCAACATAGACATGCCTAGGACAAAGTAAGAGGTTAATGTCCTATGGACTTTGGGACAAGTATTTGGGGAATGCATCAGCTCCCTCCCCTGGGGGCTAGAAGCCTCTGAGGAGACAAGCCATTTTGTAGTTTTCAGAGGCAGCTCCAGCTCCTGGCCTGCGAACTGTAGAGAGATCCAGCAATCAGTCTTGGGGGGTAATTGCTCTTGCTTTAACCTCCCTGGATCTGGATTGTGATGTAGGGTGGAAGTCGTGGGTGGGTTTAAAGCTTGCCAGAAACAGAAGTTGCCCCCCACACGTTCGGGACGAAAATTCCTCTATCTGGCCTTAAAGCTATAGTGTGGCAACAAGCCCAAAAGTCAAGTAATTAAGTGGTAACATGCCAAGGCAAAGGAAACAGAAAAATGCAGCCCTAGACTCCTATTTTGGGGGCATAGAGTGGGAAAAGGACTGTGAGGTCAGAAGTCCTGCTCCAAAAGCCCCAGGGGAAAACATGAGTGGGTTGCAGGCCATAGAGGACCTTAAGAAGGACTTTAAAAATCAAATAAGAGAAGTGGAGGAAAAATTAGAAAGAGAAATGAGAGGATGCAGGAAAAGTATGAAATGAGGGTCAACAGCCTGACTGAGGAAAACAACACCTTAAAAAATAGACTAGCTCAAATGGCAAAGGAGGCCCAAAAGGGCAATGAGGAGAATGCCTTAAAAAGTCGAATTTGCCAGATGGAAAAAGAATCTCAAAGGTTCACTGAGGAGATTCATTACTTCAGAGTTAGACTGGAGCAAATGGAAGCTAATGACTTTATGAGAAATCAAGATGCTGTTAAGCAGATCCAAACAAACGAAAGAGTAGAAGGCAATGTGAAATATCTCATGGGAAAAACCACTGACCTGGAAAATAGATCCCGGAGCGACAATTTAAAAGTTATTGGACTACCTGAAAGCCATGATCAAAGAAAGAACCTAGAAATCACCCTTCAAGAAATTCTCAAGGAAAATTGCCCTGATGTTTTAGATCCAGAGGGCAAAATAGAGGTTGAAAGAATCCCCCGATCACCTCCTGAAAAAGATCCCAAAAAGAAAACTCCCAGGAATATTATAGCCAGGTTCCAGAATCCCCAGATTAAGGAGAAAATTCTACAGGCAGCCAGGAAGAAACAATTTCAATATTGTGGAAAGACAATCAGAATAGCACAGGACCTGGCAGCTTCTACACTGAGGGATGGAAGGGCATGGAATATGATATTCCAGAGGTCAAAGGAGCTGGGATTGAAGTCAAGGGTCACCTACCCAGCAAAACTGAGTATTTTGTTTCAGTGGAAAATATGGTCATTCAGTGGAATAGAGGACTTTCAAGCATTCTTGAGGAAAAAACCAGAATTGAATAGAAAATTTGACATCCAGACACAAGAAGCAAGAGATGCCTGAGAAGGTAATCAGGGAAAAGAAATCCAAAGGAACTTATCAAAGTTGAACTATTTACATTCCTATATGGAAAAGCAATAACTGTGACTGATGATATCTTTCTCACTATGAAAATAATGGAAGAAGGGGGTGTGGTCATATGAATACATATGTGAATGTGTGTGTATATGTTTACAGTTATATATGGATAGAGGGCATAGGTTGAATTTGTTGGGAAGGGAGAATACTCAAGGGATGAAATTATGAGGTGAGAGAGGAAAGTGGCAAGAGGAGATGGGGAGAGACAGGGTAGGGTAAACTATCTCATGTAGAAGAATCAAGGGGAAGTGGTTGCAAGGGAGGAGGAGAACAGGAAGGCAAAAAAGCCAAAACCACATTCTCATTGAATTTGGTTCAGGGAGAGAATGACATACATACTAAATGGGATATCTCAGCCTGCAGCAGAATAGGGGGAAGGGGGATGAGAGGAAGAATGATGGATGGGAGGGCATCCTTGGGGGAGGGGAGGTTGGAAATACCCACTATAGAAGAGGGACAGGATCATGTAGGGAATGGATCAGGTGGGGGGTGGGATGAGTGGGAAGGAATTATAAGCAGCCTTGTACAATATATCTACTATGATAATGTTTTGCATAGCTAGACATGTACAACATATACTGAATTACTTATCTCCCCAGAGGGAATGGGTGACAAGGGAGGAAGGAAATGGATCTGAAATTCGAGGTCTTAACATTAAATGTTTCAAATATATATAAATACTATTATTAATACTCTTATGCTTATAATTGGGAGATAAGATGTGCAGGCATTGGGACACAAAGATTCACCTTCCTCTAATGGAAAAGTTGAAGGGGGTATGGGAGAAGGTATGGGAGAGAGCAGATTGGAGGAAGCGATATCTTGTGGGACTGCTATTCTGGGAGGGTGGGTACGGGAATAACAGGGGGAAAATGATTGTAACTCAAAATCTGGTGGAAATGAATGATGTAAAACAGAAGTTAATAAAGCACTTGTTTAAAAAAAAAGTGAGTCACTCTGGGGAAGAGCCACAATGATGGAGAAAAAGCAGGAAGCTGTCTGAACTCTCCCCCAAACCCGTCTAAATTTCTGTAAAAATAACTCTAAACAAATTGTAGAGCTACGGAGCCCACAAAATGACAGAGTGAAATCTAGCTCCAACCCAAGTCATCCTGGAAGGCTGACAGGAAGAGTGTATCACACCAGACTGGGAGCAGAGCACAGCCCACCATGGCCTGTGCCAGCACAGACCAGATCAGAGTAGGCCTCAGGGGCCTGAATCAGTGGCAACTGTGGTGTTTTCCAGATATCTCAACCCATAAATGCCAAAGTGAATGTAAAAGATCAGTGAGGAACTTTGTTGGAACTGGGTAGAGAAAAGAAGGGTCCAGCTCCTGGCCCCAAGGTGAGAGGTGGTGGAGGTTACAGCCACCATCACTCAGTTGGCCCCTGAGCCCCCGGTCTACAGATCTTAGGGTGACCAAGCAACAGTTCAGGGGGTAATCACTCTTCCTTTGACATTCTTAGATCTCAGTTGCTAACTTGGGTGATGGTCCTGGGGTGAGGAACACCAGTGTGCCAGACATTGTGGTGGCTATAGTGAGGGCACCATCCTTGTAGTTCTGGCAGCTGTGAAAATCCCAGAAATTAGGGACACAGCTCTCTCCACTCTGGAAGCAGAGTTCTTCCTTGGCAAAGGGTTCAAAATTCAAGTAATTGGATGGCAAGATGAGCAAACGGAAGAAGCATAATTAGACCATAGAATCCTTTCTTGGTGACAAAAATTATCAAAACATGGAACCACAAGAAGGTATCAATGTCAAAACTCCTGCATCAAGAGCTTCCAAGAAAAAAAGAACTGGTTATAAGCCATGGAGGAGCTCAAGAAGGATTTTGAAAATCAAGTAAGTAGAGAAAAATTTGGAAGAGAAATGAAAATGATGCAAGAAAATCATAAGAAGCAAGTCAACAATTTGCTAAAGGAGACCCCAAAAATACTAAAGAAAATCACACCTAAAAATAGACTAATTCAAATGGCAAAAGACGTTCAAAAAGCCAATAAGGAGAAGGATGTCCTACGAAGCCAAATTGCCAAGAGGGAAAAGGAATTTCAAAAAATCACTGAAGAGAATAATTCCTTCAAAATTATATTGGAACAAATGGAAGCCAATGACTTTATGAGAAAGCAGAACACTATAAAACAGATCCAAAAAATGAAAAAAAAAATTGTAGGTAATGTGAAATATCTCACTGGAAAAACCACTGAGGTGGAAAATAGATTGAGGAGAAATAATTCAAAAATTATTAGACTATCTGAAAGCCATGATAAAAAAAAGTCTAGAAATCACCCTTCAAGAATTTCTCAAGGAAAATTGCCCTGATATTCTAGAACCAGAGGGCAAAATATAAATAGAAAGAATTCACCAATTGCCTCTTGAAAAAATCCCAATTAAAAAGAAAACTCTTAGGAATATCATAACCAAATACCAGTGGTCCCAGGTGAAGGAGAAAATATTATAAGCTGTCAGAAAATATTATAAGAAATAGTTTGAGTATTGTGGAAACACAATGAGGATAACACAAGATCTAGTAGCTTCTACACTAAAGGATAGAAGGTTTGGAATACGATATTCCAGGGGTCAAAGGAGCTAGGATTAAAACCAGGAATCATATACCCAGCAAAACTGAGTATAATGCTTCAAGGGAAAATATGGTAATTCAAAGAAATAGAGGACATTCAAGCATTCTTTATGAAAAAACAGAGCTGAACAGAAAATTTGACTTTCAAATACAAGAAACAAGAGAAGCATGAGAAGGTAAGCAAGAAAAATAAATCATAAGGAACTTATTAAAGTTGAACTATTTATATCCCTTCATGGAAAAAAAGATAATTGTAACTCATGAGACTTTTCTCAGTTTGAATATATTCTAATCAATCTGCTTATTTATTTTTAGTTTCCAACATCCATCTCCACAAGATTTTGAGCTCCATATTTTCTCCCCATCTCTCCCCTAACCCCCACCCCAAGATGGCAGGCCTCCTAATTATCCCTTCCCCTAGTCTTCCCTCCCTTCTATCAACCCCTCCCTCTTGTCCCTTTCCACCTTACATTCTTGTAGGGCAAGACAGATTTCTATACCCTATTGCCTGCATATCTTATTACCCAGTTACATATAAAAATAATTTTTGACATTTGTTTTTAAAAACTTTGAATTCCATATTCTTTCCTTTCATCCCTCTCCACCCATCCCAAGTGAGAAGACAAGCAGTTCAATATAGATTATACATATGTAGCCATGCAAAACATCTCCACAATTGTCCTTTTGTGAAAGATTTACTATATAACCCTCCATCATATCCTACTCCCCACTTCTGCTTTTTCCTTTGATGCTGTCCCTTTTAAAAGTGTTTGCTTCTGACTATCCCTCTCCCAATTTGTCCTCACTTCTACCATTCTCCCCGCTTATCCCCTTCCCTCCAATTTCCCTGTAGGGTAAGATACACACTTGGGTGTATATATATTATTCCCTCCTTAAGTAAAATTCAATGAGAGTAAGGTTGACTCTTTCCTTTTCACTTTCTTCCCCAATCTGCCCCACCCATCATTCTCCCTCTTATCCCCTTCCCCACTACTTTCCTATAGGATGAGATACCTAATTGATTGTATATGTCATACCCTCCTTAAGCCAAATTCAATAAGAGTAAGGTTGATCCATTCCCCTTTACCTTCCTGCTCTTCTCCTCCATTGTAACAGTTTTCCCTTGCCCTCTTTATATGAAATAATTTACCCTATTCTGCCTCTCCCTTTCTCCTCCCATTATATTCCTCTCTCATCTTTTAATTTTAATTTTTAGATATCACCCCTTCCTATTCAACTGAAACTGTGCCCTCTGTCTATGTATACATGTATATACATATGCACACCTACACATATGTATTTATACATGCATACACCCTCCTATAGATACATATATATGGATTCATACATATAATTTTAGGGAGTATATATACATATATATATACTGCTCTTGTTCTTTCACACATTTCTCATATCCTTGTAATTTTGCTTCTGACTTAATCACACAGAAAAGCAATCCTTTATAAGTTTACTAATGATCTCTTGTAGTCAAATCCTAAGGTTTTCTCAATCTTTTTCCTTCTTGACTTCTCTTCACCTTTTTTTAAACAATGGGACATACTCTCCTTATTACCTCTCTGGTGGAATATTTGAATGACCTCATTTAAGATCATGCAATTTCAAATCTATCCCATCTCAATCCCATTTTTCCCACACTTCCTTGACACTCATACCTAAGAGGTGAGTAATCTTGTTATTCTATTCTTCAAAAAGAAGCAGTACCTCTGGATCCCTTTTAGAGACAACTAATTTTGGCACATTTTTTTCTAACCAGGAATTAGTCAAGTAGTAATTTGGATTAGATAAATGTTTCACAGCATAAGGGAATCTATGAATGATCAATTATGAAAATAAACCTGTTAAATATCACTGATTAATAATCATCATATATCTAAAAATAGATCTGAGAAGAAAAAGTTATTCCTTTATAGCTAAATATAGGGGTGGCTAGGTGGCACAGTGAATAGAGCACCAGCCTTGGAGACAGGAGGAATTGAGTTCAAATCCAGCCTCAGAGACTTAAAACTTACTAGCCGTGTGACCTTGGGAAAGTCAATTAACCCCAATTGCCCTGCCTTCCCATTTCTAAAAGAAAGCAAAAAAAAAAGCTAAGTATGACCAAGATTTAAATTGTTACTAACTTTAAGCAAACATTGCCCTCTTTTTATTGGTATCCAAAGGTATTGTTGTTGTGGACAGAAAGAGCCATATACAAAGGAGCTGAGTTTTGAGGAAGTAAAATGATCATTTCCTAATTATTTTCAAAACTTGATGCATTGTTCCAGTCCTCTTTCTCAGAATAAAAAAGTTGGAACTATGAGATCTAAGAGATTTTTTTTATTTTAAAATTCCATGTCTCTATTGTTTAAGAGAAGTTTTTGCTGAGATTTTAGTGAGTGGATAAAAAATACTTTTGCATCTTTTTGAACATATTACAACAATTGGGGGTTGTAAAGCCAAGCACTGGCAGCTTTCCAGGTGATGGCTGCAGTGAACAGTTTTCAGGGTTCATTACACAGTATAGTGAACACTCTATTTGTTCAAAAACAAATCAGAACAAAATATTCACAGAAAATCAAGGTACACCATTCACAATGTTACAACTTATCACATAAAATCAAAATACAGCATTCAAAAAATCTTATCACTAAAATGGCCACATAATAATTACCACAGTGGTCACAGTTTTAAAAAAAAGTACAAACATTCAGACAATCAATCACTTAGCAAATCAATCATTCAATCATCCTTAATGAGGCTAAGGGTCACAAAATAAAATAGTCAAAGTTCTCCACTCATGGGGCACACTAAGTTATAAATCAGTAATTATAAAATCATCATTCACTATTCAATCATCAGAAAGTACACAGGCTACACAGGCCATCCACCCCCTGGTCACAAGTAAATCACAATCTTCTCAGTTAGTACCCAATATCCAAGTAAAGTCTTCTTTCAGCTTGACTCAGGGTAGGCTCTCAGATTCCCTGGATCCCCTTCCATGGTCCCAGCTCCTACCTGGTTTCACCAAACTGTCACCTGTGTTCAAAGGCAGACAGCTCCCAGTTCTTTATCCAGCTCTCTGTCCAGTTCCTGTTCCATGCTAAAGCTTACAGTGTCCAGTCCACCATAAATCCTTAAATCACCATCCCTGTTCCCGGGAATTGAAGGCTTTAGAAAGCCACAAATGGACAAAATACGAACACAACTGCTATGCTTCCTCAGTTTTCTGAAGCTCTGGCTGGTCCTTGGAAATCCTTAGAAGCTTGACTGACCCTTGGACTTAATAGTTCCTCAGCAGCTTCTCAGCAGCTCCAGCTGGCCTTTGGACTCAGTAGAAGTTTCAGCTGGTTCCCAGAATCAAAATCACTTCATTCATGTTCTTAAAATAAGATCATTCTCTCCAGTGTGGGCCTCTCTTCCTCAGTCTCCAAAACCTGGCTCCAAGAAGATCTGTCTGACCCAGCAGGGGCTTTTCCTTTTATACATTCAAGGCATTAGCTCCTTCCTGTTTCAGCCCTTTCCTGTTTCAACCTCTTCCTGTTATGTCAGCAACAGGGGTTAATAGTTTCTGTTTTTTTTTTTAACATAGGCTTGATTAACTAAGTGCTAAGTACATGTTAGCTTTGCCAATACAAAGGGATCAAATTAAATTATTATTACAGGGATCTGGGAAGGATGGAACTTTGGGTAACATAAGTTTAAACACATCCTAAAAACTGGCTCAGGAAACAGGTACACAAGAATCTTAGGGCTTAAGAAAGTGTCCCCTCCCCCCCCCAGGAACAGAGTTCAACTTTAATATAGAAGTTAAAAGTCAAAATATAGCTGAAAAAATGAGCAACCTTCACCACCAACATTACATATACTATTTTCTATATTATATATAGTATGTATATATATATACTATATATCTATTTTCATATTATATATGTGTGTGTGTGTATATATACACACACACATATATAATATGAAAATAGATAATTACTGTGCTAACAGGGAAGGTGAAAATAAACTCAGGAAAAGACAAAAAAAATTCAAAAGTGTTATATACAAAGCCTCAAAGTAAAATGTGAATTAATCTCAGCCCTGCTCCACCCCAGAATTCCTGGAAGACCCTAAAAAACTATTTCAAAAATCAAACATGAGAGGTAGAGCAAAACTTGGGGAATAAATAAATTATAAAAGAAAATTGTTGAAAAAGTATCATGAGTTTGATAAAGGTAGCACCAAAAATGCTGGGAAAAAAATTTCACTTCAAAATACAGAATAAGTCAAATGGTAAAAAGAGGCATAGGAAACCCACTGAAGAGAACTTCTTAAAAATGGGATGGGTTGGGGAGGCTAGGTGGCACAGTGAATAGAGCACTGGCCCTGGAGTCAGGAGGAACTGAGTTCAAATCCAGCCTCAGACACTTAGCACAAAAACTAGCCCTGTGACCTTGGGCAAGTCACTTAACCCTAACTGCCGTCCAAAAAAAAAGACAAAAAAAAAGAAAGAAAAAATGGGATCACTGAGGCATTTAAGTAGCACAGTGAATAGAGCACTGGCCTTAGAGTCAGGGGGACCTGAGATCAAATCCAACCTCAGAAACTTAACACTTAATAGCTGTGTGACTTTGGGCAAGTCACTTAATCTCAATTGCCCTACCTCCCCTACCCCGCTCCAGAAAAAAATTAACAAAACTTCACTGAAGAGAGGAACTCCTTAAAAAGAAGAAATGGCCAAATTGAAAAGGAGGTAAAAATACTAACTAAAATTTTTTCTGAAAAAAAAAAAAACAACCCAGAATTGTGCAAGGGAAAGTTAAGGATTATATGAGACATAAAGAAAAGAAATTAAAGGAATGAAACAAAATAAGAGATATAGTGAAACGTCTAATTGGAAAAAAAGTGAAATGGAAAACAGATCCAGGAGAGATGATTTAAGAATTATTGCACTACCTGAAACTGTGATCAAAGATCCTAGACATCATTTTTCAAGAAATCATCAAGGAACTTCCAGTTCCAATTATGGCAGAGTGATGTAGGAACTAACCTGAGTTCTCCCAAATTCCCCTCCAAATATAATAAGACCAAAAGCTTCTTTACACAGAAACATATTTACACCAAAATCTCTCAAGGTTCCAAATCCAAATTATGCTCTCTGAAATTCAGATATGTGTTCATCAGACTTCATATTAAGAAATTGCTTAATCTATTTTGAGAAATATTAATCTATATTGAGAAAAATTTCCAAATAAAGCACCAAGGCTAAGTGGGACAAAAATTTTCCTGGATTATTAAGGAAGCCTCCAATATTCAGAATAAAAAAAAAAAACTTACCATTTAGCCTAGGAAGTCAACTAATTTTGTCCAGGTTCACACAGTCATTAGACAGAGTGTAATATCTCAGAGAAGATACCTGAACCCAGGTGTTCTTGACTTTGATATCACTTCAGTGTACAAGCTCAGCAGTCCTGCAATACGCCTGATAACCTTGGCAAGATTGACTCTGATTCCCAGGTTTTGATTTTACCTAGAAGTCACTCATGTTTTCTTGGACAAAGTCATTAAATTATTAACAAGTGATTTCACTTCCTCAGCAACCATATTCTGGAGTTTTTTCCAAATATGGAAACTCAGTAGCAAAGAATTAAGTCAAGAGATACAGGGAAGGCAAAATTCTGGGGTCACACTTCCCTATTTTGAAAACAAGAAGCTTATTAAAGCCAGCATGGCTTAGCAGTGAAAACCTTGGCACTTTTAAATTCTTACAATGGAAACACTCAATACTCCTTAAGTGCACTTGGCTTCCACAGGTTTAGAGGATTTTTAAGACATGGCTTTAATATAGCTAAATTAATAGAGTTGGGACTTACTTAAGTGTAAGTGGATTTATAAATTTTCCTGTAGTTCCACCTTTGAATTTTGCAACAGCATGATGAAACCTTATGTCACAAGAGAAGACTTGATGCAAAGCAACCATGCTCCCCTGTTCCCCCCTCCCCCCCCCAAAAAAACAAGCTCCAAAAAGTCAGGTCAAACTTCATTTATGATATGAGCAACATCCAAGTATGTGGGCATGCCCACCAGACAACTTCATTTGTATTAGTGAAAGATGTTAAGACTTCAAAACTCTTAGGGCAGTGTAGTTTGATGGGAATCTCTCCCTTCACAATTTTTAGTTCTCAGCTAAAAATCAAACCACCATACTTACATGCTTAGTAGGGCTGGAAGATACTAAGACTTTGCTTTTCACAGATGGGGAATGTATTAAAGATATTTCTTTGTTTTATTATTTCTTGATGTCTCATAAAGTCATTAGGATCAGTTTGACCAATTCTATTTTTTTGAGAAATTATTTTCTTCAATGATATTGTATACCACCATTAAAAATGGCCAGTTCTTATTTTTAAGCAATTGTTTTCTTCAATATCATTGGTACCTTTTTTTTTTTTGCTTTTTGGAGGGCATTTGGGGTTAAATAATTTGCCCAAGGTCACACGGCTAGGTTTTTTTGTTTGTTTGTGTGTGCGTTAAGTGTCTGAGGCCAGATCCAAACTCAGGTCCTTCTGACTCCAGGGCCGATGCTCTACTCACTGTGCCACCTAGCCACCCCAGTACCTTTTTTAACAATAATATTAATTCCCCTCCCAAAATGATCTTGCATTGTTCTCATTCTTTCTCTATAATTTAATTATTTGAATTCAAAATTCATTTCCATAAAATTCTGAATTTAAAATTTTCTCCCCCTCACTCTTCTAAAATGATGTGCAATCTGGTAGAGACTCTACTTATTCATATTAAACATTTTTCCACAGTAGCCATTGTGTAAAGAAAAATTATAACTAATGAGAGGAACCAAGTGAAGGAAGAAACAAAACAACAAATAAAAGGAGAACTAGTAGTGTGCTTCGATCTTTATGAAGACTCCAAAGTTTTTGTCTACATGTGTATATCATTTTCCATAATGAGTCTTTTGGAGTTGTCTTGGACCCTTGCATTTCTGATAAGAGTTAAGTCTATCAAAGTTAGTCATTGCACAATGTGCTATTACTGAGTACAGTGTTCTCCTGGTTCTACACATTTCACTTAGCATCAGTTCATATAGATCTTTCCAGGTTTTTCTGAAGTCTAGTAGCTCTTCATTTTTTATAGCACAATAGTTTTTAATTGCAATCATATACCATAACTTTTTCAGTCATTCCCCATTTGATGGACATCTCCTCAATCTCCAGTTCTTTGTCACCACAAAAGGAGTTGCTATAAATATTTTTGTACTTGCGAGTCCTTTTCTCATTTTTATGATCTTTTTGACATATAGATCTAGTCATGGTATTGCTGGGTCAAAGGTTATGCACAGTTTTATAACCATTTAGGCGTAGTCCTAAATTGCTCTTCAAAATGGTTGGATCACTTCATAACTCCACCAACAATGCATTAGTGTTGCAATTTTCCCACATCTACAACATTCTTCATTTTCCAGTTTTCCCTCTATTTCTCTTATTTGATTTTTGAAAGAATAATTTTTCACTCTTTAAATCTTTTTTTTTCTTTAGGTCTTCTAGGAATGCTTGTTGGATTTGTTTGCAATCTGCATTTTCCTTTGACGCTGTGCTTGTAAATATTTTCAAATCAATGTCTTCTTTGGATTTTGTTTCTTGAGTACCCTTGTCACCATAACATATTTATAGTAAGGTTATTTTTAGTAGGTTTGCTTTTTTTTGCTTGTACTACAACCTTGAACTTTATGTTAAAATTCAACTTTCTTCACTTCTGGGCAGAAGAGGTTGAGGGGCATCATCATCTCAAGCTTTATGTGCTTTTTATTTGTTTGTTTTCTTTTCCTGCTGTTTTCACAACTAATTCTTTTAGTTTGGAAGTTAGCAGTGCCTCTAAATTTGTGTTATACAGGAAAAGGTGTGGTCACTGTTCTCTTGGTCTGAATTCCAGTCCTTATTCATGAAGGGATCCTATTCACTAGGAACTGCAAACAGTAGTGCTCTGCTCTGGAAGTGCTCTCAGGATCTAGGACACTTATTCCCTCTCTGCACCAGAACTCCAATAAAAACCCATGCTTCCTTGTGACTCCAAGTGTACCTCCCCATGCTAGAATTGAAACCCAGAATTGGATATTGAGTAAAGAAATGGGTACTAGGCACCCACCACAATGCAACAGATTTCTCCTGAATTCCAAAGTTATCTTTGGATGGGAAAAATGTCTCAAACAAAATGTTGAATCCAGAATAAAATTTGGTGCATTATTTTAAAGTTATTTTAAGGGAATGATGGGAGACTTCAGCTCAAATGCACCCTCTTTTCTGCCATCTTTTATTCATTTTTAAAATTTATTTTTATTTCCAAAATTCTTCTGCTTCTGCATCTTGTGACTATTTGGCTCTTGATTCTAGTTATCTGATCCTCTACTCCTTTGCAGAAATCTATCATTATGTATTCACACTATTCAAATCTCTTATTTTCCTTAGTTATTACTTCTTTGAAAGATGATTTCTGAAATAATTTGCATCCTACTCTCTTCTTTTACAAGATCTATTTCTCATTCAAACTATTTCTGAGTTTCTACTACTATGCATCATTGCCATGGAACATCAAAATCCAATTTTACATTGTGATTTCTTGACCCACTTTATTCCAAATTTTACTATGAATTCATTCTTTCTTGTTCTTTTAAAACATATTAATTTCCTTATCTTTTTTTCAAATGATTTATTAAATTCTGGTTTACATCTTTCATTTCCATCAGATTTTGAGTTCCCCATTTTCCCCCCATTTTTCCCCTAGCCATGACCCCAGAATAGCAGTCCCACAGGATATCCCCTCATCCAATCTGCTCTCTCCCATCTCTTCTCCCATACCCCCTTCGACTTTTCCAGTAGGGCAAGGTGAATCCTCATGCCCCAATGCCTGCACATCCTGTCTCCCAATTATATGTAATACTTTAATAATAGTATTTATATATTTTAAAACATTTGATTTTAAAACTTAGAATTCCAGATTCATTCCCTTCCTCCTTTGTCACCCATCCTTACTGGGAAGATAAGAAATTCAGTATATGTTGTAAATGTGTATCTATGCAAAAAATTATCATAGTAGATATATTGTAAAAGACTGAATATATTTCCCTCCCTCCACTCCCCACTGTGATCCTGTCCCTTTTCAAAAGTGGGTGCTTCTAACTTCCCTCCCCCCAGCCTGCCCTCCCTTTAATCATCTCCCCCCCTTCCCCCTCTCCCCCACTTTCCTGTAGGGTGAGATATCCCATTTGGTATGTATGTCATTCTCTCCCTGAGCCAAATTCAATGAGAATAAGGTTTTGCCTTTTTGCATTTCTGTTCTTTCCCTCCCCTGCAACCACTTTCACTTGCCTTTTATACATCAGATAGTTTACCCCATTCTGTCTCTCCCCATCTCCTCTCATTATATTCCTCTCTCACCTTTCAATTTTACCCCGTAAGTATCATCCCTTCCCATTAAATTCAACCTGTGCCCTCTATCTATGTATACATGTAAACATATATACACACATTCATATATGTATTCATATGCCCATATACCTTTCTTCAGCTATTTTAATACAAAAAAAGTTTCATCAGTTACAGTTATCATTTTTCCATGTAGGAATGTAAATAGTTCAACTTTGATATGTTCATTATGATTTATTTTCCCTGTTTACTTTCTCAAGCATCTCTTGCTTCTTGTGTCTGAATGTCAAATTTTCTGTTCAACTCTGATTTTTTCCTCAAGCATGCTTGAAAGTAATCTATTCCACTGAATGACCAAATTTTCCCCTGGAACATGATATTCAGTTTTGCTGGGTAGGTGATTCTTAGTTTTAATCCCAGATCCTTTACCCTCTGGAATATCCCATTCCATGCCCTTTGATCCCTCAGAGTAAAAGCTGCCAGATCCTGTGTTATCCTGATTGTATTTCCACAATATTGAAATTGTTTCTTCTTGGATGCTTATAATATTCTCTCCTTCATCTGGAAATTCTGGAACCTGGCTACAATATTCCTAGGAGTTTTCTTTTTGGGATCTTTTTCAGGAGGTGATTGGTGGATTCTTTCAACCACTATTTTGCCCTCTGGTTCTAAAACATCAGGGCAATTTTCCTTGATAATTTCTTGAAGGATAGTTCCTAGATTCTTTCTTTGATCATGATTTTCAGGTAGTCCAATAATTTTTAGATTATCTCTCCTGGATCTATTTTTCAGGTCAGTGGTTTTACCCATGAGATATTTCACATTGCCTCCTATTCTCTCATTTGTTTGGATCTACTTAACAGCATCTTGATTTCTCATAAAGTCACTAGCTTCCATTTGTTCCAGTCTAATTCTGAAGGAAGGATTCTCCTTAGTGAGCTTATGAGATTCTTTTTCCATCTGGCAAATTTGACTTCTTAAGACATTCTTCTCCTCATTTCCTTTTTGGCCTCTTTTGCCATTTGACTTAGTCTATTTTTAAGGTGTTATTTTCCTCAGTCTGGCTGTTGACTCTCATTTCATACTTTTCTTGCATCTTCCTCTTTTCTCTTCCCAATTTTCCCCCACTTTTCTTATCTGCTTCTTAAGATCCTCTATGGCCTGTAGCCAGCTTGTATTTCCATTTGGGGCTTTTTGTGCAGGATTTCTGGCCTCACAGTCCTCCTCCTGTTCCATGCTTTGATCCTCTTTGCCCCCAAAATAGGAGTCTAATGTTGAATTTTTCTGTTTATTTTGTTTCCTTTGCCTAGGCATGTTGCCACTCAATTACTTGACTTCTGGGCTTGTTGCCACAGTAGGACTCTGCCACCAACCAGGGGTGCTTCTGTCCTAAATGCTGGGGTTTTCTCAGCTTCTGGAGGTATTAGTTGGGTGCCCTCTCTGAAACCTCCACACACTCTGGAAAGCTGGTCACATACCCCAAGACCTCTACCCCAGACTGCAATCCAGATCCAAGAAGGTTAAAGCAAGATTGATTACCCCCCAGACTGATTGCTGCATCCCACTACAGTTCTCAGTCCAGGAGCTGAAGCTGCAAAGTGGCAACATGGCACAAGCTGCACAGGCTCCTCAGTGGCTTTAAGTTCCCAAGGGAAGAAGCTGATGCACTCTTCCAAACTGTCCCACACTCCATAGGGCACTATCATCTCACTTTGTCCTAGGCATCTATGTGTTGATAATTCTGGAAACGCCACAACTGCTGGTGTTCTGGGCTCCTTCCAGCTGGCTGCTGGTCTGGCTGTCCTGGGGCTAAAATCTCTGACTCACTGAGGCCTGGGCTCAGCTCCCAGAGTGCTGAGCTGGATGTTCCCCAACACGTTGCCAGGCTGTCCTCAGCATGAGGTTAGCTTCTCTGTGTCGGTTTGTCAGTTCTGGAGCTCCAGAGGTTGTTCAGAGTCCCCTCATTTCCTTTTCTGATTTTATAAATCTTATATTTTGGTTTCAGATTGTGCTCTGATTTCTGTCTTGTAAGTTTTGCTTTAAATATTTCTTATTAACTATTATTGCCTCTTCTCTGGTTTATCTAACTGATTCATCACTTTTTCTTCTACTGTTGTGACACAGACCTCTTTATTTTACATAGTTTTCTGAATCTCAGTAGCCTCATATTCTTTACAGATCATGCAGCTGAGGATCCAGTCAGAACCTGACAAGGGTTCCTCTATAAAATAGTCCTATGGAAGAAAGCATTTAATAGCATTTTACCTTATGTCTTTCTCAAGCATGATTTATTTTTTATCTCTCTCATTGTCCCTTCCTCTATGTTCGAGCAGATTTTCCTATAGGAAATAAACATAATTAGGCAAAATAAATTCCTGAAATTGCTCATATCTTAATTTTATGTTTTATCCAGTAAATTTACTCTATGTGCTCTTTGTCATAAGGTTGGAAATCTTCTTGTCTCCTCTAGCATCATGGGTGATCTTGGATGTTCATTATTTTAATGTTTATTTCATATCATATATGGATTTTTTGAAAAATATTTTATTACGTACTAATTTTTCTCTGCATGAATTCCTACAGGACTTGCAGTTGTTTTGGGTTTTTTTTTGTCTTTTTTTAATCTGTCTCCTTTGATGATTATCATATAACAAAATAGTATGCCATACCATACTGAAGGCAAATGTTGAAATTCCATTTCTTGGTCCACAGAAACCAATTCCCCTCAAACACACTGTTATCACATGTTCTGTCTCTTTATTTCTTTTATATAGCAAATTTAACATTTTTCACCTCAGATTATTGATTCCCAGAAAAGGGAAATATGAAAAACATATAGGAAAAAATTGTAGTCTTTTTTTCCCCTAAAAGCAATTGGGGTTAAATAACTTGCTCAAGGTTACACTGGCCAGGCATTATTTATGTGTGGGTGCTCATTTTCTGAGGCCGGGTCTGATCCTGGGTCATCCAGAGTCCAGGCCGACACTCTTATTCTCTGTGCCACCTAGCTGCCCACCAAAAAAAAATTGTAGTCTTTCTATGAAACCAAACCTGGAATGTTTCCTGTTCTTTGTGCCCCTTCAGAAGATGGGAGGCTTGTCTGCTTGTGGGTAGTATTCATGGATGCTTTACTTGTTTCAATTCTCCAACATTTCAGTTTACTAATTTTTCATGTGTATTCTTTTCTTTGTCTTTGTTTTTGCTGACATCAGCACCACCATGGCTGTAGCACCACATACACTTCAATTTTACCTCTGAATAGAAAATGTTTCCCTTTTAAAATTACATATATGTATAAACACACACAGAGTATGTATTTACATATATGTATGTTTATATTTATACATACATGCATAGTATATATATATGTGTGTATATATGCTTATGGATTTAGGTGTGTATATCCATATATCCACCCATTGCTAGACTAGAAAAAAATGCCATTTATTAGCCATTCAAACACATGCATGTCTCATTCTGCAAGCACAATAGATTACCTCTTTGCCAAGATGTGAACAATTTTATTGGTATTATTGAGTCACGATTGGTTGCAGAATTCATTCAGCATACTTCGTTAATCTTCAAATTGTTTTCATTTATTATAATCATTCATTCTGCTACTCTTCATTATTTTATGGCTAGATTCTTACCACCCATTTTCATGACAGTGAATTTATTTTTGCATTTGCTGACATCATATTCTCATGTATTTTACACTTTTACCTCCCTAACATCTTGTACTTTTTAATGAAAAAGAAGGTTTCAAAAGTAAGGGAATATGGTCAACACTATTAACCAACAATTACAGTTACTTGGCTCCTACTCCACAAATCCAACTCATTTCACTCTTCTCAATCCTCAGTTATTCATTCCTAGATTTATTTTCTTTATTTGTTCACTGTGTAATGACCTTTCCTTTGTCATTAAAGTTTGTTAAGATTATAAACAGTGTTCCCCAACTCTACTCCATCATTTAGCCTGAAGTATTTGTGTCATTCCTATGTTGAAAGATAATATGTTTATATAATAAAATAATTTGTTTTAATGTAATAGCTCCTCCATTGTCAGGTTCATATGAAATTGCTCTTTATGGAATTCTACATCCCTTAGTATTTCTCCAAATTTGTATTTACTTTTTTCCTAAAAAAATCTCATTATAATAATGTATGATGATAAGGTAATTCCCCTTTTTCCACAATTGTTACCTGATGTATCATTCTATTTCCTTACACTATATTTACTAATTTCATAGCCCAGCAAAAACTTCACATAAGTATTTCATGATTTTTGTTCTTTTTTAAAATTTATTTTCTTTAGCTTTTAATTTTCACTTTCATATATTTTTGAGGTTTAAACTTTCTCTCCCTTATTCACATCCAGAGAAAGGACTACAATCTGAATGAAGATTGAACCAAACTACTTGATCTCTTTTATTTGTTTTATTTCTTCTTTCTCATTGTTCACTCCATTGGTTATAATCCTTCTTTAAAAGTTGACTAATGTTTAATGTGAAGGTATTTATAGATCCTATATTTGATTTTAAGCCACCATGGAGGGAAGGGGGAAGAGAGGGAGAGAGAGAGAATTTGAAACTCAAGGGACTGTGGAACTGAATGTTGTGAACCAAAAAATAAACAAATACATTTTAAAGAATAAATTTTCTCTCGCTCCCTCCTCCCCCTCTTCCCAGGGTGACATCAATCTGATATAGACTCCTCATATGCATTCATATTAAACTTTTTAAAATGTTAGACTTCTTATAAGGAAGAATTAGAAGCAATGGGGGGAACCACACAAAAAGAATAAACAAAAGGAAACAAAACCACTACAAAGAGACAGAGAGAGAGAGACAGAGACAGAGAGAGAGGGAGAGAGAGAGATAGCAATAGCTTGCTTTGATCTGCATTCAGGGTCCATAAGACTTTTCTCTGAATGTGAGCAGCATTTCCCATTATGAGTCTTTTGGAGTTGTCTTAGATCTTTGCATTGCTGAGAGGAGTCAAGTCTATGAAATTAGTCATAGCACAATGTGACTCTTACTGTACATAATGTTCTGGTTCTGCTCACTTCACTCAGCATCAGTTCATGTAAGTCTTTGCAGGTTTTTCTGAAGTCTTCCTGTTCTTCATTTCTTTTTGTTTGTTTGTTTTTTTATTTAAACAAATGCTTTATTAACTTCTGTTTTACATCATTCATTTCCACCAGATTTTGAGTTACAATCATTCCCCTGCCCTGTTTTTCCCCTACCCACCCTCCCAGAATAGCAGTCCTGCAAAATATCGCTTCCTCCAATCTGCTCTCTCCCATACCTTCTCCCATACCCCCTCTGACTTTTCCATGAGAGGAAGGTGAATCTTTTTGTCCCAATGCCTGCACATCTTATCTCCCAATTACAAGCAAAAGAGTATTAATAATAGTATTTATATATATTTGAAACATTTAATGTTAAGACCTCTAATTTCAGATCCATTTCCTTCCTCACTTGTCACCCATTCCCTCTGGGAAAATAAGTAATTCAGTATATGTTGTACATGTCTAGCTATGCAAAACATTATCATAGTAGATATATTGTACAAGGCTGCTTATAATTCCCTCCCACTCACCGCACCCCCCACCTGGCCCATTCCCTACTTTGATCCTGTCCCTCTTCTATAGTGGGTACTTCCAACCTCCCCTCCCCCCAAGGATGCCCTCCATCCATCATCCTTCCTCTCATCCCCCTTCCCCCTATTCTGCTGTAGGTTGAGATACCCCATTTAGTATGTATGTCATTCTCTCCCTGAACCAAATTCAATGAGAATATGGTTTTGCCTTTTTGCCTTCCTATTCTCCCCCTCCCTTGCAACCACTTCCCCTTGATTCTTCTACATGAGATAGTTTACCCTACCCTGTCTCTCCCCATCTCCTCTTGCCACTTTCCTCTCTCACCTCATAATTTCATCCCTTGAGTATTCTCCCTTCCCAACAAATTCAACCTGTGCCCTCTATCCATATATACCTGTAACCATATACACGCACATTCACATATGTATTCATATGACCACACACCCTTCTTCCATTATTTTCATACTGAGAAAGATATCATCAGTCACAGTTATTGTTTTTCCATATAGGAATGTAAATAGTTCAACTTTGATAAGTTCCTTTGGATTTCTTTTCCCTGATTACCTTCTCAGGCATCTCTTGCTTCTTGCATCTGGATGTCAAATTTTCTATTGAATTCTGGTTTTTTCCTCAAGAATGCTTGAAAGTCCTCTATTCCACTGAATGACCATATTTTCCACTGAAACAAGATACTCAGTTTTGCTGGGTAGGTGATTCTTGATTTTAATCCCAGCTCCTTTGACCTCTGGAATATCATATTCCATGCCCTTCCATCCCTCAGTGTAGAAGCTACCAGATCCTGTGTTATCCTGATTGTGTTTCCACAATATTGAAATTGTTGCTTCCTGGCTGCTTGTAGTATTTTCTCCTTAATCTGGGGATTCTGGAACCTGGCTATAATATTCCTGGGAGTTTTCTTTTTGGGATCTTTTTCAGGAGGTGATCGGGGGATTCTTTCAACCTCTATTTTGCCCTCTGGATCTAAAACATCAGGGCAGTTTTCCTTGAGAATTTCTTGAAGAGTGATTTCTAGGTTCTTTCTTTGATCATGGCTTTCAGGTAGTCCAATAATTTTTAAATTGTCTCTCCTGGATCTATTTTCCAGGTCAGTGGTTTTTCCCATGAGATATTTCACATTGCCTTCTAATCTTTCATTTGTTTGGATCTCATCTTGATTTCTCATAAAGTCATTAGCTTCCATTTGCTCCAGTCTAACTCTGAAGGAATGAATCTCCTCAGTGAACTTTTGAGATTCTTTTTCCATCTGGCAAATTTGACTTTTTAAGGCATTCTTCTCCTCATTGCCCTTTTGGGCCTCCTTTGCCATTTGAGTTAGTCTATTTTTTAAGGTGTTGTTTTCCTCAGTCAGGCTGTTGACCCTCATTTCATACTTTTCCTGCATCCTTCTCATTTCTCTTTCCAATTTTTCCTCCACTTCTCTTATTTGATTTTTAAAGTCCTTCTTAAGGTCCTCTATGGCCTGCAACCCGCTCATGTTTTCCCTGGGGCTTTTGGAGCAGGACTTCTGACCTCACAGTCCTTTTCCCACTCTATGCCCCCAAAATAGGAGTCTAGGGTTGCATTTTTCTGTTTCCTTTGCCTTGGCATGTTGCCACTTAATTACTTGACTTTTGGGCTTGTTGCCACACTATGGCTTTAAGGCCAGATAGAGGAATTTTCGTCCCAAACGTGTGGGGGGCAACTTCCGTTTCTGGCAAGCTGTAAACCCACCCACGACTTCCACCCTAGATCACAATCCAGATCCAGGGAGGTTAAAGCAAGAGCGATTACCCCCCAAGACTGATCGCTGGATCTCCCTACAGTTTGCAGGCCAGGAGCTGGAGCTGCCTCTGAAAACTACAAAATGGCATGTCTCCTCAGTGGCTTCTAGCCCCCAGGGGAGGAAGCCGACGCATTCCCCAAATACTGGTCCCAAATTCCATAGGGCACTAACCTCTTACTTTGTCCTAGGCATATCTATGTTGATAATTCTGGAGTCGCCACAGCTGCTAGTGTTCTGGGGTCTCTCCAACCGGCCGCTGGCCCTGCCCCCCTGGGGCAAAAACCTTGGCTCACGGGGACCTAGGCTCCACTCGGTTCAGCTCGGCTCCCCGCGCTCTGCGTGCTGTTGGCTCCCAGAGTGCTGCGCTCGTCCTTCCTGCAGGGCTGCTGGGCTGTCCTCAGTGGGAGGTTAGCTTCTCTGCGTTGTTCTGTGTGTGCTGGGTCTCCAGAATCCCCTTTTACATAGTTTGGGGGGAATTTGGGGGCAGAGTGGCTTGTATGAGCCGTTTCTTCTCCACCACCTTGGCTCTGCCCCCCCCTTCTTCATTTCTTATAACACAGTAGTGTTCCATTATATGTATATGCCCTAAGCTATTCAGTCATTCCCCAATAGATGGAAATCTCTCAATTTCAAATTCTTTGCCATCAAAAAAAAAGAGATGCTACAAATATTTTTGTACATTTCAGTTCTTTTCCCATTATGATGATCTCTTTGTGATCCAGACTTAGAAGACCTATTATACTTCAAAGAGAATGCAAAGTTTTATAGCCCTTTGGGCACTGTCCTAAATTGCTCTCCAGAATGGTTGAATGAGTTCACAATGGCACCAACAATACATTAGTGTTCTATTTTCCTACATCTTTTCCTACATTTATCACTTTCCTCTTTTGTGATGCTCTGGTACCTCAGTGATTTTTTAAAATTATTAATTTGTTTGTTTATTTTTAGTTTACAAGATTCAATCCCATAATTCCTTGAGTTTCAAATTTCCCTCCCCTCCCTCCCCCCCACCACGATGGCATATAGTCCAGTATAGGATCTTCAAATACTTTCACATTAGACATTAGTCGGGTTACAAAGGAATGAAAAATGGTGAAGAGGAAATAAAACCAAACAATGAAGAGAAAAAGTTCAAGTAGTTTACTTCCATCAGGATTCAGACTCAGTTCTTTCTAGTTATTTCTCTGGATGTAGGCATCTCTCTCCTTCATGAGTCTTTTAGGATTGACATATCATTTCATTGCTGAGAAGAGTCCAGTACGTCATAGTTGGTCATCACATATACGTTATGTCTATGATTGTATACAAATTTCTCCTGGTTCTACTTTTCTCACTCAGCATCAGTTTGTATAAACCTCTCCAGGTAAATATGAAGTCTGTCTGCTCCTCATTTCTTATAGCACAATAGTATTCCATTACATGCATATACCACAACTTGTTTAGCCATTCCCCAATTGATGGGCACCCCCTTAATTTCCAGTTCTTTGCAACCACAAAAAGAGCTGCTATTAATATTTTTGTACATATGGGTCTTCCTCCCACTTCTATGATCTTTTTGGGATATAACCCTAGAAGTGGTATTGCTGGGTCAAAGGGTATGAAATTATTTATAACCCTTTGGACATAATTTCAGATTGGTTGGATAAATTCACAACTCCACCAGCAATGCACTCAGAGATTTTTTATTTGTATTTCACATATCAATAGTGATTTAGAGTATTTTTCATATGACTATAAATAGTTTTAATTTCTTCCTCTGGAAACTGCCTGTTAATTTCCTTTGACCATTTATCAATTGGGGAATGACTTGTATTCTTATAAATTTGACTCATTTTTCTATATATTTTAGAAATGAGGCCTTTATCAGAGACTGGCTATAAAATTGTTTCCCAGCTTTCTGTATCCTTTCTAATCTTGGTCATTTTGGATTTATTTGTGCAAAACCTTTTCAATTTAGTGTAATCACAATCATCCATTTTTCTTTTCATAATGCTATCTCTAGTTTTGTCATAAATTCTCTTCTCCATAGATCTGACAGGTAAACTGTTCCTTGCTCTCCTAGTCTGCTCAGAGTATGAGTCTTTATATATAAATCACATACTCATTTTGATCTTATCTTGGTGTAGGGTGTAAGATGTTGGCTTATGCCTAATTTCTGCCATACTGTTTTCCCTGTTTGTCATGCTTTACCTCTTCCTTTACACCTAAATATAAAGGAATTCTAAAGTGGTGTTTGAGTCTATTTCCATTATTGGAATAAAAGCACTTAATCATCTATGAACCTTTCTTTTAACATGTCAGAAGCATTTACCTTTACAGGTTTTTCTTCTCTTCTATATTTGCATTTCATTGATTCTACTCAATTCTATTTTTTTTTTTTCATCTGGAATATATGAAAGTTATTTATTCAATCACAACTTTTCCCATTTTTTAGAATTATGTACACAATTTTACAAGTTGAATTATTTGTAACATTATTTTTGTATTTTGCTTTTATGACTGTTTAATTCTAAGATTTCATTTTCTTTATAAGAGTTGGAAAATAATTTGGGGTGCTCTTGGGTCTGTGAAATTTCTACTTGAGATTTTTTTTACTGAAACAGATTTTTATTTCATTTTTTCTTTGACTTTTTACTCTGAATGTCAGTTGTGCCCTTATATGATATTTTCAGTTTGTTTATTTTTATTTTTTATTTATTTTTATTTTTAATGTGTTTTTAAAAGTATTTGAAGTATTTCTCTCATTTTATATACATACTCAGTCTTTTTTAAGCTTATTTTATTTTAATTTCTTAAAATGTGGCCTCTATGTTTGATTTATTTAAGTTGATTCTACACTTTGACATTGTCTACAATGCACTCTGTTTTGTTTTTTACTAATTTTTATTACCTTCTATCATCTTTCTGATATAACTGACATTGCTAAAATACATTAAAATTGTATGAAAAGGCTTTCATCTATTTGTCTGCTTACCATGAAATTGCTGAATGTTATTAATTTGAACTTAGGTTAGATCTGTGTTTTAGATATATATTTTTTATCATGGTAATATGAATTTTTCTGTTTTGTAGTCAATATAATATGCAAAACTGTTATATTTTATGATCATTTTTTCTTTTCAAAATCTGTAGAAAATCTTTTCATATATATGTGTATATGTATGTATGTATACACACACCTTATTAAACCTTAAAGTGCAGCAGTGTAGAAATCATTCAAAAGAACAAGAATTGAGAGAGACTGAATTAAAAATCTTCCTCTTAAGTATATTTGTTACATTTATCTGACAAACATATATCCATATGTTTATATAAACTTATACAAATATTTCTTCATAATATATGTGTATAGGTATGTATATGGAAAACAGAAGGGTAAGGAAAATAAACACTTACATGATGCCTACTATGTGTCAGCCATCAAGTTATCTTTTTTACAAATATTATCAAATTTAATCTTCACAACAATTTGTGAGGTAAGTATTCCATAGACTTTACTCAAAGAAATTGAAGGAAATAGAAGTAGACAGACCTTTTCTAGGCTATATAGATAGTGTTGGAGGGGATTTCTCCTCTCATTTTGCTAAATCCAGGCCTGGAAATCTATTTATTTTCTGACCAGCTAAAGAATATATGTATATGTTTGTGTACATGTGTGTACTTCTATGTGTATGTATATGCATACTGTATTGCCATGATTTCATTTAAAAATATATTGGTAACAATTTATAAAGCCATTTTTATGTGCTATGATATTTCAAAAGTTTGAGAGATAATTTCTGGGTAATTAGTGACTTTATAATTAATGTGAAAATTTTAATAAATGAATTTTAATAAATTTAATAAGTTTTAATAAAAGAAGTCAAAGATACTTTCAAATGTCAAAGACCCTTGTGGTGGCAGGTTCACAGTTTATTTGCCCTTGGAAAAATGGTTCTTTTCAGTCTATGATAGATGTTGCTAATTTTAAGATATTGAAAATTGGGTTAGTGGAGAGAATTATTTAGACTTGGCAGGAACCTAGTATTTTGATTAATCCTATTCTGTCTTTAGTTGTTTGTTTGTTTTCAGACCAAAGTCTAAAATGAACAGAGTATAAAGGACTTGCCATTGACCACACAAAAAAGTAAATAGTATAATCAGATGTTGGACTTGTATCTCTTACTCCAAATTAAGTATTCACATTGTACCATGGCAAATGAACAGTCACACTGTGTATACTGTCAATTCTTTTCAAAATATTGACTACTTTTGCTGAACTGACTCTCTCTCTCTCTCTCTCTCTCTCTCTCTCTCTCTCTCTCTCTCTCCCTCTCTCCCTCTCTCCCTCCCTCCCTCTCTCTCCTACTTATTCTCTCACTAGTTCATATTCTCTTTTCCTACAATGTCCATATCTCATCATTTCTCTTAAAAATGTCTGCAGAATTAGGATGTATTTGATGAAAAATACATATATAGAATATGTATTGAAAAATACCTACAAGAATGATGAAATATATATATATATATATATATATTTAAATCTCACTATTTTAGTAGATAAATTATAGGAAAATAAGTAATTATTAGTTAAATCTAGAGAAGAGGGGGCAAGAAGACACAGTGGGAACATCTGCGGGCTTTCTAGTAAAGAAAAATGTCATTCAAAATTTGTCTCAGATATTCACTATCTCTGTAGACCTATGCAAATCATTAACCTCTTTGGCCATTGGTTCTCAGAGTATAAGTGTTTTGAACTTGGTTACAATTAAAGTATTTTCCATGAGAGATGAGACCATAATTCAGAATTTTTACTAACTTTCAGTGAATAAACCCTTCTTTTTTTGGACCCCAAATTTTTGTTGGGGTGGCCAGCATGATGCATATATAAAGAAGCAAAAGCTTTGAGAAAGCAAAATAATTTACTGATTAAGATAAATTTGACCTTTGCTCCAGGTTACCCTTTTAGGACTGAGATTTTTAAGTTGTTTTTTTCCTAAAACCATGACTCTAGGTTAAATGTACTTGTTTTGAGATCTTAACGAGTTTCAAGAATAATTTTCCATCCTTCTAAAAACATTATAACAACTGAGGATCTGTGAGTTACTACTGATTAAAATAAAGGGACTGACTATAGAGTAAGAGGAGGTTAAAAAACGAGAGATATATAATACCCACTGGTCTCTATCTTTGGAATTTTCCACTATAATTACAAAGATGGAGCCAATTGAATAAAAGCATACAAACATAATCATGAGCAACAGGATGACTTTGGTGGCTCTGGTCTCTGGGGAAGCAATGCGGTTGAGGCCTGTGTTACGAAGGTATTGGACTTGCCAGTGATGTCTGAACAAAACAAGTACCATGTATCCACTGGTAATAGCCATGAGCCCTACAAACACTGAATCATAAATTGCCTTCCAAATAACAAGTTTTGAGGCAGATATAGCATGCCAGTCTAGATAACAATACCCTAGATTCCTCTTAAGGTTACTTATTGTGTCATTCCTAGGGCCACTCACATGCAGAGGCACAGCCACATCTATCAACAAATTGAGTACCCATATGAAGACACAGGATGGAACAATGCACTTTGGGGCTCTGGCTTTGACCTCTGCCCATTTGGGGCTGCTGGAACTGATGGTGATGGCCTGGAAGACACTCAGGAGGCAGGTATTGCCAAGGGAAAGACCCCGGGACACTCTTTGTATGTAAATTATGATTTTACATTCAATGTCTCTCAGGAAAAATTTCTGAATGCAAACTTGGATTGCCGGTGGAACTCCTCTAAAGATAATCATCACAATGTGAGAAAGGGCCAAATTAACAAAAATCACGTGAATGGGTTTTATGCTTTGATTGGTGATTAAGTTAAAACCATACAGGTAAAGGAGAAAAACATTCCCAAAGACTCCAATTATAATCTGAAGAATGTAGAAAATGCACAGGATATCATCATACAATTGCATTGCTTATTCTCCTGGAAAGAAAAAAGTCTTATTCAGATTCAAAATGCCTGGAAAGGAAGAGAGAAGACTGTTTTAGAACTAGGAATTCAAAATGAGATTCCACACATTTTTTCTTTTTTTTTCTTTATGGAGGGGGGAAAGCAGGACAATTGGGGTTAAGTGACTAGCCCAAGGTCACATGGCTAGTAAGTGTTAAGTGTCTGTGGCCAAATTTGAACTCAGGTCCCCCTGACTCCAGGTTCTCCACTGCACCACCTAGCCATCCCTAATTCCACACATTCTTATCCATGAGGAAAACTTTAGTAATCCTTCTTTGTTAAAGAGGTATACAATTTTCGAAACTATTTCATTCATTCTAGTGTTTTGAGTTTCTTAATGCAAGTATCCTTATTTTGGGTCAGCATAAAATGATTATATTTGTAAATTGAGATTGCTTTTTTGCTATTTTTTTATCTAATGTATGTGTATATTCAATTTTTCTGTGTATATGTGTCTGTGTGCACTTATATATGCCTCATTTTAAAAAGTTTACTGATAATTTAAGGATTATTTAGAGACTAAAGATATGATGAAAATCTTTCAGAAAAGAAAAATATTGTAGGACATGTGTTTCAAGAAAATTGAAATGTTTCTTTTCAGTTCTGGTCTTTTCCTCAAGAAAGTTCTTTATTTCATTGAACATCCATTTTTTCTTTGAAGTATTATACTCAGTTTTGCTGGGTAGGTGATTGTGGATTTTAATCCTAGCTCCTCTGACCTCTGGGATAACATATCCCAAGCACTCTGATCCCTTAAATTAGAAGCTGCTAGTTATTGTGTTATCCTGAATGTTTTTTCCCCACAGAACTCAAATTGTTTCTTTCTGACTGTTTGCAATATTTTCCCTTTGACTGAGAAACTCTGGAATTTGGCTACAGTATCCGTAGGAGTTTCTTTTAGGGATCATTTCATGAGGTGATTGATGGATTCTTTCCAATTCTATGTTGCCCTTTGATTCTAGAATATTAGGACAGCTTTCCTTGATAATTTCTTTTTAATTTTTTTAATTGCTTTTTGGAGGGCAGTTGGGGTTAAGTAACTTGCCCAAGGTCACACAGCTAGGTTTTGTTGTTGTTGTTGTTTGTTTGTTTGTGTGTGTTAAATGTCTGAGGCCAGATCTGAACTCAGGTCCTTCTGATTCCAGGGCCAGCGCTCTACTAACTGTGCCACCTAGCCACCCCTCCTTGATAATTTATTGAAAGATGATATAAAGTATCTTTTTTGATCATTGGTTTCAGGTAGTCCAATAATTTTTAAATTATCTCTCTTGAATCTGTTTTCAAGGTCAGTATTTTTGTCTCATAAAGTAGCTTCCATTTGCTCCATTCTAATTTTGAAGTAATTATTTCCTTCAGTGAGCTTGTGGGCCTCCTTTTCCATTTGGTCAATATTGCTTATTAAAGCATTCTTCTCCTCATTGACTTTTTGGACCTGTTTTGCCGTTGGGGTTAATTTACTTTTTAAAGTGTTTTTTCCTTCACTATTTTGGAGGGTGTCCTTTAGCAAGCTGTTGACTCATTTTTCATGATTTTCTCACAACAATCTCATTTCTCTTCCCAATTTTTCTTGAAAATTATTTGATTTTCATAATCATTTTAACTCCTCCACAGCCTGCAACCAATCCATATTTTTCTTGGAGGTTTTGACTGTAGGAGCTTTGACTTCATTGTCTTCATCTGGTTGTATGTTATGATCTTCTTCTTCAGCAAAGTAAGTTTCTATAGCCTGATTTATAATGCTGTTTCCCCATATTGCCAGTCAATTACTTGACTTTTGAGCTTTTTGTCAAAGTAGGACTCTGCTTCCAGTGTAGATAGTGCTCTGTTCCAATTTTTAGGGTTTTTGGGCAACAGTTGTCAGAGCTACTTCTAGGTACCAGTAAATTTTCAGTTCTTCTAAAGTGCTATGATCAAAGGAGAGATGTTTCCTTCTCTCCTGGCCTGTGGTCTGGTCTGTAAGTGACTAAGAGCACTCTTTAATGCCTTAAAAGTGTGAGGAGGACTCCCTCTACATAGCTTCTACAAACTGTGCCATGCCAGTGTTCCTCCTTACCCCAGGACTGCCACCCAAGACTGAGGCCCAGATACAAGCAGGGCAAAGAAAGAGAATCCTGCCTCAGCACAAGAAAAGAGATCCCTACAATCACCCTCTGGTCAGTCACTTGATCCCCCAACACCTGTGAGCCTGGAGCTTCAGAGGCAGTCATTACTTTCAGTGCAGCTGCCACTGTCACCATATCCACCACCCTGGGGCTGGGACCAGACCACATTTTCCTCTCACCCAGGTCCCACAGAATTTTCCCACTGACCTTCTACTTAGTCTTTGGCATTTTGGGGTTGAGAAGTCTATAAACCACCACAGCTGCTAGAGATTCAGTCACCAGAGACCTGTTCCTGCCCTGTCTATGCTGGTGCAGGGCATGCTGGACTGTGCTCCACTCCCAATCTGGTGTGATAGACTCTTTCTTCTCTTGGCCTTCCAGTCTGTCTTGGTCTGGAAATGTGCTTCATTCTCATTTTGTGAGTTCTGTAGCTCTAGAATTTGTTTAGAGTCATTTTTTACAGAAATTTGGAATCCCTACTTCTACTCTGCCACCTTGGCTCTGTCCCTGCAGCCTTCCTGATTATGATGGGAAAGTCAGGTATGAATATATCACTTTAGTGTTACAGGAAGTAAAATAGTTTTTAAAAATTATGTTTGTAGCCTGATGAAGGAATTAAAGTAGGCTTTGGGGAAGACTAAATTGAAAGGGTTGTTATGTTATTTTATGTGAACATAGATACATAAATACATACACACATCCATACATACATGTACATATGTGTGCATACCTTTTGAAAGTTTTTTATCTATATTTTTTCAAAAATGATGCTGGTTTCTCTTAAGCATTCAGTATAAATTATATGCTGGTAAGGTATAGTTCAGAGAGCTTTGGATCGGGGTACAGCAGATAAATTAGCTGGAACCTTCTTTATGGCTCACTAGTGGTGTAACCACAAACATATCACTTAATTTCTATATGTCTCACAGATACATCGGTAAATTTGGATGGTTAGCTTATAGGTTTTCTTAAAGGGTCAAATGATATTCATAAAAAGACTCCAAAATCCTTGACATTTTGCCTTTTTTTCCATTTATTTCTGAGGGGTTACATGCAGAATCATATAAAAACAATCAAAGGAAACACAGAGTTTGTTTTTTTCAGGTTAGCATTCACAACTTTCTATTCAGATGCCATCCACTGTTGATTAATTGGCTATTTCTGACTTTTCAACAAACACTCACTTTCATCATTGCTTGCTGACAGTATTCTGTGGTAACTCACAGTTATTCTTTCCTTGATTTTAATAGATTTTTAAGACATTCCAGTAGACTTCTGTGGTATTGTCTATGTCTCTCATGGGCTCCTCATTTTAAAATGTTAGGTGAAATTACACAGTGTACAAGTTTTTATCACATGGGCACATCTTGAAAAACACCAATCACAGACCCATATCATAGAACAAGCTTAGGAACTCTTGAGTGGAATTATTGTCAGTAGAATTATTTTACAAGTGCATAAATCCTTTTTTTAAGACCACAGCTGTGTACAAAGAGGATGATCCTACCGACTTTGTACTTTGTGAGAAAATTTGACTAAAGAGACAGCTATTACCAATGGCATGAAAATTGTCCAAAGAAGTATATTATTTTAAACAGGAAAAAAGTTGTGAAACAAATTCTGAATTTCTGAAAATAATAAGGATGACCTCTTCTTTGTTAAAAATCAGAGCCAATACAGGTAAATTATTCCAACATCAACATTAATTGTGAAAAGAGATTTTTTTAATCTGTTGTATATGTGAGCTAGGTGTAGATAAATCCATGAAGTACATTTCACAGGATAATTAATGTTTGTTTCAAAGAAATCTGAGGTTCAAGGAACAGATATGGAGAAATAATCATTGGTATGCTTTATGGATTTGTTATAAGGTATTTAAACAATAATATTGAGTTGGAATAAATGGTATCAGGTAGAAGAAAGTAAATGTGGGGGAGGCTATGTGGCACAGTGAATTGAGCACTGGCCCTAGAGTCAGGAGGACCTGAGTTCAAATCCAGCCTCAGACACTTAACACAAAAACTAGCCATGTGATGTTGGGCAAGTCACTTAACTCCAATTGCCCTATGAAAAGCAAAAAAAAAAATCATAAAAAAGAGTAAATGTGGAGTCTCTCAGTTGAAGCAATTGATGAAATAAAGTAATCACATGAATTTACAAATATATTCATAAGGTGCATAAAAAGAAAGACCCTAAAACTTGCCCTCAATCACATATGAAGCATTTTTTAAATAAAAATTGAAGAGAAACTGTTTCATTAAAAGAGCAGTTCAACAATCTTGAAGCCCATTTTGCTTCCCAGAGAGAACACAGCCCTGCTAAAAAGGAATTGCTTTGAGAATAACAAACAATGTACATAGGAACAGAGTTGCTTTGTCTCAGAAAGAAGAGGAGCAACCACAAGGGCAGGATCATTGTTGCAAACAACACAAGTTATAAATTCTTCAATAGTAAATAGAAAAACCATAAATTTTGAATACATTGATTGGCAGCACATATACAAACAGTACTAATAACATTTATATATGCATATATTATATGTAAACATTTATGCATATATGTAGATATGTAAATGCATATTTATATATAATGTACACCCAGGTAGAGCAGAAAGAAAGAATATTGGAAGGAAAAAAGTAAAGGAAAAACAAAATAAAAAAAAACCAAGGGAATAAGAAAGGAAGAATGTATAAAGTATGTAGAGTGTGTGGGGAAGTAATTATCAATTAGCTAAGTAAGCAAAACCCTGAGCAGATGCATTGATATTACTATTATACATTTGGGGAAACAGAGGGAGATAAGGTTCAGTGACTAGTCCATGGTCACAGGGCTATTAAGTGTTTGAAACTGGATTAGAATTAGTTTCCTGGCTCCAGATGTATTCTTCTGTCCACAGATTCTCATAGTGCATTGAGCAGGGGGTGAGGCAGGAAGTGAGTTGAGGACAAGGGGGAGAGATCTGAAGAAAATCTATGTGAAGAGAGTTTTTTGCAACTTGTAAATTACTGTTGATGTTGCTATTGTCATTTTAATTAATTTAGGATTATTTTAAAATTATGTCAATTAATAAATAGTAATTATTTAAGAAATGACTTATCTTTCATATCAAATTAAGGATATTTAATGTGAGCTCATGGACAATTAATTGACTAATTAGACAAATGTAATTACAAAAGGAATAAAAATATATCAAATTACATAGGACTTATTTTTCATGTGGGATATGTTCCCTGCTTCTGTCAGATGAATTTTTGCACTCCTTTATTCCCCTAAATACATCTGGACAATGATATCAATGTATATCACACCATATAAACAATGAATTCTGTACCATATAAAATACATGAAATAATCATCTAATAAAGAGAACTAAGAAAGAATCACTGGCCTCTTTTATTTCTTTTGGGGGTGGGGAGGCATGGTAACACAATTCCCTGTGGGGCAGACATTGAGATGTCAGGACAAAGTTCCAAACTCTGTGACAACTTGTCTCTAGGATCCAGTGGAAGAGATCATGGCAGGATATAAAATCTCGCACAGTACTCACTCCCAGGAGCTCTCTGCACTCCCCTTTTACAACCAAGTCTAGTAGATGCAGCTTCTTAAAGGTCTTTTGATAGACATTTAAATAAAAGCTTCACATGCATAATTTTATGCCAGCCTCTTCGCTTTGCACTCACCCCTCCACTACTTTACCTGAGAGAATCTTTGGGAGACCTGATTGCTTAATATCAGCCTATATTTTCTTTAAAAAATCACACATGGGGATTGAATAATGACAGAGACCTTTTCCTGCCAAGGAGACACTTCAATACTGAAGCTCCTATTTAAAGAATCCTAGGGTTGTAGCTAGTTCTATGGAATCTTTCCCAATATTGTTACTATTATTAATGTTAAAATCTGGAACCAAAATGATATGACCTCCCTAAGACAGTAGAGGTAGTAATCAACATTCAGAATCTGAACCCAAATCTTATGCTTTCCATTTGAGCAGCCATGCATTTTACCATGATGCATGGGCATCCAGGACATCTGAGGCACAGAGGCAGAGAGCTGGCTTTTCTCAGTTTGTAAAAAGTAACTTTAAAAATGGAGATTTTATACCACCATTATTAGAGTGGCAAAAGTTAGGTTCATGGTGGGGGCAAAGTAAATAAAAGGCAGAAGAAATGATGTAAGAGACAAATATGAAGGGTCAATGACTGTGTATTGAGAGCACCTTCCAGTTTGCCAATGAAAGCTACATTAAATCTAACAGGCATCGGATGCCATCTGGGAAGCAGAAGAAAGCAGTAGAAAAGGTCTACCTGTGGTCAGAAGCACATTCATTCAAATAAAATCCTCATCAGTCATGACTGTTTGACTTTGAAAGGGTTACTGACTCTCTGGGCCTCAGTTCACTTACCTGTTAAATGTGGGCTTTAGATCAACTGCTCTGACTTCTCTGCTCGGAATCTCTGAGTCTATGTGACTGACACAGGTCGAGACGTTAGGTTGTGAAGCATTTTCTTCAACAATCCCCACTAACTTCCTGAAGCCATTGAGAGCAACAGCAAGGGCTCTTAAGACCCACAGGGCTCTGTCAATGCAACAAGTCAGGCAGGACTCTGAGCTTTCACAGTGAGGTTGTCGGACAGCTCGCGGTGACTTTTCTAAGACATTGAGCCTGGATCAGAGATCAGAGCCTTCTGGTGCACCTTGGGTTCAACTCAGATTCCTGATCTAATCAGAAAGCGAATAATTAAGACCCAGTTTCTCCCAGGATTGTTACAATGCAGTCTCCTGGCATCTAACCACAACCTTTTGAGTACTATACCTACACACACTCTCCTGATTGGGGACCACAGTAGAGAGGGTGCAAAATCAAAGATACCAGAAAAGTACCTAGGAAAGGATAACATGTCCTTGCTGTAATTTAATGACAGAATGATACCTGTTGAGGTTTCATTCACAAGGTGTCTTCTATATCCCACACAGAGAGAAGTAATCCCTTTCTCCTAGATGAGATTTATAGGAATCTGAATCTGTGACAGAACTGCAATGTTATAAACCATTATGATCTGTGCTGCCAAAGCAGAGGCTAGAAGTGGGTGTGGGTGTGTGGGCATCTGTGCAAATGTGTGCATGCATGTGTGTATGTGTTTGTGGGGATGGGCGGCACTAGAATTATAGACACTGCCTTTACTGAGCTCATATCCCCCAAGAGCTATAATTACCCTGTCACCTTAAAAACAAAAGGCAGCAGAAGGAATTTGCCATGTGTCTGAAGAAGAAACACTGTTTTCTGTCTCAGGAAAAATACCCACCAGCAATTATAAGTCATTAATTAGGATCTCTAAAGGAACAATCCCTGAAACTATTTTTTCCTCTGTGTGATAACAGGAAAGGGGGAAATGAAGGCCTTTCCAGACCTTCAGAATGAAGAAGACAGTGATCTCTCAGTAATCTAGAAATCCTTGTCACTTTTTCTACAAAAAAAATCATAGAACTAAATTTGTTCTTACTAATGTTTATATTGTGCTTTATTTTTGCAATGCTTTTTAGAGAATGCCATTTGATAGTCATAGCAATCATATGACATTAGTGCTTTTATTATTTCTAGGTAGAAATCCATGTTAATTTTTAGGAGTTTGTTTAAAAAACTGGATTTGAAGATAATAAATTATTTAACTGATATTGGAAATCAAGTTTCTAGACAAAGTAAATCACTCTATCCACTTTACCATCACCCTGTCTATTGGATTCCTGGGGTCTATGAGTTTCCATATTCTTCCTTGAAGAGTCAGTTACTCTATCTGTATCCTCCCTTCTTCTAGCTATTTCCTCACTAATTCCCTGATTCAGGTTAACTTTCACTCTATCTTCTTAACATCTTAAAAACAGAAGAAAAAAGAAAACATATACAATTATAAATACAAATACTGGAAATTACTTGGTCTTACTATTCCTTCCATGACTTATGCACTTTTTAAACAAACTCTGAAGAAAGTATACAACCATGTATTTTTTCACATCTACTTCTCTTATTCTCTCCCTCATTTCTCATCCCATTGCAATTTTTTTTTTATTTTCTCACTCACTTCAAACAATTCTTTTTGAGTCTACTGTTGATATCTTTTTTTTTTTATATTTGAAACATTTAATCTTAAGACCTCGAATTTCAGATACATTTCCTTCCTCCCTTGTCACCCATTCCCTCTTGGGAGATAAGAAATTCAGTATATGTTGTACATATCTAGCTATGCAAAATATTATCACAGTAGATATATTGTACAAGGCTGCTTATAATTCCCTCCCACTCATCCCACCCCCCCACCTGGTCCATTCCCTACATTATCCTGTCCCTCTTCTATAGTGGGTACTTCCAACCTCCCCTCCCCCTAAGGATGCCCCCCCCTCCATCATCCCTCCTCTCATCCCCCTTCCCCTTATTCTGCTGCAGGTTGAGATATCCCATTTAGTATGTATGTCATTCTCTCCCTGAACCAAATTCAATGAGAATGTGTTTTGCCTTTTTTTTCCTTCCTATTCTCCCTCTCCCTTGTAACCACTTCCCCTTGCTTCTTCTACATGAGATAGTTTACCCTACCCTGTCTCTCCCCATCTCCTCTTGCCACTTTCCTCTCTCACCTCATAATTTCATCCCTTGAGTAGTCTCCTTTCCCAACAGATTCAACCTATGCCCTCTATCCATATATAACTGTAACCATATACACACACATTCATATATGTATTTATATGACCACACCCCCTTCTTCCATTATTTTCATACTGAGAAAGATATCATCAATCACAGTTATTGCTTTTCCATATAGGAATGTAATAGTTCAACTTTGATAAGTTCCTTTTGATTTCTTTTCCCTGATTGCCTTCTCAGGCATCTCTTGCTTCTTGTGTCTGGATGTCAAATTTTCTATTCAATTCTTGTTTTTTCCTCAAAAATGCTTGAAAGTCCTCTATTCCACTGAATGACCATATTTTCCCCTGAAACAAAATACTCAGTTTTGCTGGGTAGGTGACCCTTGGGTTCATTCCCAGTTCTTTTGCCCTCTGGAATATCATATTCCATGCCCTTCGATCCCTCAGTGTAGAAGCTGCCAGGTCCTGGGCTATTCTGATTGTGTTTCCACAATATTGAAATTGTTGCTTCCTGGCTGCTTGTAGTATTTTCTCCTTGATCTGGGGATTCTGGAACCTGGCTATAATATTCCTCAGAGTTTTCTTTTTGGGATCTTTTTCAGGAGGTGATGGGTGGATTCTTTCAACCTCTATTTTGCCCTCTGGATCTAAAACATCAGGGCAGTTTTCCTTGAGAATTTCTTGAAGGGTGATTTCTAGGTTCTTTCTTTGATCATGGCTTTCAGGTAGTCCAATAATTTTAAATTGTCTCTCCTGGATCTATTTTCCAGGTCAGTGGTTTTTCCCATGAGATATTTCACATTGCCTTCTAATCTTTTGTTTGTTTGGATCTGCTTAACAGCATCTTGATTTCTCATAAAGTCATTAGATTCCATTTGCTCCAGTCTAACTCTGAAGGAATGAATCTCGTCAGTGAACTTTTGAGATTCTTTTTCCATCTGGCAAATTCGACTTTTTAAGGCATTCTTCTCCTCATTGCCCTTTTGGGCCTCCTTCGCCATTTGAGTTAGTCTATTTTTAAGGTGTTGTTTTCCTCAGTCAGGCTGTTGACCCTCATTTCATACTTTTCCTGCATCCTTCTCATTTCTCTTTCCAATTTTTCCTCCACTTCTCTTATTTGATTTTTAAAGTCCTTCTTAAGGTCCTCTATGGCCTACAACCCACTCATCTTTTCCCCTGGGGCTTTTGGAGCAGGACTTCTGACCTCACAGTCCTTTTCCCACTCTATGCCTCCAAAATAGGAGTCTAGGGTTGCATTTTTCTGTTTCCTTTGCCTTGGCATGTTGCCACTTAATTATTTGACTTTTGGGCTTGTTGCCACACTATGGCTTTAAGGCCAGCTAGAGGAATTTTTGTCCCAAACGTGTGGGGGGCAACTTCCGTTTCTGGCAAGCTGTAAACCCACCCACAACTTCCACCCTAGATCACAATCCAGATCCAGGGAGGTTAAAGCAAGAGCAATTACCCCCCCAAGACTGATCGCTGGATCTCCCTACAAATTTGCAGGCCAGGAGCTGGAGCTGCCTCTGAAAACTACAAAATGGTGTGTGTCCTTAGCGGCTTCTAGCCCCCAGGGGAGGAAGCCGACGCATTCCCCAAATACAGGTCCCAAAGTCCATAGGACACTAACCTCTTACTTTGTCCTAGGCATGTCTATGTTGATAATTCTGGAGTCACTACAGCTGCTGGTGTTCTGGGGTTCCTCCAGCCTGCTACTGGCCCTGCTGCCCTGGGGCTAAAACCTCGGCTCAGGCGGACCTGGGCTCTGCTCGGCTCCGCTCCCTGCACTCTGCCGGCTCCCAGAGTGCTGTGCTGGTCCTTCCTGCAGGGCTCCTGGGCTGTCCTCAGCAGGAGGTTAGCTTCTCTGTGTCGTTCTGTGTGTGCTGGGGCTCCAGAAGTTATTCAGAGTCCCCTTTTACATAGTTTGGGGGGAATCTGGGGGCAGAGTGCCTTGGATAAGCTGTTTCTACTACTGTTGATATCTTAAAGTCAAAGACCATTTCTCAGTATTTAAGCTGTGATTGTACTCAAGTGGTGTGGTCACATTTCTCCTGGTCTGAGTTCTGGTCCTTACTCAGGAAAGAAATCTGCTCACTATGTACTGCAAACAGTAGTGTTCCTCTCTCTGCATTGGAATTACTACCAGGAATTAGGACCCATGCTCTGTTTCAGCCCTGGAGCTGAAATTGGTGCGCCTGATCATTTATGACTTCAAGTACTGTTATCCCCACTAGAACTGCAACCCAGAACCATTTGATGGGAAATAAAGTCACCAAGCAACACCTGACCCTGCTCTCTGAGTGGCCACACTGAAGTATTTTTTAATCTTTTCTGACCAATCCTTTTACTTTTTCTGGTCTTTGAACAGTTCTGAAAAAGCTGTTGCCTCTAAGCTTCACTGCCAATGGTCCCATACAGGCCAACCCCAACTCCAATGACATAGATGTCTCTTTCTGACCTTCAGACTAATCTTGGGTTGGAAAAATGTCTCACCCCAAACTCAAACTTGTTAGGCTGTCCATAATATGATTTGATGTACATTAAATTTGATTGGCATTTATGGGGTCCAGGGTGAATGTGATGCCTACTGTGTGATTTTGGCTCGGCCTTTTCCAATTTCTTTTCAGTCCACATTTCTTCTGTTTCTTCATTTTGTGAGTTATAAATCTTTCAGACAAATAGCTATGGGGCTCAGTAGACAGTGTCAGACTTGGAGTCAGAAAGAGTCAGCTTCCTGAGTTCAAATCTAGCCTCAGATATTTACTCTCTGGGATCCTGGGCAGGTAACTTAATCCTGTTTGCCCACTTTCTCATTTGGAAAATCATCTGGAAAAGGAAATGGCAAACCACTCTGGAATCTATCTTAGGAAAAGAGAAAATGGAGTACTGAAAAGTTGTATATAACTGAAAAATGACTCAACAACAATCATTTTTATCCTAGTTATCTGAGCTTCTACTCCTTGGAAGAAATTCATGTCTTCCAAGTGCTCCACTCTATTATTTGCCCCAGTTATTACTGCTGTGAAAATTTATTTCTGAAATAGTCCTCATCCTATTTTTCTCATTTAAAAGTCATGTTTCTCATTTGAACTCTGATTTTTTGACTATTTTTCATCATTTTCATAGAATATAAAATTTTTATCTTTCATTGATTCCTTGACCCATTTTATACTAAATTTTAATGTACATTCACTCTTTCTGGGTCTATGATATATTTTTACTTATTTGTTATTTCATTTTTTATGAATTTTGTTGCTACATTTCAGTTTATGCTCAGATTTCTCTGTTAGTTTTCTTTAAATCTTTATATAGATTTTTATTATCTCTTCTCTGGTTTACTTAACTGCTTCCTCATTTCTTGCACTGTGTGGTATTGACCTGTTGCATTCTATATAGCCATCTGAAACTACATAGCCTCATCTTTCTTATACATTATATAGCTGAGGATGGAGTGGGATCCTGTAATGGTAATATAATTTGAATTTGAAGATCCCTTTGTGTTGGCAAAGGTAGCAGGTACTTAGCACTTAGTAATTGATCAAGCCTTTGTTGGGGAAACAGAAGTTATGAACTCCTGTCTCCTGTTGCTGACATAACAGGAAGGGGTTGGCTGAAACAGGAAATATCTAATGCTGTGTATATAAGAAAAGCCCCAGAGAGGCACAGTCAGAATTTCTTGGGACCAGCATCTGGTGGCAGAGAAGCTACAGAAGAGAGAATCAAGAACTGAGCCAGAATTTCCTAAGAACCTGTGGTGGTGGAGCTTCTTCTGAACAGAAACCTAGGAGCCCAGAGCCCAAAACCTGGAGCCTGGAGCCAGGAGCCCAGGTGACTGAGGAAGCATGACTAGGATGCTGAGACTTTGTTTGTGGATTGGTTGAGCCTTGAATTCCCTGGAGCAGAAATTGTGAAGGATCTGACATGGACTAGACCCTGTGAACTTCAGTGTGGTGCAGGACCTACCCAGAGAGCTGGACAAGGAACTGGGAGCTGTCTGCCATTGAACCCAGGTGACAGTCTGGTGAATTCAGGCAGAATCTGGGACCATGGAAGGGGATCCAGGGAATCTGAGAACTGGCCCCAAGTCAAGATGAAAAGATCTTTCCCTGGATGCTGAGTAATGGTGAAATTGTAGTTTACTAATGACCTAGTGGTGGAGGTTTTGTGTATGGTACTTAGTAATTGATTGCTGAATAAGTGACTGATTGAGTTAATCAAGTTGCCCAAGTTGCCCAAAGTTGAAGACTTTGGCTGTTGTACTTTGAAAATATATTGTGATACTGACTGAGTTAACTTAAGTGTGCCCCATGACTGAAATATTTTGACTATTGTACTTTGAGATTGTTCTTTGTTCTAAATATTGGAATCACTTTGGTGAAAATTGTGTGGCCATTTTAATTATAAGCTGTTTGTGAATATAAGTTGTAATACTGTGAATGCTGTACCTTGATTTAGTTCTTATAGAATAAATAGAGTGTTCACTATACTGTATAATCAGAACCTTAAAAGCTATTCACAGTAGCATTCTCCTGTAAAGGTGCTCATGCATGGCACTGCATTTTTTCCTTTTTAGCTATTATAATTCTCTCTCTCTCTCTCTCTCTCTCTCTCTCTCTCTCTCTCTCTCTCTCTCTCTTCCCCCCCCCCGTGTGTGTGTGTGTGTGTGTGTGTGTGTGTGTGTGTGTAGAAATTGATCATTTCTCAATTTTGGAGGATAATTCTGTTTCTGTTCTAGGTATTATATGAGACAGCTAAATGACTCAGATTATATCTTAAAAATCAATTTTTGGGACAACCATTTTATGAATTGGTTTTTCTTTTGTATTGCTTTGACCAAAATTTAAATTGTTATAAGGAGGACTGCAGTGAAGGACATCCTCTGGAATGGTACCATATCCTGATCTGGGAAGCTAACTAGTTTATTGGTTGTAAATATTATGATGAATTTTCTTTATTATGCATGATGAGTCTTATGTCCTACTTTGTAAATAGGCAAATTGCTTAACCTCTCTACAACTTGGAATGGTTCAATTTTCTGTCTGTTTGCCATTTTGAATATCTCATAAATACTAAGATTTCTTTACAGGACTATCTCATCATGTTGAAGGTTCTGACAATGAACATAAACATCATAAAAATGTATTTCTTTGAGCATTCCTCTTGGCTGATGACATAGCTTATTGGTGATGAGCAGAGTCTCTACTTCTTCAGAGGCCCGAAAATATAAGTCAAAAGATGGTTGTGGTTTTAGTTCAACCAACAGTAGGTAAGGTCTAAAACCACTGACTTCCTTCCCAGTGGAATTCTACATATAGATCAGAAAAGTCACAATGGTGGCTGAAGAGAGATTCTTCTACTAGTTTCAATGTCCCTAATACATTTTACAGTTTGTTGAAAGCTTTCTAGTTATGTAAAAGAAGTCCAAAGATAGAAAAGTACAATACCTTTAATAATTTGGCAAATGAAGAGATTTTTTTATTGGATATACGTGGATATATTTGTTGGATATACTCAGAGATACTGAGTAATGAGGTCCATCAGTATATCACTTTTCATCTTTCTATTTCATTCCAAAAAGAGGAAAACAATGTAGACAAGTTTGGTAAGTATACAAACACTTATATTGTTTAAATAATAAACATTAGTCAATAGTAATATTCTTCTTTGCAATAAACAAGTACAGTATTCCACATCTAAGTGATATCATTGGTTTCTTTGGGAAGAAAATATGTTTCTTACTAATTCAAGCATCCTTTCTTGGGCTATATCTCCAACTCCATGATGTAGAGAATTCAGAGTCAAAGGGTGATATACCTTCGGCAGAACCAACTACTTCCTGCCATCAATAGTAGGATCAGAAATGGTCACGGCACAGCTTCAACTTCTGCCATTCTCCCAGAGTAAAGAGATGTCACAAGAAAGGCAAAAGTGCCTTGTAATCACCACTTCACTTCCTTTCTGGTACTACTTCACATAGTCCTTAGTCAACCATCTATTCTCTTTTCACTCTCATTTCTCGTTCACTATTCATACACAGGTGATTTAGACAAAGAATATTAGATAAAATAAAACAAGATTGACCTATAATACTGGCAAAAATTCATGTATTTTTATAGATTGAAACTCATTCTGGAATAGTTGGGTTTTACTAACAAACCCCACAGCTCCTGAATGTGTTAGATTAATTCAAATTTCTTTTTTTCTGCCATACATTAAACAACAAACAAATAAAAGGTGTTCTTTTTGCCTCATAGTATTATTGGCAGGAGAGAATTTCTGAAAATCTAATTCACTATAAAAATATACCCATTATTGTTTATGAATTAAATTATATTTCATTCTAGGACCTTATATAGCTCAGGCTTTTTCATCTCTCTTCAGCTCTTTACCAGCTATATTTTATAGCTTAGTAAAGGGTAACTTTTCCTTCATTTCTCAGAATGGTTCATCTCTTTTAAAAAAATATTTAATTGTTCCTCTTTCCCATCTCTCAAGATGGCAGACCAAAAGCCACCCAAGGAAAAGAAGGTCAAAAAGGAAAAAAAAGAGAAAAAAAAGGAAGATGTAGCTGAAAAGGCCAAAAAGCCTCAAAAGCATTGCAGTCGGAACCCAGTCCTGGCCCGAGGGATCGGTAGATACTCCAGGTCTGCCATGTATTCCCGGAGAGCCATGTACAAGCGAAAATACGCTGCCCCCAAAACCCGGATTGAAAGGAAGAAGAAAGACAAAGTGCCTGCTACTATCTCAAAGCCTGTTGGTGGTGATAAGAATGGAGGAACTCGAGTGGTAAAGATTCGCAAAATGCCTAGGTATTACCCTACTGAGGATGTGCCTAGAAAGCTGCTAAGTCATGGCAAAAAGCCCTTTAGCCAGCATGTGAGGAGACTTCGAGCTAGCATCAAGCCCGGTATGGTTCTGATCACACTCACTGGTCGCCACAGGGGCAAGTGTGTGGTTTTCCTAAAGCAACTGGCTAGTGGCTTGCTACTGGTGACTGGACCTCTGACCATCAACCATGTTCCTCTGAGAAGGACCCATCAGAAATTTGTCATTGCCACTTCTACCCAAGTTAACCTTTCAGGTGTGAAAATTCCAAATCATCTTACTGATGCTTACTTCAAGAAGAAGAGGCTCCGTAAACCTAGACACCAAGAAGGAGAGATTTTTTTTTAAAGCAATTGGGGTTATGTAACTTGTTCAAGGTTACACGGCTAGTCATTATTTATGCGTGGGTGCTCATTTTCTGAGGCTGGATTTGATCTCAAGTCATCCCAACTCTGAGGCCGGCCCTCTTACTCACTGCGCCACCTAGCCACCCCTTTAGGGCAATTGGGGTTAAGTAACTTGCCCAAGGTTACACAGCTAGGTTTTTTTTGTTTGTGTGGATTAAGTGTCGGAGGCCAGCTCCAAACTCAGGTCCTTCTGACTCCAGGGCCGGCGCTCTATTCACTGCGCCACCTAGCCGCCCCTGAAGGAGAGATTTTTGACACAGAAAAAGAGAAATACGAGATTACAGAGCAGCGCAAGGCTGATCAGAAAACAGTAGACTCTCAGATCCTACCCCAAATCAAGAAAATTCCTTAGCTCCGTGGCTACCTGCATTCTGTCTTCTCTCTCTCCAATGGAGTTTATCCTCACAAACTGGTGTTTTAAATGCCTTGCAGAGAACACTTATTAAAATATTTGCAACAGTTAAAAAATATTTAATTGTTTTTAGTTTTCAACATTCACTTCTATAAGGTTTTGAGTTCTGAATTTTCTCCTCTTCCTGCCACTCTTCCCTCCCAAAGATGGCAAGCTATATGTGTCCAATCATATTAAAGATATTTCCACATTAGTCATGATAAAATGGCTCATTGATAAGAGATCAGGGAATTTTTTCCTGTATACTTTTTGCCTCTTGCAGTGATTTGTGCAGAAAAATATCTTAAGGGCAAGAAGTATGACTAATAATGCTTAGGACAAGGACACCATAAAAATGGGCAAGAAAAGTAAGAATATGAGACAGACGGAGATAGACAGACACAGAGAGAAAGAGGGAGACAGAGACAGACAGGTGGAGATAAAGTGGATAAGAGAATACTTCAGTCTGTATTTAGACAATATCAGTCCTTTCTCTGGAGACAGCATACTTCACCTTGAGTCATTTGGTATTGTCTTGTATCATTGTACTGATGAGAATAGCTGTCATTCATAGTTCTTCACCATACATGTAATAGCAATGAAATTTGTACATCCCTTTGTATTGGCAAACTATTTAGCACCTAGTTTCAAATTAATTATATCAAGCCTCTGTTAAGAAACAGAAGGTATGAACCCCTTTTGCTGACATAACAGGAATGAGCTGAACAGGCAAGAACTATTACTGTATGTAAGGAATAGTCCCACCTGGTAGAATAAGAACTTCTTTGGGCAAGCATCATGGAGACAGAGCAGCTACAGAGAGAGAGAAAAAGAGAGAGAGAGAGAGAGAGAGAGAGAGAGAGAGAGAGAGAATTTCTCTCAGCAAGCATCTGGAAGCTGGGCTGCTACTGCTGAACTGAAGACTGAAATGAGAATTGAGAAGAAATGAGAACTGAGGACTGAGAACTGAGACAGAATTTCTTGGAGTAATCCATGTGGAGGTTGGATAAAGTGATTTTGTTTTTGAGAATGGAGTTGGAAGTAATTTTGATTTTGAGAACAGAATTTGTGGTGGCAGAGCTTCTTCTGAGAGCCAGCGAATCTGCTGCTGAGAGCTTCTGAGGGCCAGCCAGAGTTGCAATAGGAAGCTTGACTGTGGTGTTGGTACATTGTCTGTCTGTTTTGGGTCGATGTTGATTTCACAGGCAGAAAGTGAATTGAGATGATAGTGCCAATCCTGTGTGAATACTGTTGTAATTCTACTAAGCTTGATCTGTGTAGGTATTGTTGTGGCTTTGTTAAGTTTTCTCTTCCCAGGAACAGAAACTGTGAAGGACTTGAGGTGGACTGGATTCTGTGAGCTTCAATATGGAACAGGAACTGCACACAGAGCTGGACAAGGAACTGGGAACCCAGGTGACAGTATGGTGGATTTGGGCAGGAGCTGGGACCATGGAAGAGGAACCATGGAAACTGAGAGCCTGTCTCAAGTTAAGATGAAAAGACCGCTCCATGAGTACTGAGTAGTGACTGATGAAATTTTAACTTACTTGTCACCTAGGGGTGGATGGCCTTTGTATTTTCCACTATTCCTTAAGAGGGTACTGAGTAGGGACTGATGAAATAACTTAATTGCACCTAGGGGTGGAGAACTTTGACCTTGGTAGTTTGTGTCCTTTAAGGAGAAAAGCCTCCTTAAGAATGATTGAATGATTGAGGACTTACTAAATGATTGCATTACAGAATGAAAGTAATTTACTTAAAACTATGTGACCCCTCTGGTGAAAACTATGTGGCCATTTTAGTATTAAGTTGTTGAGTTGTGACATTGGGAATGCTGTACCTTGATTATCTGTGAATGTTTTCTCTCACTTGTTACTGAATAAATAGAGATTTAGCTATACTATATAATCAGAACCTTGAAAGATTGCCAAATTTATGTGCGTGCATTTGGGAAAAATAAATCCTAATTATTGTTTTGATTTCCTATTCATTGAAGGTAGATTTACCCTTTTTATTTTTGATACTAATAATTTTGTTTTCTTCTTTCTTTCTTTATCATATTGACTACCGGTCTATTTTTTTTCATAAAACTAGCTCTTAGTTTTATTTATTAATTCAATAGTTTTCTTAATTTGAGTTTTATTAATTTCTCCTTTTTTTTTTTCAAATTTAGTATCTAATTGGGGATTTTCAATTCATTCTCTTGCTAGCTTTTTCAATTGCATGCACAATTCATTGACCTCCCTTTTCTGTAATTTATTCATGTATGCACTCAGGGATATAAAACTTCCCCTAAGAACTGCCTTTAATGCATCTCACAAATGTTGGTGTGTTGTCTCATTATTATCATTCTCTTGAAGGAAATTACTGGTTGTTTCTATAATTTCTTGTTTGACCCACTCATTCTTTAGGATTAAATTCTTTAATTTCTAATTAGTTTTTAGTCTATCTTTCCATGGCCTTTATTGCATATAATTTTTTTGCATCATAATCTGAGAATGATGCATTTAATATTTCTGCCTTTCTGCACCAAATTGTGAGGTGTTTATGCCCTAGTAAATGGTCTATTTTTTTAGTATGTACCATAAACCACTGAGAAGGAAGTATATTCTTTTTTATCCCCATTCAGTTTTCTCCAGAGATCTATCATATCTAGTCTCTCTAAAATTCTATTTGATTCCTTAACTTCTTTCTTCTTTATTTTGAGGTTAGATTTATCAAGTTCAGAGAAGGGGAGATTAAGGTCCCCCACTAGTATAGTTTTGCTATCTATTTCTTCCTCTAATTTCTTTAACTTCTCCTCTAGGAATTTGGACATTATACTACTTGGTGCATATATGTTAAGTAAGGATATTGCTTCATTCTCAATGGTGCCTTTTAGCAGGATATAGTTTCCTTCCTTATCTCTTTTAATTAGATCTATTTTTGCTTTTGCTTTATCTGATATAAGGATTGCTACCCCTGCTTTTTTTTTTTTACTTTAGCTGAGACATAATATATTCTACTCCAGCCTTTTACCTTTAACCCGTGGGTATCCCTTTGTTTCAAATGTGTTTCTTGTAGACAGCATATTATAGGATTATGTTTTTTAAGCTATTCTGCTATCTTCCTCTGTTTTATGGAAGAGATCATCCCATTCACATTCACAGTAATGATGACTATCTGTCTCTTCCCCTCCATCCTATTGCCTCCCCTTCTTATGTTTTTGTTTCTTCCTTCCCCCTTTCCCTCCTTACGGGTTTTCCTTTCCTTTCCTTTCCTTTCCACCACCACCTCCCTCAGTGTTCCCACCTGGTGACCCCCCTTCTTTATCTACCCTTTCCCCTTACTACTATTGCCATCCCTTCTGTCCCACCTTTTTTATCCCCTCCTTACCCTCCTATTGCCTATAGGACACAATAGACATTTATACTTATCTGAGTATGTTATTTCCCTTTTGACCCCAAACCAATGAGAGTAAATTTCAAACAGTGCTCCTTTCCCTATATTTAATTAATTTTCATGTCTTTTCACATTAGAATCTTAAACTTAACTGATTATGTTGATCCCTCTTTGAACCAGAACCAGTGAGAATAATGTTCAAATGGTGTTCCACTCGCTCTTTCCTTCCCCTCTATTATAGTGTGTTTTTATGCCTCTTCAAATGGCATAATTTACCTTTTTCTGTCTTATTCTTTCCTTTTATCCCATTACAATCCCTTTGACCCCCTTAATAAGTTTTTTTTAATCTTCAGATAAGTTCATTCATACCCACACCCTCTATCGATGTATAGCCCCTTTAAATTTTTACAAGTTGAATCATTTGTGTTTTCAACATTTTACCTTTTGCCTTGCTGAGTTCTTGATTGTAAGATTTCATTTTCTTTACAATAGTTGGAAATAATTATGTGGTTACTTACCATGGCTCATTGTTACTTGAAATGTTTTAAAATGATGTGACCTTTTTTTTCTGTATACTCTTGGCTCTGGTGTTTAGCTGAGACATTCCAGGATATATTCATTGTGAGTTTATTTTTGTATGTTTAATTTGCTTTAAAATGGTGAATTTTTTAAAAATTGATTTTATTTTCTCTTTTTTCTTTCTCATTGGTAATTTAACTAGTAGCTTCTTAAAATTTGATCTCCAGGCTTTTAAAAATTATTTGTATGCTCACTCATAGTGGGCAGCAGGCTCATGGAATGGACCAATACTGGGACTGTAGTCACAACAATCTCCATTCAAATCTATCCTCAGCTACTAGCTGTGTGACACTGTGGGGAAGTCACTTAACCCCATTTCTCTCAATTTCCTTATCTTTAAAATGAACTAGATAAAGAAATAACGAACCATTCTAGTGCCTTCACCCAAAAAAAAAAAAAACACACACACAAATGAGATCAAAGTCAGAAATGATTGAACAATAAAATACCAAATAATGTTTACTAATAATGTATTTTTGTCTATATAGAAGATGGTACAATATTCTACTTTTAAGTTATATCCATGGAGTTGTTTCCCATTAAATTCTGTTTCTGTTTTGTTTTTTGTTAACATTGAAGCGATTCATTTTAATTAATAATAGCTTTTCATTTTAGATATATAGATTTCATTATATTAATATTATCTTTTGTATGTTTTTAGTGTATTTAATATAAATAAGTGCTGTGTTTTATGAAAACTTTTTTCTTTTTAATTTCTGTGAGAAAATATTTTTATTTTGGTCTTGATTAACCATTAAGAGGCATTAGGCATGGATGATTAAAAAATTTTGAGGTTGAGAAACACTGCTCTCAAGGCCCTCATCTGGAATATCTTTAGCATGATTCCTTTAGTAAGTATATATTATTATGTTTTTAAATTATTTGTCTTTATTCATTTGTTAGTTTACTTTGAGTTTAGAAGATTCAGTTCCACAATTCCTTGAGTTTCAAATTTTCTCATCCTCCTCCCCTTACCTGCCCTCCCCCCACAATGGTGGCATGGAATCAAGTATAGGATCTGCAAATACTTTCACATTAGACATTAGTCAGGATTGTAGTGGATGGAATGAACAATGGGAAACAGGAAACAAAAACAAACCAGAAAAAAGAAAGATAGCAGATAGTTTGCTTTAATCTGCATTCGAGCTCTGTTCTTTCTAGTTCTTTCTCTGAATGTAGACATCTCTCTCCATCATGAGTCTTTTGGAGTTGAATTATAACCCTGCATTGCTGAGAAGAGTCCAGTCTATCAAAGTTGGTCATCACAATATGTTGTGTCTGTAATTGCGTACAGATTTCTCCTTTTTCTGCTCTTCTCACTCAGCATCAGTTAATATAAGCCTCTCCAGGTAAATATGAAGTCCATCTGCTCCTTGTTTCTTACAGCACAATAGTATTCCATTACATTCATATACCACAACTTGTTTAGCCATTCCCCAATTTGTGAGCATCCCCTTTATTTCCAATTCTTTGCCACCACAAGAAGAGACACTATAAATAATTTTGTACATATGGGTTATATTATTTTTATGTATACTTGATATAGACATATATATATGTCTCTGTCACATATGTATAAGTATCATATGCATATGTATGTGTTAGGAAAAGGATGGGTGTATACAATAAGCATTTACAAAGTACCTACTATGTGTCTGGCACCATGGTAAGTGCTGTTTACAAATATCATTATACATAGTACTATGACAATGAGCAACATAGGTATTATTATCACAAAATTAGAATCTATCAAAATAACTGTATGTTGAGAAACATGATCAGGGTATTACCCTGAATAACTTTCTGTGACCAGTTGTTTTAACATTATTTTATTTCCTCAAAATGATATTTGTCATGTATATTTTAGATTTGCTTCCTTTCTTTTCCAGTAAAGAGATTCCAAAAGATAAGCATGATTACTTTATTTTCCCCTCATCCCTTCTTTTCTGGTAATACATTGTGTAGTCCTAAGTCAAACACTGGCTTCATTCATCAATCATCCACAGAAAACCATGGCAAAGAATATTGGTTCAATAAAACAGTTGTCAGCTATGTTGCTGGCACTTACTCTAGTATAAAATTAGTGTATGTTTATAGATTTAAAACCATTCTATAATATACAGGTTTTACTCACAAACCCCATAGTTCTTGAAAATTTCAGATGTATCCCAATTTCTTCTCTATCCAATCTGTTCTCCATCATGCATTCATTAGTAAACAAAGAATTAAAACTTGCTCTTGCTACTTCAAACAGTTAAAGTACTTTTGTGAAATTTGAACTACTACAAAAAATACACCTGGTATGATTCATGAATTGAATGGCATTTCATTCAGTGGCCACACATAACACTAGTTTGTATCTCTCCTCAGCTCTGTGCCAGCTAAATTAGACATTAAAATAATTGCTTGAGGGGGTCAGAGGCAAGATGCCAGCATAGAAGCAGGAAAACTCTGTGTTTTCTCCCATAATCACCTCAAATACCTATAAAAATGACTCTAAGCAAACTGTAGGGCTACAGAACCCAGAAAATGACAGAGAGAAACAAATCTCCTGCTGAAGGCATCCCAGCTGGTGGACAGGAAGGGTCCATTGCCATATGCTGGGAGCAGAGTCCAGTGTTGTGAGAATCTGTGGTTTTATCCTCGGGGTGGCAGCTGGAAAGACTTCAGGAGAGTGGATCACCAGCAGCCATGGCAGTTTCAAGACCTATCAACCCATTAATGCCAAAGACAAAGTGAGAGGTCAGTGCGGACTTTGGAAACAAGGGGTCTGGGAGTATAGTCCAGCCACTGCCCCTGGCCCTGGAGGAAGAAGAGGCTGAGGTGTGGCAGCTTCTACCACATGGCTACTTCAGAGCTCCTGGCCTGCAAATCTTGGGGGGACCAAGGGACCATTCTGAGGAGTAATCACTCTTGCTTTAATATACTTGGATCTGGATCACTGTCTAGGGTGGAGATCCTGGAGTGTGTGACCAGGTGCCAGAGCCAGTGGAGACTTTAGAGAAGGCACCCATCTAATAGCTCCAGCAGCAGCAAAATGCCAGTAATTTGATAAAGCTCTCCTCTCTAGGAGCAGAGCTCTAATGTGGCAAAAAGTTCAAAAGACAAAAATTTGAGTGGCAACATGAGCAAGCAAATGAAGCAAAGCAAGTATAGCAATCAGACTTTAGATTTATATTTTGGGGACACAAAGGATCAAACAATGGAAAAGGAGGAAGACAATGAAATCAGAACTCCTGCACCAAAAGCTTCTGAGAAATATATGAAATGGTTATAGGCCACAGGGGAGCTGAAGAAGGATTTTGAAAACCATATAAGAGAAGTGGAGGAAAAATTGGGAAGAGAAATGAGGATGTGGCAAAAAAAATCATGAAAAGAGAGTTAACAATCTGACTGAAGAAAATAATACCTTAAAAATAGACTAAATCAAATGGAAAAAGAGGCCCAAAAAGCCAATGAGGAGAAGAATGCCTTAAAAAGCCAAATTTGCCAGATGGAAAAGAATCTCAAAAGCTCACTGAAGAGAATCATTCCTTCAGAATTAGACTGGAGCAAATGGAAGCTAGTGACTTTATGAGAAATTAAGATACTATTAAATAGATCCAAACAAATGAAAAAATAGAAGGCAATGTGAAATATCCCATTGGAAAAACCATTGACCTGGAAAATAGGTCCAGGAGAGATAATTTAAAAATTATTGGACTACCTGAAAGCCATGATCAAAAAGAGAACCTAGAAATCATGATTCAAGAAATTCTCAAGGAAAATTGCCCTGATATTTTAGAAACAGAGGGCAAAATAGAGTTTGAAATTATTATTATTATTATTTACATGCAACTGGGAATTAAGATATATATATGTATATATATATGTATTATACTTAAATAAGATATAAGCACTGGGTTATGGAAATCCATCTTGCCCTGCTGGAAAGTTGGAGGGGGAATGAGGGAATATAGGGGAGAGCAGATTAGGGGAGGGGTTATAGAGTGGGATCGCTGTATATAGTAGGGGGTAGGGGAAAGATGGGGAGGAAATTTGTAATTCAAAATCTTGTGGAAATGAATGATGTAAGTAAAAAATACATAAAATTTAATTAAAAAATAAAAATAATTGGCTAAAGTTTCCTTCATCTCTTTCACTTTGATCTCTAAGTCTAGAAATTTTGTTTCTATATCATGATTTACTTAACAGACTACTTTGCAAAGACCAAGATCTTAAGAAAAACAAGACATGACTAGCAAGCCTTAGGACCAAAACATGAATAACAAAACATGGGCCAGAAAGACAAATAGATGCAAAGGAGGGAAAGAGGGAGGGAGAGAGAGAGAGAGAGAGAGAGAGAGAGAGAGAGAGAGAGAGAGAGAGAGAGAGAGAGAGAGAGAATTCTGAAACCTTCTGGGTTAGTGAACCTAAGCCAACCATTTACCAGTCTAATACCACTTTCAGTTCTCTGCCAGGAAAGTGTGAAGTTGTTGCTGAACTGTAAAAGAACTGTATAAGAAGAGAAACCTATTTACTTTGAAAATGTCCTAAGTTTGGGGCAAAAAGAAACATAGGAATCATATAAAGCTCAGATTTTCTGCCTACCAAACACACATAATGTATTTTAATATGCCCTAAATTTCAGCATCATGCAGCAAAGCCTCCATTTCTATGCCTTGGATAGCATAATTAGCAAAATATAATTATAGGTTTCAAGGAAAGATACATTATTTCCGCAAGTGAAATTCCTCAAAATTTTGCAGAATGGTTTCTGGATTAAGATTCCATTCATACATAAAATAATGATTTAAATTTCATATAACTAAATTCAACACAGTAAATAAAACGTTATCCATTATTGTTAATATGTAATGTAATGGAGAAGGCACTTTAACTACAGCTGTTCCTAACTTCAGGGTATGGAAATTTAAGTCAGTAGAGAGAAGTATTGTTAATCATTTTACCTATAAATCCATGATTTGGACTTGGGTTTAACTGTAGATTTTGTTGAGTACTACTTGGTATTTTTTTTTATAGATACAACCAAGAAATTAGCAGAATGTAAGTTACTTGCTATTGATCACAAAAAAATAGGTAATATGATCGATCACTGATTCAAAATTAAATAATCTTCCTATTTTTATTCATTCATAAAACAGGTCCAAAAATAATAATACTGCATATACTGGCAAATTCCCTCTCTCTCTCTCTCTCTCTCTCTCTCTCTCTCTCTCTCTCTCTCTCTCTCTCTCCTCTTTCCCCTCCAACAATCCCCATCCTCATCATTTTTTAATGTTGGGTAGAATGTGATATTTTTAATAGTGAAAGTATCACATTAAAAAAGAAATATTTTTTAAGAAATCAAATATACAGAAAATGAATGGTGATTAACAAGATCAAAAGAAGAGTTGGTAGGGAGACAGTGGCTAAGTAGGTTTGTGGAGTTTTATTAAGGAAAAACAACATTGAAAATTTACTTCAGATAGTCACTTGCTGTGTAGTTATGTAAAAGTAGGAAATGTAGGTACATCATTAAGCTCTCTGGCTATTGAGTCTTTTAAATATCATTTAAGTGCTTTGAAAGTGGTGATGATTTAGGTACCTTACTTCTATGAAGCTTGAGACCACAGCTTGGAATCATCTTCAACGTTCAGTGAATGTTCCTCCATTTTCTATTGACTTCCAAATTTGTCATTGTTCTGGACAGAATGGCCTATGACTTTGAGAAGACAAAATCATTATTTTCTGGTTTATTGGAATTTGATCCTTTGGTCTCATGTCCTTTTTCAAAAGAAAATATTTGGACTGATATTTAAGATGTTTTTTTTTGCTTTGTTTTGTTTTGTTTTGTTTTTATCTTTAAAGCTCCATGGTTCTCTGTTTTAACATATTTGTTCTCACAATTCAATGCTTAAGATTTTTTCATCCCTTAGAAATTATTATAACAATTGGGAATCTGGGAATCACTACTGATTAAAACAAATGGACTAATTGTTGGGTAACACAAGGATAAAACAACAGAGACATGTATCATCCATAGACTTGTGTCCTTAGAATTATCCATCAAAATAATAAAGAGGGAACTGAATGAATAGAAGCACACAAAGATGATCATGAGCAAGAGGATGACTTTGGTGGCTCTGGTCTCTGGAGAAGAACTGTAGTTAACACTGGTCTTATGGATATGTTGGACTTGCCAGTGATGTTTGTATAAAACAACCACCATGTAGCCACTGGCAAAGGCCATGAGCCCCACAAACAATGCATCATAAAGTGACTTCCAGATTACAAGTTTTGAGGAATTCAAGGCATATTTGTCCACAGAACAAAGTCCAAAGTTTCTCCTCAGATAACTCTTTGTGTTGTTTCCAGGGCCAGTCACATACAAAGGCACAACCCCATCTATCAGCAAATTGAGTACCCATATGAAAACAGAGAATGTAACAATGTACATTTGGGCTTTGGCTTTGAGCTTTGCACAAATGGGACTGCCAGAACTGATGGTAATGGCCTGGAAGACACTCAGAAGGCAGGTAGTGCAAGTGGAAATGCCCCGGGCCACTCTTTGAAAATAAATTATGATTTTACATTCAATGTCACCCAGGAAAAATTTCTGAATGCAAGAAAGGATTATCCATGGAACTCCCCTCAAGAGAATCACTGCAAAGTTGGAAAAGGCCAAATTAATGAAAATCAGTTCAATGGGTCTTATCCTTTGACCAGTGAGCATATTAAAGATATACGAATAAAGGAATAAACCATTCCCAAATATTCCAATTATAATCTGAAGCATGAAGAAAGTACATAGGAGATCATCGTAAGGAAGCATTCCTTTTTGTCTTTTATATAAAAATGGTAATCAGATCTGAAGTTACCTGGGAATAAAAGGAAAGGAGTTATAAGAAATGACAATGTGAAATGAGATTCCAAACTCTGCTCACCACTCCGATAAACTTCAGTAATATTTGTGTGTTATGCATAAATATACAGTTTTAGGAAATGTTTTTCCATACCTTATTTTTATAATAAGAAAACAACATGAAAAGGAGCTCCGAACAACTTCTAGAGCCACAGCACCCACAGAACGGCACAGAGAAGCTAACCTCCTGCTGAGGACAGCCCAGCAGCCCTGCAGGGAGCGGCTAGCGCAGCGCTCTGAGAGCAGGCAGCACAGCACGTTGGGAACCGACAGCACAGCGCACAGAGCCAAGCCCAGGTCCGTGGTTTTAGCCCCAAGGTGGCCGGGCCTTCAGCCGGGTGGTGGAACCCCAGAACACCAGCAATTGTGGCGATTACAGAATTATCAGCATAGATATGCCTAGGACAAAGTGAGAGGTTAATGCCCTATGGACTTTGGGACCAGTATTTGGGGAACACGTGGCTTCCTCCCCTGGGGGCAAAAAGCTGCTGAAGAAACAGCTGCACAGAAGCCATTTTGCAGCGTCAGTAGTGGCTCTAGCTCCTGGTCTGAGAACTGTAGGAAGATCCAGCAATCAGTCTGGGGGTTAATCGCTTTTGCTTTAAACTGCCTGGATCTGGATTGTGGTCTGGGGGGAAGTTTGGGGTGGGTATCCAACTTGCCAGAGTGGGTGGAGGCTTTACAGAGGCCACCCAACTGGCGGAAGTTGTGAAGACCCCACGTTTGGGCGGAAGCTCCCCTGTCTGGTGGCAGAGTCTTACTGTGGCAACAAGCCCCCAAATCAAGTAATTAAGTGGCAACATGCCTAGGCAAATGAAACAAAATAAAGAGAAAAGTTCAACATTAGACTCCTATTTTAGGGGCAAAGAGGCTCAAAGCATGGAGGAGGACTGTGAGGTCAGAACTCTTGCACCAAAAGCCCCAAATGAAAATACAAGCTGGCTACAGGCCATAGAGGACCTTAAGAAGCAGATAAGAGAAGTGGGGGAAAATTTGGGAAGAGAAATGAAAAAAGATGCAAGAAAAGTATGAAATGACAGTCAACAGCCTGACTGAGGAAAATAACACATTAAAAAATAGACTAACTGAAATGGCAAAAGAGGCTCAGAAAGGCAATGAGGAGAAGAATGCCTTAAAAAGTCGAATTTGCCAGATGGAAAAAGAATCTCAAAAGCTCACTGAGGAGATTCATTCCTTCAGAGTGAGACTGGAGCAAATGGAAGCTAGTGACTTTATGAGAAATCAAGATACTATTAAACAGATCCAAACAAATGAAAGAATAGAAGGCAATGTGAAATATCTCATGGGAAAAACCACTGACCTGGAAAATAGATCCAGCAGAGACAATTTAAAAATTATTGGACTACCTGAAAGCCATGATCAAAGAAAGAACCTAGAAATCATCCTCAAAGAAATTCTCAAGGAAAATTGCCCTGATGTTTTAGACCCAGAGGGCGAAATAGAGGTTGAAAGAATCCACTGATCACCTCCTGAAAAAGATCCCAAAAAGAAAACTCCCAGGAATATTATAGCCAGGTTTCAGAATCCCCAGATCAAGGAGAAAATACTCCAAGCAGCCAGGAAGAAACAATTTCAATATTGTGGAAACACAATCAGAATGGCACAGGACCTGGCAGCTTCTACATTGAGGGATAGAATGGCATGGAATATGATATTCCAGAGGGCAAAAGAGCTGGGAATGAACCCAAGGGTCACTTACCCAGCAAAACTGAGTATCTTGTTTCAGGGGAAAATCTGGTCATTCAGTGGAATAGAGGACTTTCAAGCATTCTTGGTGAAAAAACCAGAGTTGAATAGAAAATTTGACATTCAGACACAAGAAGCAAGAGATGCTTGAGAAGGCAATCAAGGAAAAGAAATCAAAAGGAACTTATTAAAGTTGGACTATTTACAGTCCTACATGGAAAAACAATAACTGTGTTTGATGAAACCTTTCACATTATGAAAATAATTGAAGAAGGGTACATGGCATATGTTCACAGGTATACATGGATAGAGGGCACAGGTTGAATTTAATGGGAAGGGGTGATTATTTTTTTTTAGGGCAATTGGGGTTGGTGACTTGCCCGGGTTCACGTGGCTGGGTTTTTGTTTTGTGTGTTGGGTGTCTGGGGCTGGACCCAAGCTCGGGTCCTTCTGGCTCCGGGGCTGGCTCTCTGCTCGCTGCGCCACCTAGCCGCCCCAAGGAAGGGATGATTCTTAAGGGATGAAGTCAAGAGGTGAGAGAGGAAAGTGGCAAGAGGAGAGGGAGAGAGACAGGGTAGGGCAAACTATCTCATGTAGAAGAAGCAAGGGGAAGTAGTTGCAGGAGAGGGGAAGAACAGGAAGGCAAAAAGGCAAAAGCATATTCTCATTGAAGTTGGCTCAAGGAGAGAATCACATACATACTAAATGGAATATCTTACCCTCACTCACTCTCCTGAGTAGGGGAAAGGGGGTGAGAGGGGGGATGATGGAGGGGAGGGCATTCTGGGGAGAGGGGAGGTTAGAAGTACCCACTATCAAAGAGGGACAGGATCAAAGTAGGGAATGGACCAGGTGGGAGGTGAGACAGGTGGGGAGGAAATATAAGGAGTCTTTTACAATATATCTACTATGGTAATGTTTTGCATAGATATACATGTACAACACATACTGAATTGCTTATCTTCTCAGAGGGAGTGGGTGACAGGGGAGAAAGGGGATGGATCTGAAAATCGAAGTTTTAAAATTAAATGTTTCATAAGATGTCCAGGCAGTGGGGCTCAGAGATTCACCTTGCCCTAATGGCAAAGTCGAAGGGGGTATGGGAGAAGATATGGGAGAGAGGAGATTAGATGAGGGGATATCTGGTGGGACTGCTATTCTGGGATGGTGGGTAGGGAAAAAATGGGGGAAAAATGTAACTCATAACCTGGTGGAAATGAATGATGTAAACCAGAAGTTAATAAAGCATTTGTTTAATTTAAAAAAAAAAAGAAAACAAGCATTGCTATCTTTTAGCATTGTAAAATGTTTACTCTTATAGGTAGAAACTATTTTATCATTGTGTCTTTGGTGTCTTTGTGAATATTAACCAAATTTTAAAGACATTGATGTTTTAAAGGTTATCTAGAGACCGATGACAAAGGTCATGAAGGACTTAGATAAAAAATGTAAGATCCCTTGTTCAAGAAAACTGATATATGGGGCAGAGTCAAGATGGTGGAGTAGAAACTTCCCCACAGCTCCACTCCCACCTCCTCCAATTCATGTAAAAAATGACTCTAAACAAACTTTGGAGTTACAGAGCCCACATGATGATAGAAAAGCTAACTTCCTGCTGTAGACAGCATGGCAGGCAGGCAGTAAGGGGCCAGTACAGCACACTGGGAGCCAAATCCAGCCCTACATGAGCCAGAGGTTTTATCCTCAGGGCAGCCACAAGCATCCACCGGCAGGAGGTACTTCAGATCATAAGCAGCTGTGATGGTTTCCAGAATTATCATCTCAGAGATGATAAGGACAAAGTGAGAAGTCAGTGCAGTGTGGTCTTTGTGAATCAGGAGTCAGGGAATGTGGTCCAGCCTTTGTCCCCTGGAGGGAGAAGTGTCTGAGGTATTGAAGCCAAGCAGGTGCTGCTTGGTGGCTGTTTCAGAGCACCCGGCCTGCAGATTGTAGAGGGACCAAGCAACCAGTCTGAGGGGTAATTGCTCTTGCTTTAACCTGCTTCAAACTGGATCACTCACTAGGGTGGAGGTCCTAGGGTGCATGACCAGTTTGCCAGAGCATGTAGAAGCTTCAGAGAGGGAACCCAACTAATAGATCTGACAAAAGGGAAAACCCCAGCAATTGGGACAAAGCTCCCTTTTCTAAAAGAAGAGTTCTACTGTGCCAAAAAGGTCAAAAGTCAAGTAATTGAGTGGCAACATGAACAACCAAAGGAAGTAAAGCAAGCACAACAATTTGACATTAGATTCCTATTTTGGGGTCAAACAGGATCAAAGCATGGAACAGGAGGAAGACAGGAAAGTCAGAACGCTTGCACCAAAAGTTTCAAAGAAAAAATATAAGCTGGTTACATGCCATAGAGGAGCTTGAAAAGGATTTTGAAAACCAAATAAGGGAAGTGGAGGAAAAATTGGGAAGATAAATGAGAACGATGCAAGAAAATTATGAAATGAGAGTCAACAACCTGACTAAAGAAAATAAGACCTTAACAATAGACCAGGGGGTTGGAGTCAAGATGGATGAGTAGAAACAGGACTTACACCTCTCCAGCATCCACCTTCCCCAATTCATGTAAAAGGAGACCCTGAACAAGCTTTGGAGCTATAGAACCCACAAAATGACACAGAGAAGCTAACCTCCCTCTGAGGACAGCCCAGAAGCCTGTTAGGGAGCAGCTAGCACAGCCTCAGGGAAGGCCTGACAGACCAGCAGCTGGAGGACTCCAGAACTCCAGAAGCTGTGGCCATTGCCATAATTACCAACACATAGATGCTAAGGACCTAGTGAGAGGTCATTGCAGTGTGGAAGGACAAGTAGTTGGGAGAGCTTTGGCTTTTGCCCCTAGGGTGAGAAGCTACTGAAATGCCTTGGCACAGGCAGGGCCACATTGCAACTTCAGCTATTGGCCTGCAGACTGTAGGGAAACCAAGCAACCAGTCTGAGGGGTAATTGCTCTTGCTTTAACCTTCTTGGATCTGGATTGCCATCTAGGTGGAGGTCCTGTGGTGTGTGACCAGCTTGCCAGAGCATGTGGAGGCTTCAGAGAGGGAACCCAACTAATACCTCTGGCAGGTGAGAAAACCCCAGCATTTGGGAAAGAAGTTCCCCTGTCTGGTTGCAGAGTCCTACTATGGCAAAATGTCCAAAAGTCAAGTAATTGAGTGGCAACCTGACCAGGCAAAGGAAGCAAAACAAACAAAAAAATCCAACATTAGACTCCTATTTAGGGGACAAAAAGGATCAAAGAATGGAACAGGAGGAAGACAGTGAAGTCAGAAATTCTGCACCAAAAGTTTCAAATGAAAATATAAACTGCTTACAGGCCATAAAGGATGTTAAGAAGCAGATAAGAGAAGTGGAGGAAAAATTTGGAAGAGAAATGAAAACAAAGCAAGAAAATTATGAAAGGAGAGTCAACAACCTGACTGAGGAAAATAACGCCTTAAAAATAGACTAAATCAAATGGCAAAAGAGGCTCAAAAAGCCAGTGAGGGGAGGAATGCCTTAAAAAGCTGAATTTGCCAGATGGAAAAAGAAACTCAAAAGCTCACTGAAGAGAATCATTCCTTCAGAATTAGATTGGAGCAAATAGAAGTTAGTGGCTTTCTGAGAAATTAAGATACTATTAAACAGATCCAAACAAATGAAAAAATAGAAGGCAATGTGAAATATCCCACTGGAAAAACCACTGACCTAGAAAATAGGTCCAGGAGTGATAATTTAAAAATTACTGGACAACTTCGAAACCATGTGAAAGGTGGACTCTGAACAACTTCTGGATCTCCAGCACCCACAGAATGACACAGAGAAGCTAATCTCCTGCTGAGGACAGCCTGGAAGCCCTACAGGGAACGGCCAGTGCTGTGTGCTGGGAACAAACAGTGCAGCACTCTGGGAGCCAAGCCCAGGCCCCCCTGAGTCACAGTTTTAGCCCCAGGGCAGCCTGGCCAGCAACCAGCTGGAGGGACCCCAGAACACCAGCGGCTGTGGCAATTCCAGAATTATCAACACAGATATGCCTAGTACAAAGTGAGAGGTTAGTGCCCTATAGACTTTGGGACCAGTATTTGGGGAACTCGTCAGCTTCTTCCCCTGTGGGAGAGAAGTGGCTGAGGAGACATGGCACAGACAGCATTTTGCAGCTTCAGTGGCAGCTTCAGCTCCTGGACTGTGAACTGTAGGGAGATCCAGCAATCAGTCTTGGGGGGTAATCACTCTTTCTTTAACCTCCCTGGATCTGGATTGTGGTCTGGGATGGAGGTCTTGGGGTGGGTATCCAGCTTGCCAGACCATGTGAAGGCTTAACAGAGGCCACCCAACTAATATCTCCGGAAGCTGTGAAGACACCAACTTTTGCGATGGAAGCTCCCCTGTCTGGTGGCAGAGTCCTACTGTGGCAACAAGCCCAAAAATCAAGTAATTAAGTGGCAACATGCCTAGGCAAAGGAAACAAAATAAACAGAAAAATGCAACATTAGACTCCTATTTTGGGGGCAAAGTGTGGAAAAGGAGGAGGACTGTAAGGTCAGAAATCCTGCACTAAAAGCCCCAAATGAAAATATGAGTGGGTTACAGGCCACAGAGGACCTTAAGAAGGATTTCAAAAACCAAATAAGAGAAGTGGAGGAAAAATTAGGAAGATAAATGAGAAGGATGCAGGAAAAGTATGAAATGAAAGTAAATAGCCTGACTGAGAAATATAACATCTTAAAAAATAGAGTAACTCAAATGGCAAAGGAGGCTCAAAAGGGCAGTGAGGAGAAGAATGCCTTAAAAAGCTGAATTTGCCAGATGGAAAAAGGATCTCAAAAGTACACTGAGGAGATGCATTCCTTCAGAGTTAGAATGGAGCAAATGGAAGCTAATGACTTTATGAGAAATCAAGATGCTGTTAAACATATCCAATCAAATGAAAGAACAGAAGGCAATGTGAAATATCTCATGGGAAAAACCATTGACCTGGAAAATAAATCCAGGAGAGATGATTTAAAAATCATTGGACTACCTGAAAGCCATGACCAAAGAACCTAGAAATCATCCTTCAAGAAATTCTCAAGGAAAATTGCCCTGATGTTTTAGACCCAGAGGGGGAAATAGAGGTTGAAAGAATCCACCTATCACCTCCTGAAAAAGATCCCAAAAAGAAAACTCCCAGGAATATTATAGCCAGTTTCCAGAATTCCCAGATCAAAGAGAAAATATTACAAGCAGCCGGGAAGAAACAATTTCGATATTGTGGAAACACAATCAGAATAGCACAGGACCTGGCAGCTTCTACAGTGAGGGACTGAAGGGCATGGAATATGATATTCCAGAGGTCAAAAGAGGTGGGGTTAAAACCAAGAATCACCTACCCAGCAAAACTGAGTATTTTGTTTCAGGGGAAAATATGGTCATTCAGTGGAATAGAGGACTTTCAAGCATTCTTGAGGAAAAAACCAGAATTGAATAGAAAATTTGACATTCAGACACAAGAAGCAAGAGATGATTGAGAAGGTAATCCTGGAAAAGAAATCAAAAGGAACTTATCAAAGTCGATCTATTTACATTCCTATATGGAAAAACAATGACTGTGACTGATGAAACCTTTCTCAGTATGAAAATAATTGAAGAAGGATATATGGCCATATGAACACATATGTGAATGTGTGTATATATGTTTACAGGTATACATGGATAGAAGGCACAGGCTGAATTTGGTGGGAAGGGATGATACTTAATTGGTGAAGTTAAGAGTTGAGAGAGGAATGTGGCAAGAGGAGATGGGGAGAGACAGGGTAGGGTGAACTACCTCATGTAGAAGGGTCAAGGGGAAATGGTTGCAGGGGAGGGGAAGAACAGGAAGGCAAAAAGGCAAAACCATATTCTCATTGAATTTGGCTCAGGGAGAGAATGCCGTACATACTAAATGGTATAGCTCACCCTGCAGGAAAGCAGGGGATGAAAGGGGGGATGTTGAAGGGGAGGGTATTCTGGGGGAAGGGAGGTTGGAAGTACCCACTTTCCATGAGGGACAGGATCAAAGTAGGGAATGGATCAGGTGGGGGTGGCATGGGTGGGAAGGAAATATAAGTTGTCTTTTACAATATATCTACTATGGTAAGGTTTTGCATAGATATACATGTACAACACATACTGAATTGCTTATCCTCTCAAAGGGAGTGGGTTACAAGGGAGGAAGGGAATGGATTTGAAATTTGAAGGTTTTTTTTTTTTTTTAAAGCAATTGGGGTTAAGTAACTTGCTCAAGGTTACATGGCTGGTCATTATTTATGTGTGGGTGCTCATTTTCTGAGGCCGGATCTGATCTCGGGTCATCCCAACCCCAAGGCCGGCGCTCTTACTCACTGCGCCACCTAGCCGCCCCTTTAGGGCAATTGGGGTTAAGTAACTTGCCCAAGGTTACACAGCTAGGTTTTTGTTTGTTTGGATTAGGTGTTGGAGGCCGGCTCTGAACTCAGGTCCTTCTGATTCCAGGGCCGGCGCTCTTTTCACTGTGCCACCTAGCCGCCCCTGAAATTTGAAGTTTTAAAATTAAATGTTTCAAATATATATAAATACTATTATTAATACTATTTTACATGTAATTGAGAGATAAGATGTGCAGGCATTGGGGCACAGAGATTCACCTTGCCCTAATGGTAAAGTTGACAGGGGTATGAGAGAAGATATGGGAGAGAGCAGATTGGATGAGGGGATGTCTTGTGGCAGTACTATTCTGGGGTGGTGCGTAGGGAAAAATTGTAATTCAAAATCTTGTGGAAATAAAACTTTTGTAAATAAATAGACCCGCTATATTAATTCCTTAATGTCAAACTTCAACCAATTCCTTCTTCACCTCCCTTTAGCTGCTTATCCTTCTTCCCAGTCTTTGACTGTTGAATGCCTACCCATGTTTCAAAGCCCACTCAAATGGTCACTCTTCTGGGAGGTCTCATCCATTCTCCCATGAATGATGCCTAATATTACTTTTATGCCACACATAGATATAGTTTTGTTCTCTTCAATATAATTGTCATGTTACATTGAGTATTACATATATTTTGGCATATTCTAGACTGTAAGGCCCTTAAAGGCAAAATATCTTTTAAAAAAATTTTTCCCAGTGTAAAATATTCATGATGCTTTAAATATGTAGGTAGTTTAATGTTTATTGATTTGAAAAACAAATTACTGGACTACCAAAAAACCATGATCAAAGAAAGAACTTACAAATCATACTCCAAGGAAAACTTCACTAATGTTTTAGAACCAGAAGGGCAAATAGAGGTTGAAAGAACCTCCATTCACCTCCTGAAAAAGATCACAAAAAGAAAACTCCTAGGAATATTATAGCCAGGTTCTGGAATTCCCAGATCAAGGAGAGAATATTACAAGAAGCCGGGAAGAAACAATTTTAATATTGTAGAAACATAATAAGGATAACACAGGATCTGGCAGCTTCTACACTGAGGTATTGAAGGTCCTGGAATATGATTTTCTGTGTGTCAAAGGAGTTGGAATTAAAACCAACAATCATCTACCCAGCAAAACTGAGTATCATGTTTCAGGGGAAAATATGGTTATTCAGTGGAATAGAGGACTTTCAAGTATTCTTGAAGAAAAAAACAGAGTTGAATAGAAAATTTGACATTCAGATATAAGAAGCAAAAGCAGCATAAGAAGGTAAACAGGCAAAAGAAATCATAATGAACTTATCAAAATTGAACTACTTACATTCCTACATGGGAAAATGATAACTGTAACTGATCAAACTTTTCTCAGTGTGAAAATAGTTGAAGGGAATATACATATATATATATATATATGTGTGTGTATATATATATGTATGTATATAGGTAGATAGATAGATATTCCCTTCAACTATTTTTACATATATATATAGAGAGAGAGAGAGAGAGATTTTATCAGAGCATATATCAGCGTATGAACACATATGTGAATGTGCATATATATATATATATATACATATATGTGTGTGTGTGCATGTATGTATATATTTACAGATGTACATAGAGGACATAAGACCAATTTAATAGGAAGGGATGATACTTAAAAGGTGAAATTAAGAGGTGGGGAAGTAGATAAAAGGGGGAAAGGCTAATTAGAAGCACCCAATTTTGAAAAGTTACAGGATCAAAGTAGAGAATAGAACAATTGAGGGGTCAGATAGGATTGAGGGAAATATAGTCAGTCTTTCACAATATATTCACTATGTTAATGTTTTGCATAGCTACACATGTACAACCTATACTGAATTGTGTATCTTCCCAGAAAGGGTGGGAGATGAGAGAGGAAGGGAAAGAATCTGGAATTCAAAGTTTTAAAATCAAAATCAAATACTTAATATATATATATATATGTACATATATATTTATATATATGTACATATATATATTTGTATATGTATATGTGTATGTGTGTGTATATATATATTTGTATATGTATATGTGTATGTGTGTATATATATAATTATTATTTTACATATACCTGGGAAATAAGATATACAGGCACTGGGGCATAGAGATTTACCCTGCCCTACTGGTAAGAGTCAGAGGGGGGATGGTGGAAGACATGGGAAATAGCAGATTGGAGGAGGGAATATTAAGTGGGATCGCTGTTTTGGGATGGTGTTAGGGGAAAATGGGGAGAAAATTGTAACTCAAAATCTTGTGGAAATGAATGATGTAAACTTAAAAATAAAAAATGAAAAGGAGAAAAAAAATTGAAATATTTTGATTTAGAAAGAAAAAGTTTCAGATAATTTAGTTAGGAAAAATGAGTAAAGGTCACTAATATAAAAAGTCAGTTTAACTTTTATTTGAAAAATGAAAATTTGCATGAAGACATGAAATTTTAAATATTCCATTTTTTATTTGGGTTATAGACAAGGAGAGATTTTTGGAGAAACTTAGAAAATATTCAATTATGAATAGCTCTTACATATAATCTCTTTTTTCTGTTTTGAACTGAAAATCAGAAATTGACCAATATTTGGAACAAAAGAGAAACGTATTTGAGCCTTCTAAGTTGATAAAAGTTCCAAAAGTTTTCAAACAATTAACTATGGCTAGTTTTTTCCTCAATTGCAATATATTGATCTTTATCACTGACCTGCACTTTAAGGTTGAATGACTACTTATAGAAAATATTGTAGACAGATTCTGGAGTGACAGAATCCACTTGGAGATGGAGCGTGGCAGAATCCAGCCCAGAAAAGTGCCCAGTGGGTCTGGACAGGCAGAGCATGGAGTACGTGCAGAGCTCAGATTTGAGAGCAGACAAGCAGACTGCACCAGAGAGAGAAGAAGCCCCAGCCAGCCCACTTACTAAGAACAAATTGCAGTCATCTCACCTGCATCTCATCAGGGGACAGGAGGAATCATTGGAGTTAGGTAAGAGATGGCTCGGGCCCCCAGCAGAGACAACAGCTTCTCCTGGGATTATCAGCCCCCAGCCTGGAAGTTTAGAAATTGCCTGCCTGTATATGCAGGGGCTAGAATGGCAAAGTAAATTCTAGCTGCTCAGATCCCTCCTTCATGAAGTAGAAAACCCAACGAAAAGTCTCCCACCCAGGAAGAAATCCTAAGATAGTGGAAATAGCCTTAGGCTTGGGAGTCATTGAGAAGGGGTATAACTGAGGCAGAAAGGAGTCTGAAGAGAAGAGAGGGAGGCATCCCAACAAGCCCCACTTCACCAGACCCTGCCTAAGCCCAGGGGTATAGAGGCAGAAATCAGAAGTGGCCAGAGTATTCCACATCCACAGACTACAATGTGTGCATTAGCATACATCACTGAGACTCCTGTTTTAGCCTCAAACTAGACACCCTAGAGGCTAGAGCATTCAAAGTCAATGAACAGGCCCTTAGCTTACAACCTGAGAAATGAAGAAATAGGAAATTACCCTGGGAAGGAAGGAAGCTGAGAGGAGAAGGGGAAGGCAAGAAAATCGATCTGAGTTTACTATGTAGGTCAAGAACAACCAAATAAAGAGGACAACTTGGACTCTTTACCCACACCTGAGACCACAGAAGGAAATATGAACTGGCCTCAAGCCCAAATAGCATTCTTGGAGGAGCTTAAGAAAGATTTTAAAGACCAAATCAGGGAGGCAGGGAGTAACTTGGAAAAAAGCTTCACTGAAGAAAACAAATCCTTAAAAAGTAAAATTAGTGAAGTAATTGGAGAAAATACCACCCTAAAAAAGGACCTCCAAAAACTAACCAATTCACTAAAAATTAGAATCAATCAAATTGAAACTCAGAACTCTACGATGCACCAAGAGTCAATCAAACAAAACATGAATATTGAAAAATTGGAAGAAAGTGTAAAATATCTCACTGGAAATACAACTGACCTAGAGAACAGATCCAGTAGAGATACCTTAAGAATTATTGGTCTACCAGAAAGCCATAATGAAAAAAGCAGCCTAGACAACATCCTCCAAGAGATTGTCAAAGAAAAATATCCTGAATTCCTGGAATCAGAAGATAAAATAGTTATTGAAAGAATTCACTGGACTCCTCCTGAAAGAGATCCCAAATTGAAAACTCCAAGAAATATAGCAGCCAAATTCCAGAATTTCAAGATTAAGAAAAAATACTGCAAGCAGCCAAAAAGAAACAATTTAAATATCGTGGAACTACAGTCAGGATCACACAAGACCTAGCAGCTTCTATATTAAAATATCTGAGGGATTGGAATTTGATATTTCATAGGGCAAGAGAGCTAGGACTACAACCAATGATTAACTACCTGGCAAAACTGAGCATAATCTTTCAGGCAAGGAGATGGTCATTTAATGAAATAAGGGACTTCAAGACTTTCCTGATGAAAAAGCCAGAGCTCAATGGAAAATTTGATCTCTAATTACAAGACTCAAGAAAGACATAAAAAGATAAACAAAGAAAACACAGACTCACACATACATACATGCACACACCCACACTCATGCACACATGCACATAACTTGGTATGCAACAAGAGCAAAATGTTCACATCCCTATATGAGGAGCTGATTACTGTCAATATTGAAATTTTTATGATTATTATCACCTTCAAAAGGGTTACACATAGATAGAAGGTGTGGGTATGAATGAACTAATGAGAAGATTTAAAAAAAAAAACCTTATTAAGGGGTTCAAAGGGACTATAATGGGATAAAAGGAAAGGATGTGATAGGAAAAGGTAAAGCAAGCCATTCAAAGAGGCATAAAAACACACTGTCTTAGAGGGGAAAGAAAGGGGGAGAGGAACAACATTTAAACACTATTCTCACTGGTTCTGGTTCAAAGAGGGATCACCTTAATCAGTAAAGTTTAAGATTCTAATGTGAATAGACACACAAATTCATTAAATAGCGGAAAAGTAGGGAGGGAGAGGAGCACTGTTTGAAATTTACTTTCATTGGTTTGGTGTCAAACGGGGAATAACTTACTATGATAACTATAAAAATTTATTTTGTCCTATAGGCAGTAAGAGGGTAAGGGGGGAATAAAAAAAGGAGACTAAAGGGGGGGATTATACGGGAGGGAAATAGTAAGGGGAGAGGGTAGGTTAAGAATGGGGGTCACTGGGTGGGAGAGAGGGGGCAGTCAAAAGGGAATACCTCAAGGAGGGGAAAGGGAGAGGGAAGAAACAAAAACATAAGCAAGGGAGGGAATAGGATGGAGGGGAAGAGACAGATAGTCATCATTACTGTGAATGTGAATGGGGTGAACTCTCCTATCAATTGGGCAATGGCTAACCAAGTTGTGGTATATGCATGTAATGGAATACTATTGTGCTATAAGAAACAAGGAGGAGATGGTTTTCATATTTACCTGGAGAGGCATATACAAACTGATGCTGAGTGAGAAGAGTAGAACCAGGAAAAATTTGTATACAATCACAGACACAACATATGTGTGATGACCAACTATGACAGACTGGACTCTTCTCAGCAATGCAGTCATATAAGTCAATTCCGAAAGACTCATAAGAGAGAGAGATGCCTACATCCAGAGAAATAACTAGAAAGAACTGAGCCTGAATCCTGATGGAAGCAAACTAATTGATCTTTTTTTTTCTCATTGTTTGGTTTTATTTCTTCTTTACCATTTTTCATCCCATGTAGTACAATTAGCCTTTGTAACTTAACTAATGTCTAATGTGAAGGTATTTGCAAATCCTATACTGAACTACATGCCATCATGGGTGGTAGGGGGGTGGGAGGGAAGGGAAATTTGAAACTCAAGGAACTATGGAATTGAATCTTGTAAACTAAAATAAACAAATTTTAAAAAAAGGAAAAAAAGAAAATATTGTAGGCAATATTTCTTACAGATAAACATTGGAACAGCAGCTCATTCTATTTTTTTTTTTAAAGCAATTGGGGTTAAGTAACTTGCTCAATGTTACACGGCTAGTCATTATTTATGCGTGGGTGCTCATTTTCTGAGGCCGGATCTGATCTCGGGTCATCCAAACTCCGAGGCCGGCGCTCTTACTCACTGCGCCACCTAGCTGCCCCTGTTCATTCTATTTTTTAAATGCTTTTATTTATTCTTGGATTTACTTCCAATTCCATATGCTATTTGCTAAAAATATATTGACAGATCAATTATTAATATCGAACACTTTGGGTATCTTAAAGACCATCCGAAAATAGTTTAAGATATCCATTCCCCTATCATTCCACTGTCAATTAGAATTTAGCTATGATGGAAGGATAAGGAATCAGGAAGTCCAGTTGTGGCAAGGAATGGTGGCAGACCTGCACTTACTTTGGCTGGATATCATAGGTAAATAGCCATTCTTTGTAGATTCTGTAGCTGCTAATCTAAGTGTTCGTGACATTTTCTTAAGCCACTTGAGGTGACAAGGAGAAGACAAATAATTTCAGGTGTAGGTTTTTGCCAAGTTCATATGTCCCTTGACTTTGTGGATTCTAATGCCTCTAATATAAAGTCATTCAACATGGAGAAGCTTTCAGTGGAGAGGTTATTGTCACAAATGTAGCTGTCACTGATTCTGACTTGTCACTCAGAATTATTACATATATGTATATATGTTTATATGTGTGTATGTATATGCTTATACATACATTCATGTGTGTTATATGTACATATATGTGTTTATGTGTGTATGTATGCATGTATGTATGTATGTATTTTTATTGACATTTTCCCATTGGGAAAATTGAGGGAGCTGTGTTTCCCTGATTTTTCAAGGGCCACAGGATTGTTTAGTGTATGAGACTAGATTTATATTCAAATATCCTGACTCCAGATCCATTATTCTACTCATTGTTTTATACAGTGCAGTGGGAGAGGGGGAGACAGAGAGTCAAGGAAAGGAGGGGAGAGCTGAACAAAACTTTTGGGAAGAGAGGTTTATCTAGTTTGTCAATTTTTAGTGTTACTATTGTCATTGTTGCTATGGATATTATCACAACTGTTAAATGATGAGAGAAAATAGTAATCACTTCAGAAAAGAAAGATATTTAATTTCAAATTAATGATATTTAATAAGAACATGATACATGGCCACTTTAATTATAAAGATGCTATATGTAACAATTAAGAAAATATTAAAATATATACTGACAGAAATATTTTATTACCAAATATAATATTCACTTCTCTATCTAAAGAACATATTGAAGTAAGGAAGGCCCTCCTTCTAAACAATCCTAATAATGACATTGCATTCCTGCTTTTTATGTAGTTACTCTCACTGAGGTTGGACAGAGCCCACACTGGCTATCTTTAGCTCCATCTAGCCATGTCTACTGAAGAACCTGGTAAATCATTTATTTCTTTAAGATTTATGGTGACTTAAATCCTGAAGGGTAAAACAACCAGAATGAAGTGAGTCTTCTTATTCAGACTGCCAAGGGAAATTGTGGTTCATGGCCAGTCCTTGTTCCTCACATGGAACTCCAGTCTAACCCCTCCCCAACCAATATTCCTCATGAAAATATAAAACATTTCTGTAAATTCTCTTGGTGGAAATCCATATCCTTAGATGGATTGGCAACCCAAGCTCTCAGGACCCTCATTACCTAATTAAATGAGCCTTCTTTTCCCTCCACTTAGGAGTTGTATTTATTTTAGCATTAATAATCCTCTCATTGCCATAGAATTGCAATGAGAATTCTTAAGTAAAAGTTGCTAGTAGCAAGTTGAAAGAAAGCAACCATCCCATCTGCACATAAAGAAGGCAGGACAATTTTCAGATCCTGCTTTATGCCAGGGCATAATTCTACACAACACAGAACTTTGGCATGCAGGATGTGTGACCCATTCCTGTCACATGCTCTCCTGAGATCCTTTTTTCCCTCATAAGACATCAGGTCAATTATCTCACGGTTGTCTACAACCCCTTAAAGACTGGTTTTAACCCCACATAAATTATATGAAATAGTCATCTAAGAGAACTAAGAAGGCATTCTGGTCTCAAATTTTTTTAACCCAGTTCCCTGTGCTCTGGGCTTAGAAGAGATAGGGCAAGTTTCCAAATTCCATTGCAGCTTTACTTAGTAGAAAAGGCCACAGTAATATATCAGAATAAGATCTTTCCTTTTCCCTTTCCCGGAAAAGGGAATATAGTTGAATTTCATAGTCTTTACATTCAAGGTTTGTAGAAAAGCTGAGAAAACACTTACAGGATCCACATGCAGTGTTTTATACCAGCCAGTCACACCCTCACTACTCCCTTTCCCACTGTTTTCCACAAATGAATTCTTGGCTGACATGAATTGCTTAGTAACAGGCTCTCTATTCTGTAAAGAGTTTGGGGAGCAATTGTGCTCAGAGTCCTGTCTCTGTCAAGGAGTCACTTCAGTTTTGAAGTTACTGCTGTAAGGATCCTCAAGCTATGTAGTTCCATAGCCTCTTTGTCAGTATTGTTACTATTACTATTGGGAAAATCAGGAACCAAGGACTGATGAAAATGAAATCATCTTGCCCAGGCAATAAAGAGCAGAGTTAGAATCTGAACCCATGCCTTGTGCCTTTAATTTGAGGGGTTTTTCCCCTTTCACCATAATTTATGGGTATCCATACCATTTGAGGTAGAAAGACAAAGGTCTGGTTTTCTCTAATATGTATAAAATAATTTTTAACATATAGGAGGTCATTAAATCTAAGATTCTCCATGATTAAAAGGTGGCAGAAATAAAGATGGAAATGAGGAAAGGAAAATGCAGATGAAAGGATGCAGGGAACAGAAATGAAACATCAAAGATTACATTGAAAGCAACTCCCAGTTTCCCAAAGGTAGAGTGAAATCAAACAGGCATGAAGGACACCCCAGATGCAGAATAGGGCTGTAGAATGAATCCTGCAATCAGAGACAGAGAACATATGCATTCAAAGCCCCATCAACCAAGACTTCCTGTGACTTTGAAAGAGTCGCCAAGTCTCTCTAGGCCTCAATTTCCTCACTTATAAAATAAGTCCTTTTAGATCAAAAACTCTGACTTCTCTGCTCTGAATCTCTGAGTCTATATGACTAGCACAGGAAGAAAGGATAGGCTGTGTATCATTTGCTTCACAATCCCCACAGGGATCTCAGCCTGTCATCTGCATTCTTTAAAGCCCCGTAACCTGAGGGGGAGAGGAGGGGACAGGCTCAAGCTGTAGGGCTTGAAGCCAATGAGAGCAGCAGCCAGGCCTCTGAGGCCCATAGTGCTCTGTCAATGCAACAAGACATCGAGAGTTTGCACAGTTAGGTTGGTGGACAGCTCACAATGACTTTTTTTAAAGATGTTGATCCAGAATCAGAGATCAGAGCCTTCTGCTGCTCCTTGGGTTGAGCTCAGACTGAAAAGTTACCGTTCCATCCCCTGAGTTGGTCAGAAAGGGAATAATCAGGACCTGATTTTCTCCCATTATTGTTCCAGTACAGAATCTCCCAGCATCTGAATCATAACCTGTTGAGTATTGCACCTATACACACTCCCCTTAGCCTGGTTGGGGACCATATCAGGGAGAGGACAGAGACAGAGACACTACACATACCTAGGATAGGAAATAGGTCCTTGCTGCCTTTTACAGAAAGGATATGCTTCTTCTGAAAGGTCCAGGCTGTGTCTCAAACACTGAGATAAGGAATTTCATTCTTCTAGAAGAGGGTGCTAGGAATCTTTATCTTTGTGTTCAAGGCATAAAGTCACATGCCAGTTTGAGTTCTGCTGCCAAAACAGTGGTTAGGTTTGGGGGTGGGAGTGAAGTGGGTGTGTATGGGTGCACGTATGAGTGTAGGTATATGTTTTATGGAGATGGTCAGGGCTGACTTAAAGGGATGGGGTTTAGTAAGCTCATCTCCCCCAAGAGTTGTAATTACCCTGTCACCACCAAAACAAAAGTTAGCAGAAGGGATCTAAGATAGGTCTAAAAAAAGTAACAATCTGTTCTCTCAATAAAAATCTCCATCAGCAATTAAAGTGATTAATTAGAATCTCTAATTAATCTCTAAAGGAGCAATTCCTGACATTTGGGAGAAATTTTTTTTTTCCCTCTGTCTGATTACAGGAAAGGAGAAAATGAAGGTCTTCCTAGGAAACATTGACAATGGAGATAATTGTCACTGATAACTGATCTGTGAGGGCCCCAATTTCTGCAATCTAGAATTCCCGGCGACATTTCCCCCCAAAATATGTTCTTACTAATAATACTTATACTATGCTTTATTTTTGTGCTGCATTTTACAGAATGTCCTCTCATAGTCATAAAAATCACATTAAAATTTTGGTTTATTATCTATAGTTAGAAATCCGTGTTCACGTTTTTGTAGGAGTTGTTTAAAAAAAATGAATTGATGCATTTAGGGAATAGTAGACTTGTGTGTATTTCTATGTATAAGTGTGTGCTTTTTCCTATTTTCCTTTCAATCAAGCAGGCATGTCAGTAGGAAGCAGTATGCAGTGGCTAATTGAGGACCAATTGAAGGTTGAAATGAACTAGAAGAATCAGTGCTCTGTATAAGTCTATCTACACGGTACATAGTTGCCTGAGAGAGTTTAAGTAACTTTTTCTAGGATTTAGAGATAATAAATGACTGAATTAATATTTGAATGCAAGTTATTTTTTTACTTTAATAAGGTCCTCTCGCCACTCTACCACCTGCACATCTATTGGGTTTCTGGGACATATAAGTGTCCATAATTCTTCCTTGAATTAGCCCTGTCTTTGATGGGCCAGGTTTTAGCTGATCCAAAGGAATAGATGGATGTTGAAAGTCTAGCAGGATTTCATGTCTTTGATATACAAAAATAACAAACATACTACTTATTGGGAATGGAAAGTTCTAATAAAATGTGAGTTAAATTTGGAGCAACAAATCTCATGAATGAGTGGTTTCCAATCAGTCGTTCTCTCTTCATGCTGAGTTGACAGCATGAAGAGAGAATGTGTCTAGTATTAGTAGAAGAAGGCCTGACTGATTAACTGATTAAAATTGGCACTTCTATAGGAGATTCTAGAGTCATTTCCACTAATCCTCAGGTATGGTATAACATGGGATGATGAAGACATTGCCTCTGGGCAAGAAGCAAGAAGGAAGGCAATGACTAGCTTGTAAACTTACTTGAATACAAGTAATTGCTACCCTTGTAACATGTGTCTTCTGAGCTCAACTTTTCTTTGCCTTTGTTCTCTTTCGCTATTACATCATTTCCCGTGGACCACACTGAAGCCTGTGTAGGTCTGGTCCTAAAGGATGCCTGCTGACCTGAGTCCACCTTGAAGACCTAGGGATCTCAAGCTTACAAAGAACTCATGGAAGAGCTCAAAAAGGAGGTCAAAAATCATACGAGAGGTAGAAGAAAAATGGGGGAAAGAAATGAGAATGTTGAAAGAGAATGATAAGAAAAGAACCAAAAGTTTAGAAAACTGATTTAAAAATAGAATTAGTCTAATGGACAAGGAGATACAAAAATCCATTAAAGAAAACAACGGCTTAAAGAATACAATTGGCCAATTGGAAAAGAAAGCATAAAAGCTAATTGAGGAAAACAACTTAAAAGGTAGATTCAGGCAAGTGTAAGCTGATAACTCTATGAGACATAATGATTCAACCAAACAAATTCAAAAGAATGAAAAGAAGGAAGAAAACATAAAATGCTTTTATTTTCTTATGAATGAGTAGTTATCAAAGCATTATGTTGACAGCAGGGAGAGTGTGTCACTCATTAGGATAGCAAGACATCCTTCATTAAAATTGACACTTCCATTGGAAATTCTAGTGTCACTTCCACTGAACTTCAGGTACGGTAGAACATGGGATGAAGAAGTCTCTGAGTAACAAGTGAGAAGGAAGGAAAGGACAAGTTAGCAAATTACCTGGAATACTAGTAATTGCCACTTTTGCAATAGCATTTTATGAGCTCACTTTTTCTTTACTTCTTTTTCTATTTCCTTGGGATTTTATAAGAGAACAAATCTCTCCATTCTCTACCAGTTAGAGAATTGAATCTTTTTCTAACTTGCTGCTGCTTTTTAAAATTTAAACTTTTACTTTAATAAATGTAGAAATTACTTCACTCTTTATCAAGTTTCTGGACACTCATTGACAGAAAACTGATCTTCTGGGGTGAATAATTTGTTCTCTGTTTTCACTTTAATTTTTCTCTATTTTTCTCTATTTTTTTCTAAGAAGCAAGAAGGGGGAGAGATTGCCTTTCTTCTTTCAAATGGTACTTAATGTATCTATGCCTTCCATTCATTCTCTCTTATTGCTCTTAGCTGTTTGACTTTACTTTCATGTACTAATCTCCCCAGTGCAGGATAAATTTTGATTTATCCTAATTGTCTACTATATCCTACTACCTATTAACATCTTAAAAAGGAAACAAAAAGAAAAGCAAATAAAAACATAACTGGAGCAGCTAGGTGGCACAGTGAATAGAGCACCAGCCCTGGAATCAAGAGGACCTGAGTTTAAATCCAGTCTCAGACACTTAACACTTACTAGCTGTGTGACCTTTGGCAAGTAACTTAACCCCAACTGCCCTGCCTTTCCCCCTCTAAAAAAACAAAAAACCAAAACCCATTAACTTATGAGCCCAATCACAGGAAATTAACCTGGTCTTTTATGTGTCTTATTCTCTTATGTGATCATCTGTTTTATTGTTATTATTCTTGATTTTAAAAACAAATTCCTTAAAAACAATCTAAATACAAATGTTTACCTTCCATACTTGATCTTGGTCTTCTGTCCTTCATGTTTTATCCCCTCACATTTTTGCTTTTGATATCATTACCCACCTCACATGGCTCTTGATTAGTTTACAAGTTTATTAGTCAAAAGGAATTTCTCCGTTGTTATCTTTCTTGGGCTTCCTTAAACTTTTGATACAGTGGTGGCTAAACAACCCACACATTCTGGTGCGAGGGCTTGACAACACTTTTCAGGGCTTCTCATCTGCTTTTGGTGCCCATCTATTACAAAATAGTTACCTGTAATTCCAACCAATTACAACATGTGTAGCAGCCACAATCAGGTAAAAATTGTCTTGTGAATGGACTAACTTAGACTGAGAGCAACAGTAAGGCCTCAGACCTATTGGTGAGTTAGAGAGATGTCTATTGCAAATGTGTGAAGTTCATTCTTCCAGTGGAATGGGCAGATGAAAACAATTTGCTCCAATGACCACAAATGTAGCCGAAGTAGGAACTATGGAGCTCTTAGAACTTGGCCAGATAAGAATCTGTTAAATCCTGGATCTTTACCAGGAATTCTGAATTTTGTCTTGTCAATGGACTTCAAGGCCCTGAAATAGAGTGATGGAGATGACATTATACAATTCTGCTTCACTTAAATACACTTTTCACTGAAGTCAAAGAATCATTCCATGATATCATTGGTCCTCTAGGAAAATGAAGGACCTATAACAACAGTCAACCACAGTCTCATAATTGCCTTTCAGTTAGAATATTTCAATGTCCTCATCTGTGGTTGCCTTGTCCCAAGTATATCCCATGCTAAACCCAGCCCTGACATTTCTTAGTCATAGAAAGCACATGAGTGATTCTGCCCCTCAATTCTTCAAAAAGAAGCAGTGACTGTGAGAGAAAACTCCTTTTTAAATAAGAATTCTTCTGAAAATAGGAAATCATCAGCAATTTGAATTTGATGAGTAAGTTTTACCATATTTCACAATATGGTGGAATGTAGGGATGATCAGGTGAGAAAACCGATCTTTCTGTCAAATATCACTAAAAGCTAAATAACTCTAATAACTAAAAAATATTGAAAAAAGGAGAAAAAAGTCAGTTTCCAACTTCCCAACAATTAAATATTAAGAGGATATCAATAAAACATTTTCGTGAATAGAATTGTGAACATAACAGAATATGATACACTGTTCCCTCTATAGTTCTGTCAAGGGTCAGTTGATAAAGATATTGGCTAGTACAGAATTCTACATTTGAAAGCCTGCCAGTCCCCTCAAATACACTCATGAAGAATGTCCTCAATGCTGAGCATACTGTCATCTCTGCCTCTGATTATTTTGAGGTTGATAGATTGTTTGAACTCAGGAGTTCTGAGATACAGCTGATAGAGCAGATCAAGTTTCTGCCCTAAGTCTAAAACCAATATAGTGACTCCCTGAAAGTTCCTCCAGGCTACTTAAGAAAGGGAAAGCTTGCCTATGTCAGAAAAAGAAAAGAAAAGATTTCATGTGGATCAACAGGGACTGGATCTGTGAGTAACCACTGAAACTTTAGACAAGGCATGATAAGGTAATGGAGAATGAAATTTAATAAAAACAACATTGGCCTCAAGATATATGCTGGTATTTCTCTTAAAATCCATATGGTTGGCCTAATTTACATATTGAATAGTAGTAATCAGTGTTAATTCCCATTCCTTATTTTTCCTCTTTCTTTTATGAAGGAATAAGAGGTAAAAGTAAGTAATGAGTATTAATATTATGACTTTAATATCTTCCATTCATGTGTCTAAAGAATTATTCCTCCAGTACCCACACAATCTTATTGTCCTTAGTATAAATCTCTTCTAATCTAGGTACGTTCCCCAACATGCTGGTCTGAAGAATCAAAGCTTCTTCCACAAGAAAAACTTTAAAGAGAGCTATGATAAAGTCAAAATATGATGGCTCTACTGTCTTTAATATCTTTGTTATGAAAACCTGTCCACATCTTTTGCCTGTTTCATGCCTCCATCATACTTTTGCACATTAATGGGATGACTAATTAACATTGAGATTTGGAAGAACATTTAGAGATTACATGGTAGAAGATTGTTCTGTTACATGTGAGGATAAGAAAAGGTATTTTAATTTACTTACCTAAGGTCATTTAGGTTTTCCAGATATGTCTAATTGCTTATGCAATCTTAAAAATCATCTTTTATTTAATTCACAAATATATGGGTAGATTGGAAGATGCTCCATAACATGAAGTGCTTTTGAAATTTGGGGTCAAAAATAACTTTTTTATCCACTGAATAATCTTATATAAGATTGGCCACGCAATTTATTCCATTCATAAAATGAACACCATTATAATAAATGAATAACTGACCAATCAATTCCTATATTATTTTAAAGAAACTTGATCTAACATATTTGAAATAATTCAGTAATGGAGATTACATTTATATCAGTGCTTTTAAGTATAGCTATCTTTATACATATGGGAAAATAGAAATAGATGCAGATGAGAAGAGGAAGGCAGAGGAAAAAAGGTAGAGAAATGGATAAAAAGATATGTATATAGAGTGATACTTAAATATGTACATGTACCTCAAGTTAATAGAATTTTGTCTAAAGGGATTTGATCTCAAACCATGGTCAGAAGGAATATCATAAAGTACAACTGTTGTTTCATTCTGGGACTTAACAGACCATGGAGCTTTTAATTGTCCTTAGCTCTTTCCTTGCTACACTGAACATTTTAATAATTAGGTGACTTTTTCTTCATTTCTCTAAGTTCTATCTCACTGAATGAAGCAAAAAATTTTAACTGTACACTTTTTAACTCTCCTAGTGCTTCTCCCAGAACAAGATCTTAAGAAAAAAGAGTCATGAGTAGAAATCTCTGTGACCAAGGTAAGAGGACCACAAAATATGGGTCACAAAGGAAGGGAAGTAGGGGAGAGTGAGAGTGAGAGACAGAGACAGACAGACAGACAGAGACATATTGATCATTCTAAACCCTACTGGCTGAGTGATTCCGAGCAAGCCATTTAACAACCCACCATCAAACATTTCCCTACCAGAAAATTATAGAATCATTGCTAAACTGTAATAGAAAAGAGAAACTTGTCTTCTTTGATGATATCATATGTTTGTATGGAAAATGAGAAAACAAAGAAGATAATTAGATAATATATAAAGCTCAGGTATTCAGCCTATGAAGAAATAATAATATCTGTTGATATACCCAAACTTTTAGCATCATGAGGAAAGCCTTAACTTTCCTGCTTTTAATAACAGATTAGAAAACAATAGTAATTGCTGTTTGTCCAAGGCAACCATTTGTCCAAGTAGAACTCCTCTGAAATATTGCAGAATGGTGTCCTGATATTAAACAATAAGATTCTATTTATGACATGCCTTAATTTTCATATGACTTAAGTTTTTTTTTTTAATCAAACAAAATAAACCAAAAACAATATCACTAAATTTTATGATGCAATGTAATGGAGAATACACTTTTAATATGGGTATTTATGAAAGCTGTTCGTAACTTCAAAGTATGAAAAATTGCATCACAAAATGGACCTTGGATTTGGGAGTAGGGTACAAACCTGCAAGGGTGCATATTCACATCCCTCTAAGAACCATTAATAGTTGTCTTGGGGCAGGTAGGCGGCACGATGAATAGAGCACTGGCCCTGGAGTCAGAAGGATCTGAGTTCAAATCTGGCCTCAGACACTTAAAACTTACTAGTCATGTGACCTTGGGCAAGTCACTTAACCCCAATTGCCCTTCCCTCCTCCCTCCAAAAAAAAAAAAACAAAAAAAGCTAATAAAAATAGTTGTCTAATAAAAAGCATATGAGAATAGCACATGCTAATCCATAAATCTCTTGAATACTCAAAGCATGTTATTGATAATAGGCTTTTCCAGCATAAAAGATGGCAAGAATCAACAGACGGAATGAAATGTGTTTCCGTAGCAGCAAATGGTAGAATCACACATGTGCTTGAGACAGAAGAGGAGTCCATGGTCAGTGTTCTCCACTTGCCTCTTTCATAGCAAAGAGGGGATTTTAATTTCTTAGGAATTTGAATCCCAGGTTTTAGGCTTATAGTCACAGGGATTTCTTGGACAAATTTACACTCAGGCAATTCATTCAAAAGTGACTCCTCATTCAATTTCAAGTGATGGAATTTCTTGGGAGAGAAAGAAAGGTCCGGAGAAACATAATTCTTCAAGAAACAATAATGGTAATGTATGCATAAGCTATGATAAAAAGCACACCAAGCAGACCAGAAGACACTATATATAATGGCTATACAAATACAAAGAGAAAGAATAATCACCACAAAACAATTTTAAAATGATTGCTTTGAAATGATAAAAAAAAACAAGCTTTGTCCCAAAATGGAAATTTGAAAAGTTGATGGTTTTCAATCCCATAAGTTGTATCTAACTTTTCATGACTCTATTTGGTGTTTTGTTGGCAAAGATATTAGAGTGGTATGCTATGTCTTAGTCTAGCTCATTTTAGAGATAAGAAACTGAGGCAAACAGGGTTAAGTGACTTGCCCAGAGTTCCCCAATTATGAAGTGTCTTGGGCCAGATTTGAAGTCAGGGGAATGAGTCTCCCTTATTTAAGACTAGGAGTTTTATCCACAATGCCATCTAGAAGCCCCTCAGAGAGTTCTGATAGCTTTCTCAATACCCAAATTATCCTATCTAGGGTAATCTAGACAGAAGGGAAAATCCACTTTTGCTCGGAATGAAGTAAAACAAAATGACCAGAATACATCCACTCACATAGACTAAAATATCTTTACCTTTTGAACAGTTTAGAGATTTCCCTGTTGGGTACATTTGTCCAAGATTTCATCTCTTTATCAGCCCTGCCTTTCAAAAGCTGACTGAATAACCCACAGGAGCTGATTTCTCAAAAGAAAGAGCAATAATTTTCATCCTAATTTAATAATTGACTATTAATATGAGAGATAAATAATAATTCGTGTATGGGGACCTGGGAATCTTTTGTATCTTACAATTGGATTCTTCATTTTCATGTGATGAAATAGAAGACATTCTATACCCAATATAAATTTAGTACCTTTAGGGTCTGGATGGGAAGATGCAACAAAATTTAGCTCCATTTGCAAAACCTTGTACCTGAACTATATCTGTATATTTTTATGAATAAATTTTGGCTGTGGACATCAGATAAAAAAAGAAAATAATGTTTTAAGGTGAGTCCAAGATAAGATGTAGTCAGGATGATGGCAGGGATTGCGGGTCTTTTAATCACTGATTAGTAAATCATTGGTTGAATATATCATTTTACATAGCCATGCCATATTTATCATCCTGACTCCATCTACTTATAAGTAAGAACTTTTCCCCCATTATTTAGAATTATTTTAACATATTTTCATGTTAAATTTAATATATCTTCATTTGAAATATTTTATGTTATTTAACATATCTTCATTTCTGTCAAGAACATTTTCTTCCATTTATATTGTACCTGCATATGTCTTTGTAGATTCTCAAGTATTTGCTTTCTGTACTTATTTTAATGGAAGTTCTTCTTCAATTTCCTCTCTGATAAATATAAGATCTAGGGGCAGCTAGGTGGCACAGTGAATAGAACACCGGCCCTCGAGTTAGGAGGACCTGAGTTCAAATCCAGCCTCAGACACAACACCAAAAAAAAAAAAAACTAGCCATGTGATCTTGGGCAAATCAGTTAACTCCAATTGCCCTCCAAAAAGCAAAAAAAAAAATAATAATAATAAGATTGGCATTTTGAAAACATTAATAATGTCTGGTAAGTGAAAGAAAAGAAAAAAAAGTTCAAAATTCTAGATAACAAGATGTGTTATCCTAATTATTATCATTGATACTCAACCAACTGACAGAAAGGTGATAAATTAATAAGAAGAATGACACATAACATATTTGGACATGGCCACTTGACTAAATTCATTCCTTTTTAGAGTGTGTGGGGAATGAAAAGGTAGTAAGGAGAACAAAATGATAAGTAAAAATTTTAAATAAAATTTAATGTTTAAATGGTAGCACATGCCAAAGTCATATTATTTTCATTACTATTTTTAGTATTTCCTGTGAGTGACAGATGTAGGAAATACTGTGACTGAGAATTACTTAGAACTTTCCAATGTATTTGAAAAGTGTTTTTTTTTTTTTTTCTGATGACTTTGTGGACACAAGAGAGTTTCAACCTATAAATAAAATTAGGAAGATTTTTTTTAATGATCAAATGTTGATAGAAAAAGAATTGTTGTTTTAAATCGAATCAAAGCATTAAATCTTGGAAATTTTTACATCAAATTGTACTACTGAAGAATTTTATCAATGACTTGAATAAAGAGACAGATACCTAATGTGTGAAGTTTTAAGTAGGCATTATGCTTAAAGGGACACCTCACATATTAGACGGTGGAATTCAGATGGAAAAAGATCCTGTTAGAACATTGTAACAAATAGAAGATAAGATTTATCAACAAGGAATATTGTTTTATCCTTTACATATGAAGAGTTTCCAGCCATATGTTGGGCAATATGAAGCTCTTAGATTTTAGGACCAATTCCTATGCCTCTAGGGGGGTCTTCCTAAAGTCCCTATTGTATCCCCAACATTAAAACCAGGATATAATTCTCCTGGAAGAGCCTCTTCTCACCCATCCCCAATTTATTTATCTAAGGCTAAAACATATAGGCACTCACCAGGCTGACTCCTGACTATGAAGAAGGGAAAAGAGCCAGTGAACATGTCTACATGCTGGGGACAAGATGGAGTGAAGTTATAAAAGAACCTAATCTGAGCTAATCCTAAATCAAAAGATCCTTTTCTATCCCATGTTCTCTAGCAAACTGCCTTCTTTATCATCTCTATCCTGGACTAGCTTTCTATAAAATTGTTATCTATCAATTATTAATAATTTATTCTATTGGTTACTTTCATACTGCTGGAGACATGGCCTTGTCAGCTTTCAAAAATGGATCCTCAGTGATTGAAGAATAAACAAATTTTAGTACATAAATGTGACATAATTTTGCTAATAAGTAATGAATATGATTGAAAAGAAATGTGAAAAGACTTCCATTAAATGATGAAGAATAATGTAAGAATGGTCAAGAAACATATGTAACAATATATTACTACAACAATAAAAATATGAAGAAAAAAGATAAAAAATAAATGTTACAAAATTACAAGGAACAACTATAACTACAAAGAAAAGATATGAGAAGACATTAATGGCCCATTCCCTTGTAGTGGAAAGACATCCAAGTTGTGGTTTATTTTACCCATTTTTTGGAGTCTCTCAATGTATTGATTAATTTTCCTTATATAGAATACTTACATATTCGTATATTTGCATATATATAGATGCATATATACATTATCACATATACAAATATTCAAATTGTATATCGATTCAGGTTCCTTAATCATTTTTCTGTTTTGTTAATGTAGGATTTTATGTATATCATAATAAATGAAGGTACACATGTGTCTATGTCTACCAACATAAATTAACAAAAAAGAAAAGGATGTTTAATGAACTAAAGCTGCATTACAATAGGAAAACCAACAAATAAGCATAAAAAACCATGAAATCTCAAGGAGAAATTGATAAAATGGAAACCAAAAAGATAATAGAAATTTTTAGAAATACATAGAAAAAAGATTTTAAAATTGGCAGACTTCTAGCCATGATTTTTTTAGAGTACATAAGGTCAACCAAAGATAATAGTAAATGACAAGGGCAATATAAAAAAAAAAAGATAAAATAATCAGAATGTACTGTCCACAGTTATAAGTTAACAAAAATGAAATCACAAAAGAAATATAGGGGTGCCTAAAATATAAAATAATCAAAATAACAGAAGACCAAAGAGAAATCTGAATTCAATATGCAAAGGAAAATGAATTACTCATAAAGAAACTACAAGAGAACAGGAACAGGGCAAGGATAGTCATAATAGCTTCACACAAGAATTCTACAAAAAAAAAAAATACAAAAACTAAACACACTTTATCTCAAAAAATGAGAAAGAAAATACTCTAGTGTACTACATTGTGAGTCAATTTTGGTCCCAATCCCTACAGGAAAGGAGAAAGCAAAGTATAGCCCAATATCATTAACGAATAGCAATTTTAAAATATAAATAAAATTTCACCATAAAACAGCAATTTATTCAAAAATAAAATATTATGATTAATTTAAACTTATATTCAACATGATAGGGTGGTCCAATATTAGCAAAGCTATCAACATAATGAATTATATTTAAAATAAAAACATTTGAAGCAAACTTATTTTAATAGATTCAATAAAGAAATCTTTGACACAACACAACAGTCCTTTATGCCCCAAATACTTAGAAGTATGAGAATAGTGTGACTTTTTAAATATCACAGTGCCCAAAACCAAAATTAAGCATCATATGTGGTATGAATATGCTGTAAGATTTTCCATCAAAATAGGAACAGAGCAAATATGTCTCCTCTCCCCAAGGGCATTTTATATAATTTTGCATATGCTAACAGCAGTGATAAGACATAACAAAGAAATTAGAGGCAAGGGGTGGCAAGGTGGCGCAGTGAGTAGAGCACTGGCCCTAGAGTCAGGAGGACCTGAGTTCAAATCCAGCCTCAGACACTTAACACAAAAACTAGCCATATGACCTTGGACAAGTCACTTAACCCCAATTGCCCTCCAAAAAGCAAAAGAAAGAAAAAAAGAAATTAGAGGTGAAAACACAAGGCAAAACAGTTCCTCTAAGAGCCTATTTTCTTTTTTCACACAGTCACAGTCAGGAAGGAAACTTTTGTCCACAGCTAAGTCGTCCTTAATTTTCTCTTTTTTGAAGGGTTCTCTTCCCATTCTAGATGTGCCTCATTTGTATCTTCTTCCTCAGGCTTTGCTTCCTCCTTCAGGGTCAAAGAGGCTAGAGATCTTCCACTTCTCTTCCTTCTGTTCCTTTTCTCAAGGTTTCTCTGGCTTTAGCTGAAGGTCTTTGGGCTGTTCCCTTTTAGCCAACTGCTTTTCAGATACCTTCTCCAGGACTTTCTGTTTGACCTTCATGTCAGTCAGTGTTATGAGACACACAGCTTGAGCTCAGGCTCTACTTGAGCTCAGCCTCCACTGCATCATAATTAGCCAAGATGTCAAGGGAATGTGTCTGGGAGGCTGGCAGCATTTTGAAGACAAGAGATGAAATATTCTGACAAGGGCCTAGGATTACTATTTCTCATGAAACAAAAAAAATGACAAAGATAAACATGTAAAATTGCACATATTGAAGTAGTTGTTCTTGAAATTTCTATCTATTTAAAGACTATTCAAATAATCAGAATTAGAACAAGGTAAATGGACAGATATGTTCAAAGAAAAGCTTATTCTGGGAGCAGTGACCATGCAGACATGGAATGCACCAGCATTCTTCCCAGATATCCTTTCAATTTGTTAAGTCCTGACTTTGTGCAGAAGCCTGTGTAAGCCAGGGGGGTAGGGGGAGATTCAAAACTGCTATCAAATCCTGTCTTTGTCCCATAAATTTGACTGTGTCAAACAAGAGAAGGAGGGTGACTAGATACATATGAATGTCAAATAAAATCATAGGACTGATACAAACAATGTACTCTCAGGCAGCCCAAGAAGGAAATAATTCCAGCTGATTTTTTTTAATTTTTAAGAATAGACATTTATTTAGTACTTCTAAAACACTTACCTCAAAATATAACAATTTTTGTTTTCTCTCTCTCTCTCTCTCTCTCTCTCTCTCTCTCTCTCTCTCTCTCTCTCTCTCTCTCATTTTCTCTGTCTGTCTCTATCTCTCTGTCTCTCTGTCTCTGTCTCTCTCTCTGCCTCAATGATGGAAATATATAAATAATTAATTTCTTTGAGAACTGTAAGTTTTATACGAAGAATCTTCTTGCAAAATCATTCTTCATATAAACACAAAGGAAGAACAGGGAAGATTCTCTACAGTAGAAGAGACTCTAGAATGGCTTTTCCTTCAAACTGAAAATAATACATGACCCCCACCCTTACCTCCCACCACCAGGGTCAATTCTACAGGCATGTGCACATCCTCACACACACCTGGGTCTGATAGCATTAAGAAAGAGCATCCAGTCAACTCCCCAAACTTCACTCCTAGACTTTCAAGCCTTTTTCTCAATGGTGGTTAGCCACCTTTTTGTCCAGGAGAAAACCCCATTCTCCTGATGATTTGCCAGTACTCCAGAAACAGCCCCAGTTAGATTTTCCTTGATTCCCAGCTCTCTGAACATTCTTTTTTTTCTTCTTTTCGGTATCTTTTTCAGGAGGTGATGGGTGGATTCGTTCAACCTCTATTTTGCCTTCTGGTTCTAAAACATCAGGGAAGTTTTCCTTGAAAATTTCTTGAAGGATGATTTCTAGGTTCTTTCTTTGATTGTGGCTTTCAGGTAGTCCAATAATTTTTAAATTACCTCTCCTGGATCTATTTTTTAGGTCAGTGGTTTTTCCCATGAGATATTTCACATTGCCTTCTATTCTTTCATTTGTTTGGATCTGTTTAACAGGATCTTGATTTCTCATAAAGTCACTAGCTTCCATTTGCTCCAGTCTAATTCTGAAGGAATGATTCTCCTCAGTGAGCTTTTGAGATTCTTTTTTTCCATCTGGAAAATTTGGCTTTTTAAGGCATTCTTCTCCTTATTGGCTTTTTGAGCCTCTTTTGCCATTTGAGTTAGTCTATTTTTAAAGTGTTATTTTCTTCAGTCAGGTTGTTGCCTGGTCCCCCCACAGTCTGCAGTCCAGAAGCTGAAGCTGCCACATGGCACCAACTGCACTGTGGCATCTTAGTGGCTTCTCTCCCTGGGAGCAAAAGCCATTCACTCTCAACTACTGGTCCCAAAGTCCATACTGCACTGACCTCTCACTTTATCCTTGGCATCTATATGTTGATATGGAAACACCACAGCTTCTGGTGTTCTGGTTTCCCTCCAGCTGGTAACTTGTCAGGCCCGCCTTGGGGTTAAAACTTTTGGCTCACAAGGGGCTGAGCTCGGCTCCCAGAGTGTTGGGCTGGCCGCTCCCTGCTAGGCTGCCTGGCTCTCCTCAGTGGGAGGTTAGCTTCTCTGTGTCATTTTGTGGGCTCTGTAGCTCCAAAGTTTGTTCAGAGTCCCCTTTAACATGGATTGGAAGTGGTGGGAGCCAGAGCTGTGCAAGAAGTCCTGTTTCTACTCCACCATCTTGACTCTGCCCCTGAACATCCCCTGTTTAAATTTAATTAACTATGTGACCCTGGGCAAGTCACTTAATCCTGTTTGCCTCACTTCCTCATCTGTAAAATGAACTAAAAAAGAAAACCCCTAGCCACTCTGGTATTTTTCCCAAGAAAATACAAAATGGAGTCACAAAGAGTTGGACATGCCTGACTTGACTGAAAAACAACAAAGGACCTGAATCTAGGAGTTATAAGCATATGGGAATATGGAATGAGTACTAAGTAATATTATTTCTATTCTTTATTCTTAGTCAAGAGGAAAGCATCATATTTAAATATTCTTTCTTTTCCTGTAAGGACAGTACACTATTAGACTAAAGTCATGCAATTAGGTAAAATACAAGGGAAAAGAAGAAGTGAAGTAAGACCAGTAGGTGGTAGTTTAGAGTAGGGCTAGTTAAGTAAGTCCACCAGACCACACTGACCACATCTCCTAGATCAGTGACAGTGTGTGGGAACTTAAAAAAGTGTTGGAGCTTAAGGATAGGAAGTGATCTCTTTGATAACAAAAGAGAGTCTAGCAATTCTCTATCATTTTGGTTCAATGAGATGGAGAATAGAACCTCACAAATAAGACTAAATCACTCTGTAAATAACAGATCCTTCTAGTTGAATGGATAGGTTACAGACTGCAGCACCACATGATGTTTAGATTTCATCCTACAAAGGAGATCACAAAACACGCAGAAGTGAAGGCTCAAGAATTATAACAAGACTCAACCAAAGGAAGACACATGAGAAGAAACGTCCATTCCATTTCTTATGCAGAGGTAGGAGATACATAGGTAGAGTTCACTGCATACATTTTCAGGCCTTTTTGAAATATTAAGTGGTTTAGTTTATTTTGTTTCCCTTTTTCTCATATTTTTCCTTTAAAATATTCTTTTTATTTGGACTAGCCCTCCAGAAAGAGATAGGAGAGAAAATAGGAGAAATTGTCATGATGCCAAACAAAAAGATAACTTTAAAATTGTAGTTTAACCAGTAAATGTTTGTTGCCCATTGACTGATTGATTTAAATGAGTGGTTTTCTTACAGTCTCCCAGCTAGTTTCCCTGTGTGATTCGAACAAGTCTTCCTAATTGCAATCCAGAAGTTTATCACTAAGGGGGAAGCTCACAGAAGAATTCAGGATGCAATGGAATATTTGAGACCCTAACTGTGTGAAAAGTTTAAGGGAGGGACAGTCATTTGCCTATTTTTCTACCCCCTGAACTAAGCACAGACCCTGGAACAAAGTAGAAGATTAACAAATATTTATTGACTGACAACACTCTGCCCTTCTCTTTCTCTGAGCACAGTTGATGCTTGATATTTTGACCTCAGAAATCTTGCTTCCAGATATTTCCATTTACAGGGTTAAGTGGATAGAGTGCTATGCCTTGAGTCAGGAAGAATCAGGTTTCAGACTCTTGTTAGGTATGGACAAGTCACTTAACTTCTGTCCACTGGAGAAGGAAATGGCAAACCACTCAGCTATTTTTGCCAATAAAATCGCATGGACAGTAATAGAGTGCTATGGGGCATGGGGTCAAGAGAAGTCAGACATGACTGAACAACAGCAAATTTCTTTCATTCTTTTACCTGTGAAAAGGAAGGCAACCTGTGTGTGCTACAGGAGGAGATGTAAATATGAGATCCATCTGAGACTAACAGAAAGAGTAATTCAAGGAAATTCAGGAGAGAAAAGCTTAACAGAACACGGAGGGTATGTGTACTCATGGCCTCACTATCAAATGGCTCTTCCTCTCCTTGGAACCCTAGCTCACCCTCACTCACCCCTCCCCTAATCAGACACAGGAAAATTTTCTGTTCCTGGTGCTCCCAGGTGCTGTCATACAGATTCCAGTTAATTAATAATTATTGATGATGGAGATTTGCACCTGAGACCAAAGTTTGCTGATTCTTCTGACACAATCCTGATTCCCCAGGCAGACTTGTCACTTCTGCACAGGTGACATGAAAATCACAGGTCAAGGAGGAGATGAACTGAAATATACCCATTCCTATATCTGAAGTCCCAGCCCTGTTTACTCTGTACACAGAGACAGCAACTTCTGTAATCTACCCATTCCTCTGGTAGCAGGGACCAGTTAGGTGAGTGACTTTATTTCTTGCCCTCAGAAACTGAGATTAGTTGGGAAGGAGCCCCTTTCAGAAGAATATTATATTGCTAAGTCTATGGGTGTTAGAAATAAAGCAGGAACCTTATGGAAGCTGTCTGTACAAGTCTGGTGCTATCTCTGGAGAGTAAGAAGAAGGGAAGGCAATGAGTCTACTATAGGGCTCAGCTGATGCTACCTCTCTTTCTCCCCCTGTTTTGGGGCCTAATCTAGGCTGTATAAGGGAAATGAGCACAGAGCCTAGGCTCAAATACTGGGATGCAGACTTGTATGTTGTTCAAACTACAGCCAAAGAAAGTGCTAGTCTAGTAACAGCCTCAAGAGATCATGGATGGTGAGGTGGAGGTGGGGTTGGGGAGACAAAGGATAGAGATGGGGGATCAGAATCATTATGTCTGAGCCTAGTGGTTTGAGTAGCACATACTGAGATTGATTTAAAACAGCCTCCATAGATGGAGAGAGAATGGACCTAACATGTAGTGACCTCATAGAGGAAGCTGAGAGGTGTGACAGTATTGTTGGGTTTGGAGAGCAGTGTGACTTGGAAGATAACAGTTTTGGATCTGAGTTCCACCTCCCCATCCCAACATGTCTCTCATACCCATCAAATTTGAACTACAAGCTCATTCTTGTTGGCACAGCACCAGTTGTGCATAATTCTTATTCCTGTTCAGACCCTTATTCTAATGTTAGAAACCCCTTTCAGGAGCCTCATTTAGTCCAACTCCCATAGCTCATTACCCTGAGGCCAAAAAAAGAGAATTACCCAAGTTCACATAGATAGGAAGAAGCAGACTCAGACCCTGATCTCAGGTCCTCTGACTTTAACTTCAGGATCCTTTCTTTGTACCAGAATGCCTTTAAAATACCATCATATGACTGTTCCATGCTTATAAAACACCAATATGCCAACTGTGAGCCTGCGCTGATTGCCTCTGAGCGAGCCTTCATTCCTCTCTCCTCCATCCCTTCTCTCTGCACCTGCCTAGTACCCTCCATGTTCCCAGATATTCGACGTCTGCCTCTCAGTAAGATCTGCAACTTTTATTCATTTTATAAATTGTCTCTTGAACAAGATTGTATGCTTGGTGAGTAGGGGCTAATGTACAGCAAGACATAAGTAAAATAGCTATTAAGTGGGAAACAGAAATTCCAATACTTGCTAAGCTCTTTGCTGACCACATGTTTATCAGAATATTCTTATCTTTTATGACATGATTTTCCTGGTCTAAAGAAAAACACAAAGGGGCATAGAAGGTGGTTTGGGGAAAAGAACCTGAAACCCCATGCCACTTTTAGACCTTACGTTTTTTACCCTTCCCTTAGAGAGAAGGGACTCAAGATTTTTTTTTCCTCTTTTTCCTTTGCTGATATACATAATGATCCAAAGTCACACCACCCAATCCTACACCCCTCATCCATTTTGTCAAGACTAAGTTTGTTTGGACAAGTCATAGCTGGTAGTCTCTGAGGGGTGGCAGGAAATCACCAAAGCTACATTTGAAATTCTTGGTATGCTCCCCTTCAAAGTATTTTAAAGTGAAGGATGAACAGAGAACACCTAGGTATCAAGTTAACTTGTAGTGTTCCTCCTCAAATGATCATCTTATGAAATTTATAAATGAGCCATGATTAAAGATTTAGAGATCTCTTGGGCTTGGGGAGAAGAATAGCTCTAGGGAAGCCACCAGTCAAACACTGGCAGTGTATCCACCACCAAGTAAGCCATCTAGAATTGCTGGCTCCTTGCAACACTTAGCCCAGGTGCCATATCCTGAGAAAAGCCTTACCCCACCTTCCCTTTCTAGATTAACTGCCATCAACCCTGTTTACATCTTGGAACTATATATCTTTATGTCAGCCTTCCCTTTAGAAAGTAAACTCCAGGGGAACATTAACTCTTTGTGGCCTGCTTTGCATGTTTTCTGACACATATTAAAAATTAAATAAATGTTTATTGGTAGACTGACAAAATACCATGTGTTAATACATTATGTGCAAAGCACTGTACTGAGATCACAAAGAGATACCAAGTTTAGATGAAACAGTCCTATCTCTCACTTACTTCATAACCTAGCTAGAGGTTATAAATAAATCTACTGCTAAGCCCAATAAAAGAACAGGAGGTAAGAAATATCATCCCCAGGTAAGGACTATAAAGGACAAATTTATTATCTATTATGTAAACTTCTGGTTTACATCATTCATTTCCACAAGATTTTGAGTTACAATTTTCCCCATTTTTCGCCTACCTACCAGCCCAGAATAGCAATCCCAAAGATATCCCCTCATCTAATCTACTCTCTCCCATATATTCTCCCATAGCCCCTTCGACCTTTCCATTAGGGCAAGGTGAATCTCTGTGCCCCAATGCCTATATATCTTATTTCCCAATTATATGTAAAACAGTATTAATAATAATATTTATATATATTTAAAACATTTGATTTTAAAACTTCGAATTCCAGATTCATTCCCTTCCTCCCTTGTCACCCACTATTGCTGGAAAGATAAGCAATTCGGTACATATTGTACATGTATACCTGTGCAAAACATTACCGTAGTAGATATATTGTAAAAGACTGGCAATATTTCCCTCCCCCCCATCCAACCCCCCACCTGGTCCATTCCCTACTTTGATCCTGTCCCTTTTCAAACGTGGGCGCTTCAAACCTCCCTCCCCCCAGCATGCCCTCCCTTCCATCATATCCCTTAGCAAGTTCCTCCCCACTACTCTCCTGTAGGGTGAGATATTCCATTTAGTATGTATGTCATTCTCTCCCTGAGCCAAATTCAATGAGAATATGGTTTTGCCTTTTGACCTTCCTGTTCTTCCCCTCCCTTGCAACCATTTCCCCTTGCCTCTTCTATATGAGATAGTACATCCCATTCTGTCTCTCCCCATCCCTCATTATATTCCTCTCTCACCTCTTAATTTCACCTTTTAAGTATCATCCCATCCTAATTAAATTTGATCTGTGCCCTCTATCTATGTATACCTGTAAACATATATACACACATTCACATGTGTATCCATATGCCTATATACCCTTCTTCAAATATTTTCATACTAAGAAAGGTTTCATCAACTAAAGTTATCATTTTTCCATGTAGGAATGTAAATAGTTCAACTTTGCTAAGTTCCTTATGATTTCTTTTCCCTGTTTACCTTCTCAAACATCTCTTGCTTCTTGTGTCTGAATGGTGAATTTTCTATTAAATTCTTTTTTTTCCAACAAGAATGCTTGAAAGTCCTCTATTCCACTGAATGACCATATATTCCCCTGAAACAAGATACTCAGCTTTGCTGGGTAGGTGATTCTTGGTTTTAATCCCAGCTCATTTGCCCCCCAGAATATCATATTCCAAGCCCTATGATCCCTCAGTGTAGAAGCTGCCAGATCCTGTGCTATCCTGATTGTGTTTCCACAATATCAAAATTGTTTCTTCCTGGACTGCTTGTAATATTTTCTCCTTATCTGGGAATTCTGGAACCTGGCTATAATATTCCTAGGAGTTTTCTTTTGGGGATCTTTTTCAGGAGGTGATGGGTGGATTCTTTCAACCTCTATTTTGCTCTCTGGTCCTAAAACATCAAGGCAATTTTCCTGGAGAATTTCTTGAACAATGATTTCTTGGTTCTTTCTTTTATCATGGCTTTCAGGTAGTCCAATAATTTTTAAATTATCTCTCCTGGATCTATTTTCCAGGTCAGTGGTTTTTCCCATGAGATATTTCACATTGCCTTCTATTCTTTCATTTGTTTGGATCTGTTTAATAGCATCTTGATTTCTCATAAAGTCAATAGCTTCCATTTGCTCTAGTCTAATTCTTAAGGAATGATTCTCCTCTGTGAGCTTTTGAGATTCTTTTTCCATCTGGCAAATTCAGCTTTTTAAGGTATTCTTCTCCTCATTGCCTTTTTGAGCCTCTTTTGCCATTTGAGTTAGTCTATTTTTTAAGGTGTTCTTTTCCTCAGTCAAGCTGTTGAGTCTCATTTCATACTTTTCTTGCATTTTTCTCATTTCTCAGTTTTTCCTCCACTTCTCATATCTGCTTCTTAAGGTCCTCTGTGGCCTGTAACCAGGTGCTATTTTCATTTGGGCCTTTTGGTGCAGGTATTCTGACCTCACAGTCCTCCTCCTGTTCCATGCTTAGATCCTCTTTGCCCCAAAAATAGTAGTCTAATGTTGAATTTTTCTGTTTATCTTGTTTCCTTTGCCTAGGCATATTGCTACTCAATTACTTGACTTTGGGGCTTATTGCCACAGTAAGACTCTGCCACCAGCCAGGGGAGCTTGCATCCCAAACACTGGGGTTTCTCAGCTGCCAGAGGTATTAGTTGGGTGCCCTCTCTGAAGCTCCCACACACTTTGGCAAGCTGGTCACACACCCCAAGACCTCCACCCCAGACCACAATCCAGATCCAAGAAGGGTAAAGCAAGAGCAATTACCCCCCAGACTGATTGCTGGATCCCCATAGAGTCCACAGGCCAAGAGCTGAAGCGGCAACTGAAACTGCAAAATGGTGTTTGTGCCATGGCTCCTCAGCAGCTTCTCAACCCCAGGGGAAGAAGTTGACACACTACCAAATACTGGTCCCAAAATCCATAGGGCACTGAACTCTCACTTTGTCCTAGGCATCTATGTGTTGATAATTCTGGAAAACCCACAGCTGCTGGTGTTCTGTGATACCTCCAGCTGGCTGCTGGTCCAGTCACCCTGGGGCTAAAACCTCTGACTCACTTGGGCCTTTGCTGGCTCCCAGAACTCTGTGCTGGTTGCTCCCTGCTGGGCTGCCAAGCATTCCTCAGCTGGAGGTTAGCTTCTCTGTGTCATTTTGTGGATTCTGGAGCTCCAGAGTTTTTTCAGAGTCCCCATTTCTATATATTGGAAGTGGTGTGGGCACCAGAGAAGTGCTGTTTCTATTCTGCCATCTTGGCTCTGCCCCCAGATTACCTATTTTCTAAGAAGAAATCTCCCCCATTGTGAAATTGATGCTAAAAACTTTAAGGGCTGCTATTTTGGATTTTAAGTTACATTTGCTGACTCCAGATCAAGTGATCCCTCTATTGAACCCCAATATCTCTGAAGAGACAGAGACAGAGATGGATAGATAAAGAGAGATAAATGATAAAGAAATAAATATATTAATAGGTTGACAGGCAAATACACAGATACAGACCTGTCTACCTATATTTTATATACATACCTATATGCCTTCCATCTTTCCATTTATTGATCTCTATTTTATATCTACATGTGTCTATATGTGTGTGTATGTCAGTGTATACACTCATTCATGTATATATCTATATTTAAATCTTCAAAAGTTGTTTTTATGGGTGAAATTTTTTTAAAATTCTCAAAATCAGTATTGATTCTCTCTCTCCTCCTACTCTTCCTCTTCATCCTCCTCCTCTTTCTCCTTCTCCATCTCCTACTTCTATCTCTCTCAGTTGGGGTAATAATCAAAGTTAATTGAAGATTTAGACTAATCTAGAGTCACCTGCTATTTGTATATTGGCAGGATCACTGATACTGATAACATTCACTTATGGCCTCACCTCTGGACTATTGCAGTAACTGGCATCTTAGTCTCAATGCAATGTCTATATTCCATTCAAATGTCTAATTGATCTTCCTAAAGCACAAGTCGATTCATGTCAGATATACACACCCTTATTTGATCATTTTCAGTAGTTCCCTATTGATTCCAGAATCAAATTTGAAATCCTGTTTGGTTTTTAAAGTCCTTCATAACCTGGCTGTTCCCTACCTTTCTGGTCTTATTAGTGCACACACACACACACACACACACACACACACACACACACTTTCACACATACACATTCACTCACATAGTGACATCAGCTTCTGTAGCAGCAAGCACCCCAACATCCCCAGGGTGGCTGGCAACACAGGTTCTTAGATCTGCCTTTCTAAAGGAAAGCAACTCAAAACTGGGTTAACAAGCTTACTTTAATCAGTCGAACATATTGTTTACCTAGTTCAGGGGAAAAAGGTCAGCACCCTGAACTTCAAAGTATACAGACAGAACTTACAAGATTGAGAAACAAACAGATCAAGCAGACAGGCTTCTAAACTGTCCAACCATGACATCAATACCAAATCACAGTTACCAGAGAGGGAAGCATCAACATCTGGGTTTTCAAAGCTGGGGGTCTCTCAATGGCTGCCCAGAGTCTCATCTGGTCAAATCACACAACACTTCTCAAAGTGAACCCCAAAGCAAAACCTCACATCCAGCATTATATAGCTTTCTCCTCAGTCAGAGAATGTAACCACCCTCATGACCCACTGCCCAATCACACAGGATCAAGGTCTAGGCATTCCTGAAAACCAAGCCTCCTGCCACAGGCTCCATGTGACCACATTCAGCCTATTAGGAGGCAGAGTATATTTTCAAATCAAGGAAGGTTCTCAGAGTCTCTTAAACCTATCAAAGGGCCTAGGGGCAGGGAAGATCTTTAAATTTTCATTTCCATTATAGCTTCCCTCCTCTTCCTCAGACTACATAATCAATTTTCTGATTTTGAGCTTTTATACTTGCTGTCCCCCAGCCTGGAAGCCATCTATGCTCACCTCTGCCTCCTAATTTCCCTGTTTGACTTCAAGTGTAATTTAACATCCAATCTTCTGCAAGAAGCTTTTCCTATCACCCTCACTGCCAATGCCTTTTTTCTCTTATCTCCAATTTATCCTGGATATATTCTTATTTCTTTAGTTCTTTCCTTATTTCCCAAAGTAGATTGTAAGCCCTTTGAAAGGAGGAACTGTCTCCTATCTCACTTTGTATGCCCATGGCTAAGGTAGTATAGTTACTTAACCAATGCTACATGGCTGCCAGACTGACATGGACACCAGTGCTATCTATATCCAACTAAATCCTTCAACTCCCCAACACCCTCTTCATTTTATCTATGAGTCCTCTCATTCGTCCACCAAGATCTAACCTAAAACACAATGACCTTATTCAATAGCACTTGTTCCTATTGCCATGGGTAAAAAAATGATACTTCTTCATGAATTATAAAAGACTCCCAAACTAGGCTTTATATCTTGCCAGACTAACATTGAAAGTATATTCTTCAAAACTTTTTTCCTGGCAGTTTGGTGGATTTTTGACCCCAGGAAGTAAGCATATTCCCTAAATACTTTTAAAGTTGTTAGAGTTCTCTTTGGAAACTGAATGCATTTAGTCAACATACTTATATAAACCCTAGAGTAATTTGAAAGAATAGCCAAGTATCCTCAAAGGCAGCATGTTTCCTGCATGTCATATGCATCATTTTAGTTCCTTCCAATGTACATGGGTACATAACTAGACTCTCCCTGAAGTGAAGTTCACACACCAGGATGAATCATGGAACAAACTCTTGCTTTTTTCTACTATTTAGCACAAAAATCAGCAATAGCTTAAATATACTGAGATACACAAGTTCAGCATGGTATATTCTCCAGGACAGTGTTATTGATTATGTTATTAGCAGCATATATAGTTAATAAAGATGCTGATTTGTTTTCTATTATTTATTAATTAAATAATGATTTTTTTATTAATTAAATAAATGATTTTTTTTAAATGCATATTTTCTGAAAGCATTCCTACATCTACAGTTTCTTTTTACATTTACCTGAGGCTGGGTATGTTCCAGCATTTCATTTTCATTCTTCCTTTTCAGTCTTTAAATGTGTCTTTTATTAGGTTTTTGTGTCTCATTAGGTTTTTTGTGCATCTAAATTCATTTTTAAAATTAAAAAATAAATACTGAAACAAAATAGGATATTTTGATGTTCTTTTCTCAGAACTGGACAAATCTAACAAGAATATTACAAAGGAGAAGAAATGTGAACCATATTTTCATAAAATTGCAGACTGTAGAGCTGAAAGCATTAAAAACGAGATTATTTAAATGTGTATGCATGTTTATATAAGTATATTTATATCTGCATGTATATATGCACATTATATGCATATGCACAAAATGCAGACATGTGTATTAGCCTGAGCATATATATGACTTTTGTATGTTGATATTTATACATATATGTACATATACCTAAGTGTATAGCTACTTGCTATATTCAGATACACACGATACATGTCTATATGCACATACATGTAGGTGTAAGTTCTGTATAGACATCTGCATACACTCACATTCTCATGTTATACTTATATATATATATATAAACACATAAGAAGAGGTGTGTATCTAATATACACATATATGAATGTGTGTATATTAAAACATACTCATGTGCATTTTGCATATATAATATGAGTTATATATGTATGCTGAGAGATAAATAAAAGATAGATATAGAGGTAGAAATAAAAATGTAGAAGTAGAGATAGAGGTGGAGATAAAGATACCAGCACCATATAATACCATTAGACAAAGAGGACAGGGGCAGCTAGGTGGCACAGTGAATAGAGCACCTGCCCTGAAACCAGGAGAAGCTGAGTTCAAATACAGCCTCAGACACTTGACACACTTACTAACTGAGTGACCTTGGGAAAGTCACTTAATCCCAATTGCCTTGCCTTCCCCCTTCCAAAAAAGAAAAGAAAAGAAAAACAGGACACATGCTTAGGCCAAGATAAAATATAAGTAATAATGATTATATACAAATGTTAAATACCTCCTTTATAGATAACAAAAGAACTAATAGCAAGAATTGAATTAAAATATGCAGATCTCAGTGGAGACAATGATGCCTTCCCAAATAATCAGAGGGTCAAAGAAAATATCCTAGAAACACATACTTATTTGAAAAAGAATAAGATTGCTGAGACAAAAATAGCAAGATTTTGAGGACACTGCCATGGCAATACTCAGGAGAAACACATTAAATTCTTAAGAATATGTATGATGGGGGCGGCTAGGTGGCACAGTGAGTAGAGTGCCGGCCCTGGAGTCAGAAGGACCTGAGTTCAGATCCAGCCTCAAACACTTAACTCACACACAAACAAACAAAAAAAAAACCTAGCCGTGTGACCTTGGGCAAGTTACTTAACCCCAATTGCCCTCCAAAAAGCAAAAAAAAAAAAAAAAAAGAATATGTATGATGAAATAAAGAGTAGATGAACAACTGATTTTCCAGTTAAAATTAGAAAATCAGCAAATCAATGAAATAAGCACAAAAAAGAAAATCTTGAAAATTGGAGGAGATACAGATAAAATAGAAAACAAAAAGATTGCAGAGAAAACCAGCAGCCAGTACCCCCCAATTCTAAGTTCATGGAGACTAGATATAAACTTGAGCTTCAAACTGAAAAGTATCAATATTTTTAGGATTGGTATTGACCCAAGTCAGAATTCACCCTCATATCTAAGAATAGAGCTTTAAGAGTTCAAGAAGTTGGCAATTAATCCAGAAATGTAGAGCATTTTTAAGAAGCATAACTCTTGGCAAGAAAAGTGAAACAAGCCCCTGGTATTGAGAGGAATGGTGACCCAGACTAAAAGTTAAGATATAGGAAAATAAAGAAACTAGATTTTACACTTGACCACTACAGTGGTTGTAGTAATTACATTAAGGGGTGATTGCTTGTTTAGTAACTTCTAATACCTTTCCCCTATGAGAGTAGAAACCACCACATGACAACTATAAATCTTTAGAATTGCATACATCCCTGTAGAAACTGAACTCATTAAAATGTTGGAGGATTGCTGCATCATCAACTTGAAGATTGCTTCTTTTCTGAAGGATGTCGAAACCTTGAGGTAACATTGAATCTAGAGCATTTTAAGACCATGGGGAAACCAAACGGGATGCTCTAGAGAAAGGAAATGTGTTTATGTTCTCTTGTCAGTCCCTTACATTTTCGGGTGAAGAGAAATAGCATTCTTGATACCTGTCAAGTTTAACTTATACATTAGATACTTTTACAGGAGCTAGGGATGATGTCACAGTCACAAAAGCCTAATGCACAAAGAATACTCTTAGAATTTTCCAAGAGTGAAGTTTGAGAGGACACATAATAAACCAAAGAGGAAGTGATTTGGATGGCATTACTGAAGACAGCACTCTGTCCCTTTGAGCCCAGAGGTAATCAAAGAGGTAAGAGAATAACATTTATTTTTTTTAGACAATGTTAAATTTTTTTATTGGGCAAAAAATAACATTTTATGGAAGAACATGAGCACTGATGAGCCAGAATATCCTTTTTTTGCTCAATATATTCTGACTTAAGTTAGACAACTCCTTGAAAGAAAAGTCTCAGTTTGTTTGGAAGGTGTGTGCATTTGACACTTTCCATCATTAAGAAAATATTAAATGACCCTGAGATAAGACTATAAAATTGCCCAGTCTTTCGATCCGGGTGTTACCAACAACTCATGCAAAAGTAATTTCTATTTAGCCTGTAGCTTGTTGTTGTACCTACATGGATTACAGCTAATCTGACTAATTTTAGATTCTATGCTATCTTAATGGTCACAGCAAAGGCAACTCAAGGCACTGGCCTGCATGCTTTGCATATTTGTACCTTAAAATTCCTTGTAAGATGGATCTTTTCTATTTACAATGGGCCTGGAGGCATTCCAATGGTCTCAACTCAATCTATAATACTATTCAGAGCAAAAGACATTTTTATAGCCATTTTTTCTTCATAATAGTAACCAAGCAAGTCTGCTTTACATGCTGTAGTTTCTTCCTAGAAAATAAGGCATTTTTGTTCTTCAATGATTATTTCAGAGCAATCCTGTTTTGTTTTTCTTATACATATGAATATGCAACCTTTCTTCAAAGTGCATTATCATATTTAGCAGATCTTATACATTTACAGAGAATTTTGGTTACAAATGTTACTCACCAAACACACATATTTTAGTTTAAAATAACACAGTTCCCCCTTGCATATGCTGCAATTGCTTAAGAAAAACAGTACAACTATAAAGTGGCAAGATATCTTCCACGCACAAAAAATTCAAGACTAGAGCTGCCTAAGAAAGATGGGTTCAGAAATTCTTTTCATTTAATTACATATTTTCCCATTTCATGACTTCTATTTCTCAGACTGAGAGTCTACACATCTGCTTTCTAAAACTTGTATCAGTTACTCGGGCACAGGAATTTTCTTAGGCTTGATAAGAAGGAGTACATAAAATGTCATACTTTCTTCTTAAGGCAGCTACTAGGATGCAGGCAAGGAGTTTATGTATATCACAGGAGCACACTGTACTCCTGCCTCCTTAGACCACATTTATGATTGATCCTATTGTTCTTTGATTCTCCTACAAAAAAGTAAAAAGGGCCAATCTAACCTATGCCAAGTGATTCATGCCCAGTGAATAAGATACAAATGAAGGCTGAAACAAAAGTTCATCAACCTGGTAATCTCACATAGTGATCAGAGACCTTCCCAAATCAGTTTCTTAATCATCTTATAGAAAATCAATGACTATTTGTACATTTATGGTGGGATAGGACATATGGATATGCCCTATCAATTCCAGAATGACCAAACTGGATTATTTCTCAGTCCATTCATCTAGCCTAACATTGAACTGATCATAAATCATCACTTTAACTAAGTTAGTAAGATGACATCCCGTCTTTTCTTGAATACTTTTAGTGATGGTAAACTCACTGCTTCTTGAGATAGCCACTTTCAAATCCCATAGAAAATATTTCTTTTTAGAGTTCTTTCTCAAGTCAAAATCTGGCTTTCTATTTTCACCCATTGTTTTCAGGTCTTCCCTCTAGGTATGGAAAGTTCTCTTGCACATATCCAATGCTTCAAATACATTAAAACATAGCTATTATTCTCCTACATCCTACTGTTTCCAGGGTAATCAACTTCAATTGATTTTTTCAGTGGCATTGTCTTGAGGGCCTTCATTAGTCTATTTTCCATACTCTACCTGTTCTCAAGTATATGAAAACTACTTTATATCATCTCCAGAAATGAATCTGCTTATACAGCTCAGGTACAACAAGGGAAGAATGTACTGGGCACATCACCTCTCTGGCCCTGAATATTATTAACCTTGACATGTAACCTCAGATTTCAAGAGCTTTTTAATATCTGTATCTTCATATGAAAAACACAATGACCTTGTCCTCTTGGCTTTCTTTTTTCATCCCTTTATGGTAGAATAGAAGAAACCAAAAGGGAGAAATTGAGAGATCTTGAACCTCAGAATCATCTGGCAAAGAAATATTATCCAATTTAGATTTTAGCCTTCAGATATTTCAACTTGGAAGTATATACAAAACACTTCAACTTTTGAAAAAAGGAAGTTGAATGCAAAAAAAGAAACTCATCATAAGAGAATTAAGAAGGTACAAAGATCTTCTCTTTTTCCTTAGACCATTGACAAGTGAGAGCTAACAATCGTCTGTAGGAGAGAGAGAAGAATGAAAGATAGGTCTTCTTGCCAGCCATGGAAAAGGGCTTTTCCTCTCCATCCAAAAAAAGATTTTACCTCTATACTTGAAACTAAGTGGGAACGGAAATATCTAGGCATTCCTTAAAGAAGAGATTACCATAGATTTCAGCTGAATCAGAAGCTGTCAGCTGTAGTTTGAATGCATAAGAAGGAAGGTCTATTTAAAATTTTGTCCTTCCATGAAGTCCAGCATAAAAGATGGAGGAAAGCATAAGTCCATAAAGAAGCAGGCATGATATCAATGGATATCACCATTAGAGGCATAAATTACTCTCCTTGTGAAATGAGCCCTACCAAATTTTCTCCCCCTTCTTCTCCTCCCTGCCCCCATCATGGCAGCATGCACTGGAATATAGGATCTACAAATATCTTCACATTAATCATTAGTCAGGTTATACAGAAGGGTTATAACTGACAGAATGATCAGCAGGACTGGTTTGTATTATTGATAACTCCACCCCAGGAAATAATTTCATACTTCCTGTACAAGGAAAGATTTCAGCATAAGAGGGTGTCTACATAATCAGTAAAATTGAGCAACTCATCTGTGGAACTGAGTATATATACTCAGTACCTACAGTATAGATGGCATATGATGGTTTCTTTAACCCTCCTAGGGCAGCTTAGATGTTCTTAGTGCTCTGTAATTTTGGGAAAAAATGTCCAAACATTCAGACTTCTCCATTTGAAGTAGGTACCAAATATATGGGAACAGATTACCTGCTACCCACCTATGACTTACTAAGCATTGCATACTCTGTAATTGCTTTGTAAAAATAGCTGTCTCCAAAAAAAGGCATTTTACAAGCATATTACTTGTAGTTATAGGAGTATAAATGACAAGGAAGCATGAGGGGGAAAGAGTTAACAAGGAGGGACCTAGTTTGCTAATGATTTCAAAACATTGTTAATAAAAGAGGCACATCACTTCATGTACTATTAGGAAGAATGATATATTCATATTCTTCCCATAATGTATTTTGAGTTCTCTGAAAGCAAGGACATCATGCTATTGGATCATCCCCCAATCTTATTTCCAATATCTTACCCAAAATTGAAAGCACAAAACACAGAAGAAAGGAGAGCTGAGTTTGGATTCTGAGGAATTATTTTCATTTCTATCTCCAAAATTTACTTGCTGTGAGAAAATGGAAAAGTAATTTTGCATTTCTGAGTTTCAGGCTCCTTGATATGATATTCTTGGAAGTATCTGTAAAACTGAGAAAAATAATATTTATATCACAAACTTCCAACAGCTATTATAGAGACAATACTTTCTAAAGTGATTTATGTTTGGCCTAACTGAGGATTATTTCTACTTCTAGTAAGGGTGAAGAGGACATGAAATCTCATTAGGAACTGATTCTAGGATAAACAGAATTCCATTGTTTTTCTCCTCAGGTTGCTTTGGATCAGAGAACAATTTTGTGGCCAAAGAATGATTGCTCACTATGAAGTGTTGAAGACTGTTTACTTGTTGTCTGTGACATTTGGAGTCCTAGGAAACAGTTTTCTCCTTTATATTTATGGGTTTCATTTCATAACTCAAACCAGACACAAACACATAGACCTAATATTAATGCACTTGGTCTTTGTCAACACCATGTTTCTTTTCTTCAGGGGAATCCCTGCAGTAATAGAGTTGGAAGGTTTAAATTATATTCTGAATGATACTGTGTGTAAGATGATAATTTACTCATGGAGAGTGTACCGAGGCCTCTCTCTCTGTAGCACCTGCCTCTTGAGTGGCTACCAGACTATTGCCATCAGCCCCAGGAGCCCCAAGTGGGCAACCCTGAAAGCCAGAAGTCCCAAGTACATTGTTCCCTGCTGTGCTCTCTGCTGGATCCTCAATCTGCTGATAGATGTCGCTCTTCCTGTGTATATAATTGGTCAAAGAAATAACACAAACATTAAAGGGAGAAAGAAACTAGCTTATTGTTCTTTAGACCCATATGCCAAGAACCATTTTCAAATTCCCCTCTGGAAGTCTATCTATGTTACTATGTTTGTTATTTTCATGATCATTGCCAGTGGCTATATGGTTTATGTCCTGTACAGACACCATCAGCAAGTCCAACATATTCACAGCACCAGCCTCACTCCCAGAGCCTCCCCTGAGATCAGAGCCACCAAAACCATCCTGATGCTGGTAAGCATCTTTTTCCTCTTTAACACAACATGTTCCATCCTTGAAACTTATGCTGATTATTTTCAAGTAACTGGAACCTGGGCTCTTCATATCGCAGCAATTCTGTCCATGTCTTTTCAAACAATCAGTCCTTTTGTGTTGATTAGCAGTGACACCAGGATCACACAGATATTCTGTGGTCTTGTCCAAAGAATGAAATATTCATCTAGGCACTCTTGTCCACAATATCACATCAAACTCCTGAAGAGTAATAATATCAAAGAATGTGTAGGTTTGAGTTAAAATTAGAGATTATCTAGCCCAATATACTGGGGATAATGAGTTCCAAGATTAAGAGAATTTTACTTCAAAAAGGATTTTGTTTTATTCTCTTTTCTCAACACTAAGTTCCCTGCCCTATGGGTCACAGTTTCCTTGTAAAGTAGACAACAGTGAGAGAGGAGGAGCCAATATGGTGGAGTAAAGGCAGGGACCTGCCTGTGCTCTCCCCTCAACCCCTCCAAATACCTTTAAATAATTAACCTAAACAAATTCTAAAGTGGCAGAACCCACAAAAAGATGGAGTGAAACATGTTTTCAGACCAAGACAACTTAGAAGGTCTGCAGGAAAGGTCTATTTCACCTGAGTGAGAGAGAAGCACAGTATAATACCCAGTTCACCTACACAGACTGGGTCCCAGAAAACCAGGTGCAGGCTTCGGGGAGACTAAATCAGTGGCAGCAGTGGTGGATCCCAGTCCTCTTAGACCAGAGACTCCAAAAACAACTTGAAAGATCAATAGGAAAGATCTGTCACCCTGGGTTAAAGTGAAACAGTCCTGAGAAGGCTGCCCAAGCATAGCCCCAGCCCCAACAAACCAGGAGTAGGTCTTGGGAACCACTGAATCAGCAGAAGCAGCAGACTTTCCAGAGCTCTCAGCCCCATAGATGCTAAGGGGATGGAATTGGTGAGAAGGAGACTATTGTGTCTCTTTGCTAGCACTGAGGCAGGATGCTATTCCTTCACCCATACTCTCATACAAGTTCAAGTCTTAGGTGGCAGTCCCAAGATAAGGAGGAGCACTATTACAACGGAGCTTGTAACCAGTGGACTGGAGACCCTCCTCACAGTTACAGGGCAGAAAAGAGTGCTTTTGTTTACTCATAGACCAGAGCACAGATGAGGAGAGTAGTAAAGACCTCTCCCTAGAAACTACCTTGGAAGAACTGAAACTTCTCAGGTTCCTAGAAGTATATGGAAACAGTCGCACAAAAACTCTGAAGCTAGGGACAGTGTGCCCTCCACCCTGGAAGCCACGGGATCCACAGTCAGGATCACACAAGATTTAACAGCTTCTAAATGAAAGGCTTGGAGGACTTGGGATATGATGTTCCAGAGGGCAAAGGAGCTAAGATTACAACAAAAAATCATCTAGCCAGTAAAACTGAGTATGATCTTTCAGAAGAAAATAACGGCCATTCAATGAAACAGAGACTTTTCAAGCATTCTTGATGAATAGGTCAAAACTGAATACAAAATTTGACTTTCAAATACAAGACTCAAGATAAGCATAAAAAGGTAAACAGGTTAATAAGGTTGAACTGTTTACATCCTTACATGGGAAGATGATATTTGTAACTCATAAGAACTTTCTCATTATTAGGTCAGTTAGAAGGAACATATATAGACAGAGGGCACAAGTATGAGTTGAATATGAAGGAAGGATAGCTAAACAATAAAATTAAGGGGTGAAAGAGAAATGTAATTGTAGAAAGGAAAAGGAAGAGGTAAAATGGGATAAATTATTTCACACAAAAGCGTCAAGAAAAAGCCTTTACAGTGGAGGGGAAGATGGGGGAGATGAGGGAGATTGAGTGAATCTCACTCTCTTCAGAATTGACTCAAAGAGGGAATAGCATACACACCCAATTGGATATAGGAAGGTCAGGGGATCAGAGAAGGGGAGGCATGACAGAAGGTAGGACAGACTGCGGGAGAGTGTCAGCAGAAGCAAAATATTTTTGAGGAGGGACAGGGTGAATGGAGAAAGAGAACAGAATAAACAGGGTGTGGGGAATAGGATGGAGGGAAATACAGTTAGCAATCATAAAAATTGAAGCAAGTTCCTCTGCTAAAGGCCTCTTTCCTCAAACATATAGAGAATTTTTTATATCAAAAAGGATTTTGTTTTATTCTCTTTTCTCAACACTAAGTTCCCTGTCCTGGGGGCCACAGTTTCCTTGTAAAATAGACAACAGTGAGAGAGAAGGAGCCAAATTTGTAAATTTGTAAAATGAGTCATTTTCAAGTTTATAAATAATCAAAAGATATGAATAGTTTTCAGACAAAGTAATCAAAGCTATCTGTAGCCATATTGTAAAAAATATACTAACTCACTAATGATTAGAAAATTGCAAATTGAAACAATTCAAAGGTAATAGGACAATAAAAGGAAAATAACAATGTTGGAAGAGATGTGGGGAAAAATGAAATGTTAATGCACTGTTAGTGTTGTTGTGAACTGATTTAATCATTCTTTAGAATATTTTATATATATATATATATACAAAAAATACTTATTCCTACTCTTTTCTTTTTTTTTTGTTTAAACAAATGCTTTATTAACTCCTGTTTTACATCATTCATTTCTGCCAGATTTTGAGTTACAATTTTTTTCCCCGTTTTGCCCCTACCCACCCTCCCAGAATAGCAGTCCCACAAGATATCGCTTCCTCCAATCTGCTCTCTCCCATATCTTCTCCCTTACCCCCTTCGACTTTTCCATTAGAGCAAGGTGAATCTCTGTGCCCCAATGCCTGCACATCTTATCTCCCAAATACACGCAAAAGAGTATTGATAATAGTGTTTATATATATTTGAAACATTTAATTTTAAGACCTCAAATTTCAGATCTATTCCCTTCCTCCCTTGTCACCCATTCCCTCTGGGAAGATAAGTAATTCAGTATGTCTTGTACATGTATAACTATGCAAAATATTACCATAGTAGATATATTGTACAAGGCTGCTTATAATTCCCTCCCACCCATCCCACCCCCCACCTGGTCCATTCCCTACTTGATCTTGTCCCTCTTCTATAGTGGGTACTTCCAACCTCCCCTCCCCCAAAGGATGCCCTCCCATCCATCATCCCTCCTCTCATCCCCCTTCCCCCTATTCTGCTGCAGGTTGAGATATCCCATTTAGTATGTATGTCATTCTCTCCCTGAACCAAATTCAATGAGAATGTGGTTTTGCCTTTTTGCCTTCCTATTCTTTCCCTCCTCTGCAGCCACTTCCCCTTGCTTCTTCGACATGAGATAGTTTACCCTAGCCTGTCTCTCTCCATCTCCTCTTGCCACTTTCCTCTCTCAGCTCATAATTTCACCCCTTAGGCATCATCCCTTCCCAACAAATTCAACCTATGCCCTCTATCCATGTATAACTGTAAACATATATAAACAAATTCACATATGTATTCATGTGACCATATACCCTTCTTCCATTATTTTCATACTGAGAAAAGTTTCATCAGTAACAGTTATTGTGTTTCCATGTAGGAATGTAAATAGTTCAACTTTGATAAGTTCCTTTTGATTTCTTTTCCCTGATTACCTTCTCAAGCATCTCTTGCTTCTTGTGTCTGAATGTCAAATTTTCTATTCAACTCTGGTTTTTTCCTCAAGAATGCTTGAAAGTCCTCTATTCCACTGAATGACCATATTTTCCCCTGAAACAAAATACTCAGTTTTGCTGGGTAGGTGACCCTTGGGTTCATTCCCAGTTCTTTTGCCCTCTGGAATATCATATTCCATGCCCTTCGATCCCTCAGTGTAGAAGCTGCCAGGTCCTGGGCTATTCTGATTGTGTTTCCACAATATTGAAATTGTTTCTTCCTGGCTGCTTGTAGTATTTTCTCCTTGATCTGGGGATTCTGGAACCTGGCTATAATATTCCTGGGAGTTTTCTTTTTGGGATCTTTTTCAGGAGGTGATCTGTGGATTCTTTCAACCTCTATTTTGCCCTCTGGATCTAAAACATCAGGGCAATTTTCCTTGAGAATTTCTTGAAGGGTGATTTCTAGGTTCTTTCTTTGATCATGGCTTTCAGGTAGTCCAATAATTTTTAAATTGTCTCTCCTGGATCTATTTTCCAGGTCAGTGGTTTTTCCCATGAGATATTTCACATTGCCTTCTATTCTTTCATTTGTTTGGATCTGTTTAACAGCATCTTGATTTCTCATAATGTCACTAGCTTCCATTTGCTCCAGTCTAACTCTGAAGGAATGAATCTCCTCAGTGAGCTTTTGAGATTCTTTTTCCATCTGGCAAATTCGACTTTTTAAGGCATTCTTCTCCTCATTGCCCTTTTGGGCCTCCTTTGCCATTTGAGTTAGTCTATTTTTTAAGGTGTTGTTTTCCTCAGTCAGGCTATTGACCCTCATTTCATATTTTTCCTGCATTCTTCTCATTTCTCTTCCCAATTTTTCCTCCACTTCTCTTATTTGGTTTTAAAATCCTTCTTAAGGTCCTCTATGGCCTGTAACCCACTCATATTTTTCTTTGGGGCTTTTGGAGCAGGATTTCTGACCTCACAGTCTTCCTCCTGTTCCATGCTTCAATCCTCTTTGCCCCCAAAATAGGAGTCTAATGTTTCATTTTTCTGTTTATTTTGTTTCCTTTGCCTTGGAATGATGCCACTTAATTACTTGACTTTTGGACTTGTTGCCCCAGTAGAACTCTGCCACCAGATAGGGGGCCTTCGTCCCCAACATGTGCGGGGGCAACTTCTGCTTTTGGCAAGCTGGAAACCCACCCCACGACCTCCCCCCCATATCACAATCCAGATCCAGGGAGGTTAAAGCAAGAGCAATTACCCCCCGAGACAGATCGCTGGATCTCCCTATAGTTCGCAGGCCAGGAGCTGGAGCCGCCACTGAAAACTGCAAAATGGCATATCTCCTCAGCAGCTTCTAGCCCCCAAGGGAGGAAGCCGAAGCGTTCCCCAAATACTGGTCCCAAAGTCTATAGGGCACTAACCTCTCACTTTGTCCTAGGCATGTCTGTGTTGACCATTCTGAAATCTCCACAGCTGCTGGTGTTCTGGGGTCCCTCCAGCCGGCTGTTGGCCTGGACGCCCTGGGGCTAAAACTGCGGGACCTGGGTTCAGAGCGCTGTGCTGCTGGCTCCCAGAGCGCTGCACTGGCCCTTCCTGCAGGGCTGCTGGGCTGTCCTCAGCGGGAGGTTAGCTTCTCTGTGTCATTCTTTGGGTGCTGGGGCTCCAGAAGTTGTTCAGAGTCCCCTTTTACATAGTTTGGAGGTAATCTGGGGGGAGAGTGCCTTGGAGGTGCTGTTTCTACTCTGCCATCTTGGCTCCGCCCTTCCCAACTCTTTTCTTATGGCAAATAATTGGAAATTGAGATGTCCATCAATTGGGGACAGTTTGCAGCATTTGATTGTGATGGAATATTATTGTGCTATAAGAAATGATGAGAAGGATACTCTTAGAAAAACCTGGAAAGACTTACATGAGCTCATGCAAAGTGAAATGTGCTGTATCCAAAGTAATAATAATACTGTAGGATGATCAGCTATGAATAACTTAGCTATTATAAGCAATATGATGATCCAAGACAGCTCTGAAGGACTTATGATAAAAAATGCTGTGTATCCTCAAAGAAAGAACTGGTGGTGACAATACAGATCAAAGCATTTTTTTTCTTTTTTTTTGTCTATTTTTTTTCACATGACTGTTTTGGAAATGTTTTGTATGACTACACATGTATTACCTACATTAAATTGCTTGCCTTTTCAATGACAGGGCATGGGTGGACGAGGAAGGGAGAGAATTTAGAACCCAAAATCAAAAAAAAAAATGTTAAAAATTGTTTTTTGTGAATAGAGCACTGGCCCTGGAGTCAGGACAACCTGAGTTCAAATCCAGCCTCAGACTGTTGACACTTACTGGATATATGACCTTGGGCAAATTGCTTAACCCCAGTTGCCTTGACTGCCCCCCACCAAAAAAGAAAAAAAATAGTTTTTATATGTAACTTGGTGGGGGAGGGGGAATAAAATACTAAAAAAAAAAAAGAAAGAAAGTAGACACAACTGAGTACACATTGAAAAGTGGCCACTGTTGCAGGTTTAGGTCCTGGAAATTTCTTTATAGATGGCTAAACCTCTAAACCCATTCTTCTTCTTGCTCTCCATCCCCTTTGCCAGCATACACATTTCTGCATTCCAAGAGGCAATGCCTTATGAAAATTAGCAGCTCTGGTTATTGTGCCAGGTATAGTTCTTACTATAAACTTCGCAAGACTTTAGCACTATTGTGTTATATTGATATGATGGGTTGGATGATCTTAGAAAAGAATGGATAGATTTGCATGCAATAATGAAGAACGATGTGAGCAGAACCAAGAGAACATTGTAAACGGTAATAGAATACTGTTTTAAGAACAACTTTGAGTGACTAAGTAAGTCATTGTGGCTTTTATAAAAATCCAAACTAACTACAAAGGACATATGAAGACATATGACATAGAAAGCATATATGGAATAGTTTTATCTATGTGTGTGTGTGTAATATATATATATATATATACATATATGTATGAAATAGTTTTATCTATGTGTGTGTAATATATATGTATGTATGTATATATAGATAGATATACACAAATACTTATTTGGGTCAATGGTAGTTATTTTTAGGGCAAGGGTAGAGAGGGGGAATAAAGGAATAAAAGATAAAAAAAGAAATTTTTCCAGTAGCTTTATTATATATTTAAAAGTAATAGTAAGCTATACACAAAAAAATTTGCAGTATCATATGACATTATTTTTAAAATGTTATGGAAATGCTTGTTCTATTCCATAAATTAAAAACAAAATAAATATTATAAGAAGAAAGAAAAATGACCTCATAAAGCATTTCTGCAACTATTTTTTACTAAAAGACATCTCTCCAAACCTCTATGCAATCAAATTTTAACCCAAATTAAGGTTTTCAAATTTATCTCTCTGAAATTTGATCTTATTCCCAATAAGTCAAGGTTTATCTTCATCCCAATTCTACATCATAATTGTATTCATACTACTGTATTATCAAATTAATTAAAGGGGTTTTTCACAGATGAAATTTATGTATTGAGTATGAGGTTCAAACTAGTTTATAAGTAGAAAATATATGTCAATTATCTAGGAAAATTAGAGAGAAAGAGAGAGAGAGAGAGAGAGAGAGAGAGAGAGAGAGAGAGAGAGAGAGAGAGAGAGAGTTATGCCCCAATAGAATAGTCAGGAATAGATGTGAATAAATTTTTATTGAAATAATAATTTCAAATAATAATGATATAAAATAAAGCAAATAATTAATACTATGAAATATGCAAAGCAAAAGACTACTAATATTTCATTTCTCAAACAATTTGGCAAAGATGAGAAAAATAGGAATGGCAAACTTTGAAAGGGTTATGAAAAAATCAAGCAACCTAGCGCATTATTGGTGAAAATGTGAACTAGGCTTAGGGGTAGTTCATTTTAGAAAAATAATTTGGAATTATGTCAATGGAGGAAAACAAAAAGGCCCTACCCCTTTAATCATAAATTTCATTGCTACACATATACCCTAAGGATATCATTGACAAAAGCAAAGAGAAAGAAGGTCACCACATACAGCAAAATGCTTATAGAACTACTTTTTTGTTACTAAAGAACTGGGACAAAGTCCAAGATGGTTGATTATGGAATAACTAATCAAACTATATTACCTAAAGGTAATGGAATATTATTGTGCTGTAAGAAATGATTAACATGTTGAAAATAGGAAGTCAAGGAAAGGTTTACATATACTATTTTTAAAAGTACAACAAGCTGAACCTAGAAAACATTACATGCAGTAGTTACACAAATATAAATAGAAAGTATAATGAACACAAAACAATCAAAAATTATTTTTTTGAATGATAGAGAACAGATATTGTCCCTATACAGAAATAAGAAAAAGATTTTGTTGTTTTTTCAGTCCCATTAGTGGTGTCCAACTCTTCGTGACCCTATTTGGGGTTTTTTTGGCAAAGATATGTGAATGGTATGTTATTTCTTTCTCCAGCTCATTTTAAAAATGAAGAACTGAGGAAAACAAGGTTAAGTGACTTGCCAAGGTTCACACAGCTAATACCTGTCTGAAACCAGATTTGAACTCAGAAAGATGAGCCTGATGTTAACTCTTCCTTTCACTCTGCTCCATTCTCAGGTCATCAATGTAACCAAATACCATTTTAATCCCTTCAATTGATTATAATTTGTGAATGTATCCCTAGCCCAAATCCCAGGATCACAGAAGTAGAAAGTTGAAAGAAATCTTTAAGGCCATTGAGTCAACCCATACCAGAAAGCATTCCCAATCCTAACATATCCCACAAAGGGTCATGTGGCCTCTGCTGGAATATCTCTGAGGAAAAAAATATTTTTTACTTTAAGATGTTACTTTTTATTTGAACTATCTTTCCAGGAAAACATAGATGGAAAAAAGGAGAAATTTCTATGATGCCAAACAAAAAGATAGATTTAAAATTTTATCTAATTGGAGAACAATTAGGAACTATGCCCAAAGGACTATAACAAGATGAATACTCTCTAACTCAGCAATGCCACTTCTAAAATGCCAAAGAGATCATAAAAATGGGGAAAGGACCCATGTGTACAAAAATATTTATAGCAGCTCTTTCTGTGGTGGCCAAGAATTGGAAATTGAGTGGATGCCCATCAATTGGGGAATGGCTAGACAAGTTGTGGTATAAGAATGCAATGAAATACTATTATGTTTTAAGAAATGATGAACAAGAAGACTTCAGAGAAACCTGGAAAGACTTATATGAACTAATGCTGAGTGAAGGGAACAGAACCAGTAGAACATTGTACACAGCAACAGCCACAGTGTCCAAGGACTGATTTTGATAGTCTTCGCGTTTCTCAGCAATGTCCAGGACCTAAAACAATTCCAAAGGACACATGATGGAATATGTCAGCCACATCCAGAAAAAGAACAATGGAGTCAGAATGCAAAATGAAGCAGACTATTGTCTTTTTTGTTTTGTTTTATTGTTTTTTCTTCTTTCTCATGGCTTTTCCCATTCATTATAATTTTTATATACAACATAACTAATGTGAAAAATGTGTTCAAATAAGTATATATGTGTAGAGCCCATAACAGATTGCAAACCATCTTGGGGAGGGAAGGGAAAAGGAAGAGGAGAAAAAAAAAACTTAAGGAAGTGAATGTTGAAAATTAAAAATAAATTATTTAATTTTAAAAATAAAGTAAAATTTTATCTCAACCAATAAATGCTTGTTACCTGTTGCCCATTGAATGACTGAATAAAATGAATTGACTCACTGACTTAAAGAAGTGATGATTCTCCCATGACTTCCCAGCTAGTCTGGGTGTGAAATTCAAACAGGTCTTTCTAATCCCAATCCAGAAGTTTATTGATGAGGGGGACCTTCACAGAAGAATCCAGGATGCCCTAAAATATCTTAGACCCTAACATTGTGAACAGTTTAAGGGCAGGGGCTGTCTCTTGCCCACTTTTCTATTCCTAGAGTTGAGCATAGCCTCTAGAACAAAGTAGGAAGTTAACAAATGTTTATTGCTCATTGAAAATACAGGGCCTGGAGCTAATGGAGCCTTATATTTCCCAGAGGACAGTCCATCAGCCGCCCATGCTGTGAAATGCTTCACAACCTGACATGAGAACCTTTTTTCCAGGTATTTTTATTTAGATGGCTAAGTGGATGGAGCACTGGGCCTGGAGTCAAGAATACTTGAATTCAAATCCAACTTCAGACACTTCATTAACTGTGTGACCCTGGGCAAGTCATTAACCTCTGTTTGCTTTAGTCCACTGGAGAAGGAAATAGCAAACCACTCAGGTATCTTTCTCAAGAAAATCCTGTGGACAGTACTGGAGTGCTATGGATAGTGGGGTCAAGAAGAATTAGACTCCTGAAAAGCAATAAATTTCCTTCATTCTCATATTGATGAAAAGGAAAGCAGCCTTTGTGAACTATGGGGGAAGGGAGGGGATGCAAAGAAGAGAACCAATTGAGACTAAAAGAAAATTGTATTCAAGGAAACCCAGGAGAGAAAAACAGAGAACATTCAGGGTACATTACTAGGGCCCTCACTACCCATCATTTCTCTTGTTTTCTTTTTGGAGGGGGGAGGCCAGGGCAATTGGAGTTAAGTGACTTGCCCAACGTCACATGGCTAGTAAGTGTTAAGTGTCTGAGGCCGGATTTGAACTCAGGTCCTCCTGAATCCAGGCTGGTGCTCTATTCACTGTATCTCCTAGCCACCCCTACTAGCCACCATTTCAAAACCATTCCTTTCCTCTCCTTGAAACCCTCTTTCATCCTCACTCAACCCTCCCCTCATCAGATACAGGAAAAATTTCTGTCCCTGATACTCCCAGGTGCTACTGTGCAGATTCCAATTAATCAATAATCATTAATGATGGGGATTTGCACCTGAGACCAAAGTTTGCTGATTCTTCTGACACAACACTGATTCCCCAGGCAGACTTGTCACTTCTCCTACAGGTGACATGAAAATCACAGGTTAACGAGGAGATGAACTTAATTATACCCATTCCTATATCTGAAGTCCCAGCCCTGTATTCTCTGCACATACAGAAAGTAACTTCTGTAGTCTACCCATTTCTCTGGCAGCAGAGAACAGCTTGGCGAGTGATTTTATTTCTTGGCTTGGAAACTGAAATAAGTTGGGAATGAGCCCCTTTCAGAAAAATACTATATTCCCAGGTCTTTGGGTGGTAGAAATAAAGCAGGAACCTTATGGAAGCTGTCTGCACAGGTCTGGTGCTATCTTTGGATAGTAAGAGGAAGGGAAAGAGATGAGCCTACTATGGGGACTCAGCTAATGCTGCCTCTGTTTTCCTCCCCCTGCTTTGGTATCTAATATAGGTTGTGTCAGCAAAAAGAATGTAGGCTCAAATGCATGGGATGCTACCCTGTATGTCGCTCCAAGTCCAGATGAAGAAAGTGCTAGTCTAGTCACAGACTGAAGACAGCATGAATGGTGAGGCTGAGGTGGGGCTGGGGGGACAAAGGACAGATAGGGGGAGTGAGTGTCATTATGTCTGAACACAGCCTGTTGAGTAGGACATACTTAGGTTTATTCAAAACAGCCCCTGGGGCAGCTAGCCCTGGAATCAGAAAGATCTGAGTTCAAATTTGGCCGTAGGCACTTAACACTTACTAGCTGTGTGACCTTGGGCAAGTCACTTAACCCCAATTGCCTTGCCTTTCCCCCTCTAAAAAGTCCATAAAAAACAGCCTCTGTAGATGGAGAGAGAAGGGTCCTAACATGTAGTGACCTCACAGAGTAAGCTTAGGGTTTTGACACTATGGCTGGGTTTGAAGGATAGTATAATATTAATCACAGTTCCACCTCCCCATCCCAGCCTGTTTCCCATAATTGTCCCTTTACTATGAAAAACCTTAAGCCACAAACTCATTCTTGTTTGCACAGAACTAGTTTTGCATATGGCTTGTTCCTGTTCACACCCTTATTATTCTAGGATTAGAGCTCCCTTTTAGGGGCCTCATTTGGACCAACTATTATACTCATACTCATCTTACAGATGAATACCCAGTGACCAAAAAAAAAGACCTACCTAAGGTCACATGGATAGCAAGAACCGCAACCAGACCCTGACCTCAGGTGCTCCAGGTCTAACTTTGTGATCCTTTATTTGTCCCAGGCTGCCTGTGTTAGAAACCCTTGGTATGTTCTCTTTCAAACTATTTTAAAGTGAAGGATGGACAGAAACCACGTAGGTATCCACCTCACTTGGAATGCTCCTTTTTAAGAGATCAGCCTGTGGAATTTGCAAATGGGCCACGATTGGAGACCTCTTGGGCTTGGGGAGAAGAATAGCTCCAGGGAAGCCACCAGTCAAACATTGGCAGTGTATCCACCACCAAGTAAGCCATGCAGAATTGCTGACTCCTGCAATACTTAGCCCGGGTGCCTCATGCTGAGAAACTTTTGTTCCCACCTTCCCTTTCAAGGTTAACTTCCATCCACCCTGTTTGCATCTTTGAAGTATCTATTTTCATGTCAGTCTTCGCATTAAAAAGCAAAATCATGGAGAACATGAACTCTTTGTGGCCTACTTAACACGTTTTCTGACATATATTCAAAATTAAATATATTTGTACTGATTGACTGACAAATTACCACTTGATAAGACATTACACGCAAAACACTGTACTGAGATGAGAGGGAGATGCTAAGTTTAACTGATACTGTGTCCTATCCCTCATTTACTTGCCAACCTAGGTGCAAATTAGAAAGAAGTATCTAAATAAATCTACTGTTAAGCACAACAAAAGAACAGGGGGCAGAAAATATCCCCAGGTGAGGACTACAAAGGACAGATGGATGACCTATTTTCTAAGAAATCTCCCCATTGTTTTGAAGCTTACAAGGTCCTTCCCTGCCAATAGTGCTTTGAGGCAGAGAGTACATTGAGTCTTCTGCTTGCTGCTGACTGCTTGAAGGAATGAAAATAAAAATCTGATTTCCTTGAGGTGTGAGAGAGCAGCCAACAATATGCATTTTCATAGTCTGTGCAAGAAGTAGAAAACAGACCTTATTTTCTTTAGGTAAAAGAAATCTAAATGTTGTCTAACTATTCATTTCGGAGGACTAAGGCTTACTAAGAAAATGAAGGTAATTATTGATATTCCTTCATCTGAAGGGTTTGTGGGACATTTAGCTCATTCATATTTTATTGAGCACCTGCTACATGCAAAGCATCCGGGGCATACTAAGAAGATAGTCCGAATCCAAACATGCTCACCATCTCATTGTGGAAGGAGGGAAGAAGCAAGTGAAAAGGGGATAAAAATGTATGATTCTGTGACCAAATCAGTGAGGTGGCATAATGGATAGGGTGCTAGTCTTAGATAAAGGAAGAACTGAGGTAGAAATTGCCTCAGACACCCATAAGCTGTGCGATGTGAGGCATTTACTTACCCTCATTCAGCCTCAGTTTTTTCATACATAAAATGAATATAATTAAACCTATTTATGAAGGCTTTGTCACACTTGACAGCAGTAATATATGTAAGGTGCTTTGTAAGTTTAAAATGATATGCAAATATTAATAATTTTAAATATATATGTATATAACATGTATATATTGTTTTGTTATTAAAAAGTCCCAGGCAACAATAAAAGAATTTAACCCAAAGCAATACCTAGTTAACTGCCAAATCACCATTATAAAAAATAAGGCCTTCACAAGTCTATACCCTCACCTCTCACCTGTTTGATGGTCTCAATGCAATATGTCTCTTTCAACTTCAGTCCATATTCCACTCAGATGTCTAATTGATCTTCCTAAAGCATAAGTATACTCCTGTCACAAGCACATATCCTCTTTTAATCATTTTCAGTAGTTCCCTATTGGCCCCAGAATCGAATTTAAAATCCTGTTTGATTTTTAAAGCCCATTATAACCTGGCTGCTCCATACCTTTCTAGTCTTATTAGTGTGGGTGTGCGCACACGTACGCACGGGTACACACACACACACACACACAAACACACACACACACACACACTCACTCACCCACTCACTCACATAGTGACATCAGCTTCTCTCCTCTTCCTCAGATTACATAGTTAATTTCCCAATTCTGAGGTTTTATACTTGCTGGCTCCAGTCTAGAAGACATCTCTTTTCACCTCTCCCTCCTAGCTACCCTGTTTGACTTCAAGTCTAAGGGAAAATCCAACCTAACACATCAGGGCAATTTTCCTTGAGAATTTCTTGCAGGATAATTTCTAGGTTCTTCTTTGGGTGATGGCTTAAAGGTAGTTCAATAATTTTAAAATTATCTCTTCTGGATCTATTTTCCAGGTCAGTGGTTTTCCCAATGAGATATTTCACATTGCCTTCTATGGTTTTTTTTTCACTTGTTTGGGTCTGCTTAATAGTATCTTAATTTCCCATAAAGTCACTAGCTTCCATTTGCTCTGACCTAATTCTGAAGGAATGATTCACTTCCGTGAGCTTTTGGGATTCTTTTTCCATCTGGCAAATTTGACTTTTTAAGGCATTCTTCTCATTGCCTTTTTTTTTTAGAAATTAAAATGTTCTTTAATGTTGCCATTCAGAAATTACCAAACAGCTTTCAAATATAATTTTCCAAATTCAAATTTCAAATATAATTTTTCAACAATTTTTTCAACTCGCCTTCTTGGTTATCTTTTTATTAGATATTTTTAGCTCTGAAAATGGAATATTAAATATTACTACTATTACTGTATTACTATCAATGTCTTATCAATTAGTTAGTCCTTTGAGACCTTAGATATTATGTAATGTGTTAAATATGAATTTTTTTAATATTTGAAACATGTGACTTTAAAACTTCAAATTTTAGATCCATTCCTTTCCTTCCTTGTCACCCATTCCCTCTAGGAAGATAAGCAATTCACTATGTGTTGTACATGTATAGCTATGCAATTTATTACCATAGTAGATATATTGTAAAAGACTGCTTATATTTCCCTCCCACCCATCCCACCCCCACCTGGTCCATTCCCTTCTTTGATCCTGTACCTCTTTGATAGTGGGTACTTCCAACCTCCCCTCCCCCCAGAATGTCCTCCCCTCCATCATCCTCCCTCTCATTCCCCCCTCCCCCCACTCTCCAGCAGGGTGAGATATCCCATTTAGTATGCATGTCAATCTCTCCCTGAGCCAAAATCAATGTGAATATGGTTTTGCCTTTTTGCCTTCCTGTTCTTCCCCTCCCCTGCAATCACTTCCACTTGCTTCTTCTACATGAGATAGTTTGCCCTACTGTGTCTCTCCCCATCTCCTCTTGCCACTTGCCTCTCTCACCTCTTAACTTCATCCCTTAAGTATCATCCCTTCCCATCAAATTCAACCTATGCCCTCTATCCATGTATACCTGTAAACATATGCCCATATACCCTTCTTCAGTTATTTTCATACTGAGTAAGGTTTCATCAGTCACAGATATTGTTTTTCCACGTAGGAATGTAAATAGTTCAACTTTGATAAGTTCCTTTTGGTTTCTTTTCCCTGATTACCTTCTCAGGCAAATTTTGTTTCTTATGTCTGGATGTCAAATTTTCTATTCAACTCTGTATTTTTTTCCTCAAGAATGCTTGAAAGTCCTCTATTCCACCAAATGACCATATTTTCCCCTGAAACAAGATACTCAGATTTGCTGGGTAGGTGATTCTTGGTTTTAATCCCAGCTCTTTTGCCCGCTGGAACATCATATTCCATGGCCTTCAATCGCTCAGTGTAGAAGCTGCTAGGTCCTGTGCTATTCTGATTGTGTTTCCACAATATTGAAATTGTTTCTTCCTGGCTGCTTGGAGTATTTTCTCCTTGATCTGGTAATTCTGGAACCCAGCTATAATATTCCTAGGAGTTTTCTTTTGGGGATCTTTTTCAGGAGGTTATTGATGGATTCTTTCAATTTCTATTTCCCCCTCTGGGTCTAAAACATCAGGGCAATTTTCCTTGAGAATTTCTTGAAGGGTGATTTCTAGCTTCTTTCTTTGATCATGGCTTTCAGGTAGTCCAATACTTTTTAAATTATCTCTCCTGGATCTATTTTCCAGGTCAGTGGTTTGTCCCATGAGATATTTCACATTGCCTTCTATTCTTTCATTTGTTTGGATCTGCTTAACAGCATCTGTATTTCTCATAAAGTCATTAGCTTCCATTTGCTCCAGTCTAACTCTGAAGGAATGATTCTCTTCAGTGAGCTTTTGGGATTCTTTTTCTATCTGGCAAATTCGGCTTTTTAAGGCATTCTTCTCCTCATTGCCCTTTTAAGCCTCCTTTGGCCTTTGAGTTAGGCTACTTTTTAAGGTGTTATTTTCCTCAGTCAGGCTGTTGACCTTCATTTCATACTTTCCCTGCATCCTTCTCATTTCTCTTCCCAATTTTTCCTCCACTTCTCTTATTTGATTTTTAAAATCCTTCTTAAGGTCATCTATGGCCTATAACCCACTAAAATTTTCATTTGGGGCTTTTGGTGCAGGATTTCTGACCTCACAGACCTCCTCCTGTTCCATGCTATGATCCTCTTTGCCCCCAAAATAGGAGTCTAATGTTGAATTTTTCTATTTATTTTGTTTCCTTTGCCTAGGCATGCTGCCACTTAATTACTTGACTTTTGGGCTTGTTGCCACAGTAGGACTCTGCCACCAGACAGGGGAGCTTCTGTCCCAAACGTTGAGGTCTTCACAACTTCCAGAGTTGGGTGGCCTCTGTAAAGCCTCCACCCACTCTGGCAAGTTGGATACCCACCCCAGACTTCCCCCCCAGATCACAATCCAGATCCAAGCAGGTTAAAGCAAGAGCAATTAACCCCCAAGACTGATTGCTGGATCTCCCTACAGTTTGGAGGCCAAGATCTGAAGCTGCCACTGAAGCTGCAAAATGTCGAGTGTGCCACAAATCCTCAGTGGCTTCTAGCCCCCAGGGGAAGAAGCCGATGCATTCCCCAAATACTGTTCCCAAAGTCCATAGGGCACTAACCTCTCACTTTGTCCTAGGCATGTCTGTGTTGATAATTCTGGAATCACCACAGCTGCTGGTGTTCTGGGATCCCTCCAGCCAGCTGCTGGCCTGGCCGCCCTAGAGCTAAAACCCTGGCTCACCCAGACCTGGCCTCTGCTCCCAGAGCGTTCTGCTGTGCTGCACTGGCCACTCCCTGCAGGGCTGCTGGGCTGTCCTCAGCAGGAGGTTAGCTTCTCTGTGTAGTTCTGTGGGTACTGGGGCTCCAGAACTCGTTCAGAGTCCCCTTTTACATTGTTTGGAAGTGGTGTGGGGGAAGAGCACCTTAGAAGTGCTGTTTCTACTCTGCCATCTTTACTCTGTTCCCTCATTGCCTTTTTGAGCCTCTATTGTCATTTGAGTTAGCCTATTTTTAAGGTGTTATTCTCTTCAATCTCATTTCATAATTTTCTTTCATCATTCTCATTTCCCTTCCTAATTTTTCCTCCACTTCTCTTATTTGCTATTCAAAATCCTTTTTAAGCTCCTCTTTGGCCTGTAAATAGCTCGTATTTTTCTTGGAAGCTTTTGGTTCAGGTGTTCTCACTTTCCTGTCTTCCTCTTGTTCCATGCTTTGATCTGTTTTGTCCCAAAAATAGGAGTGTAAAGTTAGGTTGCTCTGCTTACTGTCCTTCCCTTGTTTGCTCATTTTGCCACTCAATTATTTGACTTTTGAGCTTTTTGCCACAGTAGCACTCTGCTACCAGACCGGCGAGCATTGTCCCAAATCACTGGGGTTTTCACAGCTGATGGAGCTGTTAGTTGGGTGCCTTCTCTGAAGCCTCAACACACTCTGGCAAGCTGTTCACATGCCCCAGGATCTCCACCCTAGACCACAATACAGATCCAAGCCAATTAAAGCAAGAGCAATTACCCCTCAGACTGGTCCCTTGGTCCCCCTACAATCTGCAAGGCAGGAGCTGAAGCTGCCACATGTCAGCGGCTGCACAGCCATGTCACCACAGCAGCTTCTCCCTCCGGAGGATATAGGCCCGACTGTAATCTCAAACTACAGGATCCCAAAGTGCACATTGCACTAACCTCTCACTTTGTTCTTAGTATCTGTGTGCTGATAATTCTGGAAACCACCATAGCTGCTGATGATCTGAAGTCCCTCCAGCCAGTGGCTAGTCAGGGTGGTGAAGCTAAAACCTCCAGCTTATATGTGGCTGTACTCTGCTCCCAGATTGATATGCTGGCCCCTTCCTACCAGCTTGCTCAATTGTCTTCAGTGGGAGATTAGCTCCTCTCTGTCATTTTATGGTTCTGTGGCTCCAAAGTTTGTCTAGAGTCATTTTTACATGAATTGGAGTAGGTGGGATCAGGGCCCCCATGGAAGTCCTGTTTCTACCCTTCCATCTTGACTCTGCCCCCAACAAAGGAGGTCACCTTTGAAAAAGATTCCCCCCCAAAAAAATAAACTCCTAGGTATATTATAGCCAAATTTCAGAGTTCCCAGGTCAAGGAGAAAATATTGTAAGCAGTCAGGAAGGAACAATTTTAGTATTGTGGAAACACAATCAGGATAACACAAGACCTAGAGTCTTCTACACTAAGGAAACAAAGGGCTTGGAATATGATATTCTGGGGGTCAAAGGAGCTAGGATTAAAAGCAAGAATCACCTACCCAGCAAAACTTAGTATAATGCTGTAGGGGCAAGGTAAGGCCCTCTTTGAGAAATAAGATTATACAAACCAAGGCCCCAACTCAATATGACCTTTCTATTACCCTGAGTTGTTTGGGAACAGGGATTCTGGGAACTTGAGAGCTGCTCCTCTCCTGGGACCCTGGCCAGGTCCTTGAGGGATAACTGCCCAACTCCTGGAACCAGCCAATCCAAGGAAACATCTTTCTTGGGAGGGAAGGTCTTGCAGGGATTGGCCTCCATCCCAGGCCTCACACTAAACACAAACCCCTGGCAGTATGCCTTCATTATTCTCAGCACTACTTAAACTGTAAGATTCAGACCTCAAATTGGAATCCCACCCATAGAGAGGACACTCTGCCTGGGACCCTCCCATGTGGGTCCCTGATGGCTGTGCCCGGGATTCCCCAGCTTGTATGGTCAGGTGTTGATGTTTCCTTGAAATGGTGATGCTTGTAAATATATATATATATCCACTATTAATCATTGTTGTTTTTATTCTGCTATCTTTAAGCCTCTTACTCTGTTATCCCCGGTTTCTCTCTCACTTATCTCTGAATAAATATTCTAAAGAAATTACCTTGGTTGTTTCTTGGAGTGCAGAGCATTCTGTTTATGCTAATTCTGAACCTGCTTAATTGGACAAATGCTTCAGGGGAAAATATGGTCGTTCAATGAAATAGATGATTTTTAAGCATTCCTGATGAAAAAACTAGAGCTGAACAGAAAATTTGACTTTCAAATATAAGAAGCAAGAGAAGCATGAAAAAGTAAATGGGAAAAATAAATCATAAGGAACTGATTAAAGTTGAACTATTTATATTCCTTACAATATTCCTACACGCATTACAATAATTGTAATTTATTAGACTTTTCTAAGCATAACGATAGTTGAAGAGTATATATATATATATATATATATATATATATATATATATATATACACTTATATATGCATATATGTGTGTATATAGGAGGGTGTATGTGTATATAAGTACATATGTGAGTGTCAGCATATATATTTTCATGTGTACACAGACAGAGGGCACAGGATAAGTTGAATATGAAGGGATGATATCTAAAAAACAAAATTTAAGTGGTGAGAGAGGAATTTATTGGGAGGAGAAAGGGAGAGATTGATTAGGGTAAATTTTCTCATATAAAAGAGTCAAGAGAAAACTGTTGCAATGGGCAGGAAGAGCAGGATGGTGAAAGAGAATGGGACAACCTTACTCTCATTGAATTTGGCATAAGGAGGGAATAACATACACACTCAATTGGCGATCTTACCCTACAGGCAAATAGGGGCATAGGGAATAAGAGGGGGGATTATAGATGGGAAGGCAGGTTGGGGGAGCAGGTAGTTAAGCAAACATTTTTGAAAAGGGAGAGGGTCAAAGAAGAAAATAGAAAAAGTGGGGGGCAGGATAGGATGGAGACAAGTATAGTTGGCCTTTTACAATATAACAATTATGGAAATGATTTTGGGTAACTACACATGTACAACTTATATCAAATTGATTATCTTCCCAGTTGGGGCAGGTGAGGAGGGAAGAAGGGAAAAAATCTGGAATTCAAAGTTTTAAGAAGAAATGTTTGAAAAAACTTGTTTTCCAAGTGCAACTGGGAAATAAGATATACAGGCACTGGGGCATAAAAAGCCATCTTGCACTTCTAGAAAATCGGGGGAGGGTGATGGGGAAGGACATAAGATAGAACAGACTGGGTGAAGGGGTATTCACTATTATTGCTATTTTCAGGAAGGGGTAGGAAAAAGATGGGTAGAAAAAATTGTAATTCAAAATTTTGTGGAAATGAATGTTGAAAACTAAAAATAAATAAATTTTAAAAAGAAAAATGTTCACATCATTTGATGGCCTTTGGAATTGAAGGATCTTGTATTCTTCTTACTACTGCATAGTTTCTATCATTTGGCTGCTTTGTGTTCATCTCTGGAAAGGTTCCTAGGTATCTCAATTCTCAGAGAATCTGGTCTTGTATTCCTTCCCTCACTTAGTCATTTCCAAACCTAGAAATTTTAATTGAATAACAATGTTTGTGAAACATATGTAGTGATTTTATTTAATTCTGAAGTCTAATGTGCTATTGGTGAAGTTGTGAATATTCAGGGGGACAAGGTGGAACTATGACCAAAGAGCTATAAAAATGTGCATATCTTTTGACCTGGCAATACCAATATTCAGTCTGCATCCCAAAGATATCAAAGAATATGGAAAAGAACCTGTGTCAAAAAGTATTTATATCAATTTTTATGGTCACAAAAATTGGAAATTAAGGAGATACCAATCAATTGGAGAATGGCTAAATAAAATTGTGGCATATAATTATTATTTTTTTTTAAAGCAATTGGGGTTAAGTAACTTGCTCAAGGTTACATGGCTAGTCATTATTTATGTGTGGGTGCTCATTTTCTGAGGCCGGATTTGATCTCGGGTCATCCCAACTCCGAGGCCGGCGCTCTTACTCACTATGCCACCTAGCCGTCCCTTTAGGGCAATTGGGGTTAAGTAACTTGCCCAAGGTTACACGGCTAGGTTTTTGTTTGTGTGGATTAAGTGTCTGAGGCCGGCTCCGAACTCAGGTCCTTCTGACTCCAGGGCCAGCACTCTATTCACTGTGCCACCTAGCCGCCCCTGTGGCATATAATTATGATGGAATACTATTTGATATATGAACTGATGAGCAGGATTGTTTCCCAATAATCTGGGAAGACTTATATGAACTGACCCAAAGTGAAGTGACCAGAACCAGGAAAACATTGTATACTATAATAGCGATAATAACCAAACAACTCCTTGAGATTCAATAGAAGGCACTCCAATATAAGTATTTTGATAGGAATGCAGATTGATAATCAGGAATTGAGTAATTAAAGAAAATAACTCTAAAATAAAAATAAAAGTATTAGAGACATTGTGCTAGCAGGTAGAAATGAGATATAAGAATTGAGTTAAACTTAACTGAGAACTACTCTACCTGGCTATTGTCCATGGTCAATGCACTTTCAAGTCCCTCAGAGATTCACCTATCAAGAAGAAGTCATTGGCCTGCTTTTTCCAGTAAGAGCATTTCTAATTATTTTAGTCTTGCAAATGGAAGGCAAGATTCAAAGCTGTTACAATAACTTATAAAGAGTAATTGCTGACAGAGGAGAGAAGTTGTGAGAGCATACAAAGGGAAGAATTGTTTCAAAATATCCTCTGTGGAGGATCATTGGTAATGCATTGTCCATCAGGAAGAAGGTCCATCTAGATTAGTGCCTAGAAATTACACAAAAATTAAAACAAAAGGGTATAAGGGAGGTATATTATGGGCTAGGCCTAACTTCAGACTGTCCCTTGAATGTTCTTTTTCTGAATTTTAATAAAATGAGAGATTCATAGGTCACACAATATTTACAAGTACAGGTGCACATCACCTTCAGCATAAAATGATAATTCATCAAAGACAGAGGAATCAAGTCTGTGTAAATTTACCATGTCCTTTTTATTTCACAAAGAAATGCCTCCGAGTAACAGAAAAAGATTTGGTGCTTATTTTCCACCAAATATGAAAGGCTCAAAAGTCAAATAGAAAGGCTACTTCATACCTACAGGTCATCTGAAAAATTCTTCAACAGAGAAGGAGGACACTAGGATACTCTGGCAACAGCATATTTCCTTGATTCCTAAGTCATGGGACTCAATGTTGAGAATAGTTTCCTTGACTGTAAAGGTAAAAAGCAAACAAAACTAGCCATAACTTCATGAAATGGGGTAGATAGAAAATAAGAAACAGAACAAATGTTAATTCTATCACAGAGGATGCATAGAATGGGAATTACAGGTATTGAATAATATGTAACACAATAAGCTCCTCCCTAACCTGGCCTACTCTGATCTTTTCCGACTTACTGTACTTGCACCTGTTTCTATACTTGGATCTGAAGAAACTAAACAGCTCTGCTTTTCTGATATCCCCCCTTCTTTTCAACCTCATGTGTGTCCTAGTCATCACCTGTGCCTAGAATGCATGGCCTCGTCACCTCTGCTTCATCAAATCTGGCACTTCCTGGCTTTACATTTAGTGTTAGAATTAGAAATAACACCTGGCATTTAGAAATCCCTTTGAGCTTAACCAGCCACTGTATAAAAGTTAGTCCATTTCATCTTCATAAGAATCTACTTTTATTTCCATTTTTGAATGATAAAGCTGACAGTGAAAGAGATTATGTGACTTCTTCAAGGTAAAACAACTAGTGAGCATCTAAGGTGTTTTTTTTTTTTTTAACTCAATTCTCCTTGGCTTTCATTCTGTACTCTAACAACTATTCCAATTCATTGATCAAAGTCATGGCTCAAGTATGACCTTCTAAATGATCTCCAAACCACCTACAAACAAATTTTCTTGGTTTTATTTGGCATACATGGTTTATAAATGGACATAGTGATTTTCTCACCTTCCAAAAATAAAATGTAAATCACTCAGATTAGAAGAATTGCAGTTTTTTGGTCACTGTCACTATATGTGAACTCAGTGCCTACCACATAGTAGGAGCTTAATGAATGAATAATTGATTGCTTATTTGAGGAATAATAAGGTGCATGCAGAAATAAAATGTGAAGAGGTTAGATCAGGAAGGGAATGTCACTATTCTTCATCATGCAAATGGAGTACTCATATGGCACAATCAAGAACAAGCTCATGCCTTAGAGAAGAGGAGTAGAAGAGTAGGCCATGGCAATTGAAGAAATTCTGGAATTGGGAAGTAAGGCAGCATGAACAAACATAAATATGTAGGTTGAAATCTCCTATTATAGGTAAAGGACTTGGGAAAATGAGGATTATGAACAGGAAGAAGCCCTCCGAACTAGAGGGTCCTTCTTGACTTTCCTCCAAGAACTTGGTCCTATTTTTTCTGCAGAAGAGGGAAGGTGAGACAATCTTGAGCAGAGATGATGATCAGTTCCTAATGCAGAATCCCCTGCAGCTTATTTTGGAGCTGAACTTGGTCTTCAGTCTCTTGTGCAGAAGATAAGACAAGAAATAGGGAAACCACAGGGAGAAGCATTACAAGCAGACCCAATTGTATCAGTTGGACAAGGGAGACTGAGTTAGAACCAAGGGAGCACCTCATTTAGAAACCCAATCCACAGGCTCAAACATCCTTATTGTCTCTCCTCAGGGTCACATGACAGGCTCTCGTTTCTTCTATACTCTCATCTAGACAAGAACAGTTTCTCCCCAACCTGTTCATTGAGGCTGCACTAGAGATTCTAAATAATCAGTAGTGGTTGTTAAAAAACATAAACACCAGGGATAAAAGTTAACATTCTCTTAGATAAGACCCAAACACCCCCAAACAAATTGTGTCACTTTCTATAGGTAACATGATAATTACAACCCTAGGGAGAGGAAATGTGCTCAGCTATGACAGTCACTATTAACTGCAACCCTGACTCTCCCCTATATATAACATGCTCGCTCATACATACGCATATGCCTGCTCAAATGCTAATTGTGGCTATTCAGTTTTCTGTTTTGTTGAAAGAGACCAGCTTGGTAAGTGACTATGCCATAATACCAGAGACAGAGATGGGTAGAACTGGAAAGTGTTTTTAATTTAGTGACTACAGCATAGTGTAAGGATGAACTGAATGCTTAATGAATGAGGCAGTCAAGGCACATGTATAAATACTAGCTCCTTTGCTAAGTGAAGGGAGAAAAAGGAAGACAAAAAACAACCCCTTATCTCAATAAGTTCAACATTTAACGGGATTGAAAACATGTAAACAAATATCTATAAACAAGTGATTTATACATATTATCATAGAAAGGGCATTTAGATTATGGATACCTTGGAAAGGCTTCTTCCTGAAGGTAGGGCTTTGGCTAATACTTGTAGGAAGCCAAGAGAGCCAGGAGATGGTGATGAGGGAGGTTACAAGTTTGAGAGGCTGAGGGTCTCAGGGTAAAGAAAGCCACTGTTATGTTTCTCCTGGGAATGGCCTCAAGATAAATCACACAAAATCATGAGAAGAAATGAGGTCTCACCTGATACCTAGAATTTAAACTGTACCTGTACCAGGGGTGGCTAAAGGCTTCTCCTCTCTTCCTACTCAGGGCTACATTAAAGATGGGTCAAGAGAGTAGATCAGAATGAAATCAGTTGACATGAGATTATGACCCTGAGATAAATTGCATTCTCAGGCACGTACATGCTAGGTCTTCCTCACTTGCATTCTGAAGAGAAGATGGAAATGAGGTATTATTTCTCAGTCTGACCCCAGGTGAGGTATGGAATTTGTCATCTAAGTCGAGTTCTGTTAACAGGAAAAGAAATTACCTTTTATTTTGTGACGAGTTCATCATGTCCAGTGTCTGGAATTTCTTGACGGGTGCGAAAAGGGGTAGCAGAGTAAAGATACCTGGCTTCTGTTCTCACTTTCTTCCCATCTTATTCTATCACCTGGCCTCCATGTGTCCCAGCACTTGCTCTGAGAGAATGTGAACAAGAGGCTGAGAGTTCTTGGGGAAACAGAAAAGTGATCCAAATACCCCTGAAGGAGAGTGTATGCTCCCTAGCCCTATTCAGTAATGCAAAGCCTGCCATTTTAGAATAAAACCCTGATACGCAAACTGAGAGGTCAGTTACTGTTGTTTTGGGGTTTTCATTTGTACCTCTTAAATATCACCATCCCTATCCCAGAATCCTCCCTGCTCCCACTTCTGTTTTCACACATATATAAATGTGATTTAGCGGCTTCCCACATTACTAACAAAGTTATATATATGGGAGCAAAAATGTTTTCTGTCCTCCTACAAAAACAGTGGATGTCCAAGCAGCATGATGTTGAGGTGAAAAGAATACTGACTTTGAAGTTAGAGGAACATGGTTCAGATTCTGGGTGTTCTACTTACAGGACCATGTTACTTTGGACAAATCCCATTCCATTTTAGGGACCAGTTTCATCATTACAAAAAATATATACAGTAATGATCTGGGACAATTAAGCTCAAAGTTTCATTCCCATTCTGAATGTAATACCTTGATCTCTCAACTGAGTTAGGAAAGATTCTGAGGTTCTGTCTCAGGCTAACACATAGAAGGGTGCTAAGTAATCCATATTACCCACCTAATTCTTTTAAGGATAAAGGGTTGCAGATTCTTCAGTTTACTTGAGGGTCTGCTTCATGTTTGATATGTAGGGAGTAGAAAGCTGGCCAGCTATAATAGATTGGCTAGGAGCTATGATAGCTATGAGTCTCAGACAGTAACAACATATCTGTTTTTTTTTAATGTTGCTATGTTATAATTAAATTTATTTTTAAATTAATTTCTAAAAAGATCTTGGATGTTGATAATTCCTTATCTCTCAAGTTTGGAAAAATATATCTTAAGTTCCTGTTTTCTCTCAGATAATCAGCTTGCATAATTTGATTTTACTAAAATATCAATGCTTAAAGAATTAAAGAGAAAAAAGAGAACAACAATTAGACATTCCTAAATGAAAAATAGTCTGCAGAAGGCCTCCGTCTAAGTCAAAAAGATTATTAAAAGTCATTTCTTAAACAACCACTATGTATCAGGAAATAAGCTAAGAAACAGTGATCAAAAGAAAGGGCAAAAGACACTTTCTGCTCTCTGAGAAGCTCACAGCATAATGGGTACATGAAAACAGCCAGAGAGTAACTACTTATCTACTGTATGGATTGGTAATATCAGCTAAGGGTAGATGGATGCTAACATCTGTGGGAATCAGAAAGTGCTCCTTGTAAAAGAAAGGATTGCATCTGAAACTTTCAGGAGCCAGACAAGTCAGGAGGCAGAGATGGAAACTGAAAACCTTTCTAGAATAAGGGGAAGCAAATAAAAACCCATGGCTTCCAAAGATTCAGCATCATGTGCAAGGAACAGTAAGAAGGTCAGTGTTTCTAGGTCACAATGTATATGGTGGGGAAATGGTTTAAGAAGACTTGACACATAGGAGGTGGCCAGGCTATGCAAGGTTTAGGATCAAAACAATGCATTTTATAATTTATACTGAAAGTAATGGGGAGCCATTGTAGTTTAAATAAAAAGGGTGTTGATATGATGAGATCAGAACCTTAGGAAGATTAGTTTGACATATGAGTGAAAGATGGACTGGGGTGGGAAGAAACTTAAATGAGGGAACCTAACTAGCAGTCTATGACATATGTAAAAGGAACTAATTAGGCAACCTTGACAAAGCAAGGAATCCCCAGGTAACATAAGACCTCAATGTCATAAAGGAGAAAAATATAAGTTACACTTCCATAACAAATATTTCCATTACCTTGACCCCAATGTATGTGATTGGAAGTGTTTTCTCTTAGCAATTAAAAGAAATATGATCCCTGGTGGCAGTGAAAGTATACTAGAGATAAGTTTAATCAAAGAACACACAATGATTTTAGTCTTAGGTATCTAATGAAATTTGTAGCACACTAAAAAAATTGCATCATAAGAATATGCCCACTAGAGCCATTCTCTCCCACTGACAGACACATAAAAATAACAATGTTCCATATTTCCCCAGAGATCATACTGGATTTTACACCAAATTATCTTCCCAAGACAACTATGGAATGGTTTCTGACAATGAAATGCTATCAACGTGTTAGAGTTGGAATCCTAGGGAATTATATCCTCCTATGCAGGTCTCATTTCATGTCTGGTCAAAGACCAAGACAAATATTCATAATTATCTTCAATTTGGCTTTTTCCAGTGCCACATTTCATCTCTTCAGTAGAATCCCCACTTCAACAAGGTTTTGTGGGTGTGTGTGGAATATTTCCTAAGTGAGCTTGGAAAAACAGCTGCTGTGAATGGTTTTGTACATAAAGACCCTGTGCATCTTTCTGAGATTTCTTGAGGATAATTGATAGAGCAGTCATCTCTGGCATATTTAGCTCTTTCTTTTCTTATCTCATCTAGTTTATTTGTTCTATCATTAGGTCAAAGTATAGGTACATTTGTGTGACATTTTTGAAATAATCAAAATTAGATTTTCAGTATACTTCGGGCCGTAGATAGAGAAAAACAGAGAAAATAGAGAGAAAGACACAGGAAGAGAGAAACAGAAAGAATAAGAAAAGACTAGAGCATGTTCAACTGAAATGCAACAAACTAGATGAGGAGAACAAGAGATTGGGCATTTAAGAAATCACCTGGAAATCAAAATGTGGTTAAACAGATCCAAACAAATGAAAGAATAGAAGGCAATGTGAAATATCTCATGGGAAAATCCACTGACCTGGAAAATAGATACAGGAGAGATATTTTTTATTTAACAAATGCTTTATTAACTTCTGTTTTCCATCATTCATTTCGGCCAGATTTTGAGTTACATTTTTCCCTATTTTTCCCCTACCCACCACCCAGAAAAGCAGTCCCACAAGATATCCCCTCATCCAATCTGCTCTCTCGAATATTTTCTCACATACCCCCTTCGACTTTACCATTAGGGCAAGGTGAATCTCTGTGCCCCAAAGCCTGCACATCTTATCACCAAATTACATGCAAAATAGCATTAATAATAGTATTTATATATATTTGAAACATTTAATTTAATTTAATGCTGAGGATTTATATGGGTTTATTTTATATCCTGCAACTTTGCCAAATTTATTTATTGTCTCAAGTAGTTTTTTACTTGATTCTCTAGGATTCTCTAAGTATATCATCATATCATCTGCGAAGAGTGATAGCTTGGTCACTTCTTTGCCTACTTTGATTCCTTTGATTTCTTTTTCTTCTCTAATTGCTACTGCTAGTGTTTCTAGTACCAGATTGAATAAGAGGGGTGATAGTGGACACACTTGTTTCACTCCTGATCTTATTGGAAAGGCTTCTAGTTTATCCCCATTGCATATAATACTTGCTGATGGTTTTAAATAGATGCTATCAACTATTTTAAGGCAGGCTCCATTTATTCCTATACTTTCTAGTGTTTTTAATAGGAATGGGTGTTGTACTTTGTCAAAAGCCTTTTCTGCATCTATTTAGATGATCATGTGGTTTCTGCTAGTTTTATTGTTGAAATCCTGGGCTCGGCTCCCAGGGCCCTGAGCTGTTGGCTCCCAGAGCACTGTGCTGGCCGCTCCCTGCTGGGCTGCCAGGCTGCCAGGCTGTCCTCAGTGGGGGGGTTAGCTTTTCTGTGTCGTTCTGCGGGTGCTGGAGCTCCAGAAGTTGTTCAAAGTCACCTTTTACATGATTTTTGAAATGGTGTGGGCTGGAGTGCTATGGAAATGCTGTTTCTACTCTACCATCTTGACATGCCACCCCCCCACCCCCAGCCAGAAGAGATAATTTTAAAATTATTGGACTACCTGAAAGCCATGATCAATAAAAGAACCTAGAAATCATCCTTCAGGGGGCAAAATAGAAGTTGAAAGAATCCACCTGGGGTGGCTAGGTGGAGCAGTGAGTAGAGCACCGTCCCTGGATTCAGCAGGACTTCAACTCAAATCCAGCCTCAGACACTTAGCACAAAAACTAGCCATGTGAACTTGGGCAAGTCACTTAACCCTAATTGCCCTACCTTCCCCCCTCCAAAAAGCAAAAATTAATTAATCAATCAATTAATTAAATAAATAAAACATTTTTTAAAGTTACCTGGAACTTTGGAGAGAACAGTTTCAGTTAAATCATAGCAAGTCATATTTCAAAGTATTGAGAGGAAGCAGAGACAACTGGTCATGAAGTAGATTGCTTTCTGATCTAAGTTTGGGTGAAAATAGGAGAAAAGATAGCGAACAATTGCTTGAGGGGAAGACACAGGAAATGGCTCGAGGACACACTTAGAGGGGCAGGCCTTGGTAAATAGAAGAGACTAATATAATAAAAATGACAATTTCACCCAAACTAAATTATGTATTTAGTGCCATACCAATCAATTTACCAAAAAACTACTTTCTAGAGTTAGACAAAATAATAACAAAATTTATTTGGAAAAACAAACGGTCTAGAATATCAAGGGAATTAATGAAAAGAAATGCTAGGGAAGGTGGACTAGCTCTGCCAGATCTTAATCTGTATTATACAGCAGCAGTCATCAAAACTGCTTGGTACTGGCAGAGGTGTAGCATAGTGGATCAATGGAATAGATTAGGTGCAGGAGACCAGCAGTTAATGAATATAGTAATCTATTGTTCGATAAACCCAAAACCCCAGTTTTGGGGATAAGAATGCACTATTTGACAAAAACTGCTGGGAAAACTGGAATACAGTATGGCAGAAACTGGGCATAGATCATTATCTAACACCATATACCAAAATCAAGTCTAAATGGGTGCATGATCTAGGTGTAAAGGATGATACTGTAAGCAATTTGGGAAAGCAAGGAATAGTTTACCTGACGGATTTGTGGAGAGGGGAAGATTTTAGGACCAAACAAGAATTAGAGAGCATTATAAAATGCAAAATGGATAATTTTGTCTAAATTTGTCTAAAACTGGAGAAGAGAGTTAGGGATGATGTCAAGGATTTTGAGATGGAGAGACAAAGTAAGACAAAGGTTAATAAGAAAGAATGGGATATAGATCTATCCTCAAAGAAAATCTGAGACTGTATGACAGAGGAAGGTGCTAACAAAGTTTGCCAAGGACCTCTCAGGTGGCCTCATTCCAGGGGAACCATGGGCTCACCATAAATGTCCTCCTACTCAGCACGTAGTAAACTCATTGAGAGCAAAATGATGATGCCACTAAAAGACCAGCAAAGGATCGAATTTCTACATTAATCTCCCATGTGTTGGATCATCAGCTTAGTCTCATGCATTCTCACAATCTCCATACATAGTAAGGATCCTTATGGAAGAGTAAGTCTTATGTTCATGGGTGGTTCAATTGGGCCAATGTTTTAAAAAAAATTCTCATTTATTAAATGAATGCAGTCCTCTACACAATTAACGAAACCATAAATCTATTGGTAAAGGTTTTTGCATTTTTGTTTTGACTATATGAATATATACAAAGTTAATAATTTTATGTCATAGTGGTAAAAGTAGAAGCAGCAGTAGAAATAACAATAGTAATAATAATAAAGAATTTGTATTTTGAAAAATACTTTACAAATATGTCATTTGAACACTGAACAGCTGAGGCAGGCAGATGTTAACTGACTTGCCCAGAGTCACAAAATTAATAATTGTCTAAGGCTCAATTTGATGTCAGCTGCCTCCAATTCTACAGCTTTATAGCCTGGGTCATCTTCCTGCCTCTAAAGCCATTGTGTAAAACCCATGAAGAAAGAGACAAGGTGCCACAATGATATTATCCTTCTTGTTGTTGATACTGGTTATTAAACTTCAATAAATCCCTTATTGATAATAATTCAATCTATTTAATGAAAAGAAAAATTCCAGTCACCTCACCTATGCAACCAGGATTACTATATGAGTCCACTTTCTTCCAATTTTTAAAAAATTCTGTATTTTAATATTTGAGTTGTTGATTCAGTTGGAATACACTGAATTGTTCGGTATTGTATATGACACCTTTCTGGTTGCTATGGGGTTTGGGTGGTAGAAAGTAAACTATTAGTATTCAACAATTATTGACAATTATTAGCATGCTCTGTGCCTATAAGAACTATTAGCATAAGATAATATATAGGTAGATACATAAAAGATCTCATACATACATGTGTGTATATAGATAGATAGATAGATAGATACATGTGAGTATATGTACATAGGAGTATGAATAGATATGAGTACCCATATATGTATACATGCTTTTGGTATAAGCAAAGTAAGAAAAACAAAAATATATAGAATGATAATATTGAAAAATTTTTAAATGCAAACAAATGTCAAAACAAGATGTATTAAAAAAGATCCACAATCTTTTGTAGAAATGGAAGTTTCATGAGTATGTTGTTTTATCTATAAAAATTCTTGATGCATTATTTAGGTTTTATGAATTTTTTCTCTTTTTTCATTCCTTAAAAATACTGTTCCTTATGTAGGATGGCTCTGAGGCAGGGGACAGATACTGGGAGAATTTTGGTGATGAAAAGCAAAACATCAATAAGATTCATTAAATAATTTTGTAAAAAGATATAGAGGAAGGTGTGGCTAGATGGTGCAGGAAATAGAGCACCAGCCCTGGAGTCAGAAGGACCTGAGTTCAAAACCGGCCTCAGACACTTAACACAAAAACTAGCCATGTGACTTTGGGCAAGTGACTTAACACCAATTGCCCTCAAAAAGAGCAAATAAAAAAGATATAGAGGATAATTCAGGGAGTAAAACAAAGTAAGGGCATTATGGGAAAGGGAAAGACATGAAAATATTAGTGAACTACAAGGAATAAGTCAGGAGCTAAAAAGTGAAGGAAGGTGTGGAGATAACCAGCTGGGAACTGAATGGTATCAAGAAGACTTGAGGACCTAGGGTCACGGATTTCTCATAAGAGCTATTTCTCCATTTAGAATGAAAATGGAGAAAGTGTCTGAAGATATTAAAATGACATGAAATGAGCAGAAGGGGAGCAGCAGGAAATTTCCTTGAGGGACTTCAATTATTCAATCAGCGAGTTATGAAGCAAGATCCTCACATGAGAAGTTGGGTTTATTTTGGTGCTATGGGACACATGAAAACTGATGTGAAGGTTGCTGAAAGTAGACAGAATGAAATACTCACTGGAGTAGTGAGTAGTAGAAAATTGACTTTGGTGCAATCTGATCCCAAGTAACGTTAAATGACACAACTATGTAATGAATGTATTCAAGGAAAGTTTCCCGATTTCCTGTATAGTCCATCAGAGACACATGAAGAAAAACAATAATTGAAGATTTGGGGAGTAATTGAGGGACAAATGAGCAAGGTATACAAAATTTGATGATAGAGTTTACTTAATTAAACAAGGCTATGGACATAAAAGATTAAAAATAAACAAAGAAAAGAGTTTAGCTACTGCAATGATGGATAGAGAAAGAAAAAGAAGGTGGTAGGACTGGAGGGCACTGTGAGGAAAATTAGGCTCAGAGGTCTTCTTGTTTTTGTTTTGTCAATTAGTCATGTCTAATTCTCTGTGAATCCACTTGGGATTTTCTTGGCAAAGATACTGGAGTGTTTTGCTATTTGCTCCTCTTGTTCATTTTGCAGATGAGGAAACTGAGGCAAACATGGTTCATTGAAGAAGCCAAGATCACACATCTAGTTAGTGTCTGAGCCTGCATTTGAACACAGGTCTTCCTGATCCAGGGCCAATACCAATCCCATTGTGCCACCATGCTACCTGATGGTTTTCAGGCCTATGGAAAGATGGAATGAAAACAGTTTTTCAATTAACAAGGGAATTTTGGAGTTCAATAGTAAGTCACTACCCACCATCTAAGAAACCCTATTGCTCCTCGTATGAGAGATTAGGTCATGGAATTTCAATGTGAAAATCTATGAATGTAACAAACATAATGTCATATCTTTTTCCACAGGTCACATAGAATTTGACAATAAATCATCTTCACAAGACAAATAAGGATGCTTTCTTTGGATAAAATTCTGGGGATAGTACACCTGCAAATAACTGGATTTGGATTCCTAGGGAACTGTACCCTCCTCTTCCTAAATAGCTTTAATTTCCTCATTTCTCAGAGAACAAGACCCAAAAACCTTATTATCATCCACTTGGCCTTTTCCAATGCCATGGTGCTTCTCTTTAGGGGAATACCTACTACAACAAGGCTCTGGGGAATGAAATGTTTCTTGGATGAGACTGGAATTAGAATCCTAGCCTACAAGCAGAGATTTACCTGGAGCCTCTCCTTGTGCAGCACCTGCCTCTTGAGCCTCTTCCAGGCCATCACTATTAGTCCCAACAACTCCATATGGGCACAGCTCAAAATGAGAGCACCAAAGTGCATCATTCCATGCATTCTGCTTTGCTGGATCATCAATGTACCATTAAATCTAATTCTACTTATGTACCATGTTGGTCCAGAGAACAGAACAGATGGTAAATATGCTTGCATCACTGGGTATAGATTTCTAGATGTGTATAATAAAAATCATGTTAAATTTGTACTTATAGGATTTGTTTATGATGCTTTGTTTGTGTGTCTCATGACCTTTTCAAGTCCTCACATGGTTCTCATACTATATAGACACAAGAAGCTTGTAAAACATATTCATGGTAAAAGCCTCTCCACAAAAATATCTCCTGAAACCAGAGCTACTCAAGCTATCTTGCTTCTAGTGGGCATCTATGTTTTGTTTAACATATTCAGTACCATTTTTGCTCTGTGTACGTTCTATTTTAAATACACAAACACTTGGATGATGCATGCCTCATCATTCCTGACTCTGTGGTATCCATCAGTCAGCCCTTTTATTCTGATCTACATTGATAACCGGATCCCCAAGAGCAGTGCTTATTGTTAAACAGAAAAGTCACAGGCTGTCCATTACCCTATAATGCCAATCCACACAGAAGACCTATAGAGGCATAGAGACTCAAAATGTTTCAGCTCAATGGAACATGAAAGTACATCTAAGTCAGTCATTCAAGAAATTCCTGAACCTGAGGGGCAAGATCAATGAATCATGAAGAAATGTTTGCTTTCTCAATTCTACCCCCCTTTCCATATTTGGCATTTCCATGCAAAACATCAAAGCATCTGAACGAACCTTAAAAAAAATTACTCTTCTAGGCTGAGATTCTGGGACTTTCCTTAAACTTGTCTGATGCTAATTCTTTACTTTTATAATTTCTTTTTACTTCTCCCTTGGAAACTATATTAGCAACATGTCATGTCAGGGAACATTTGTACTGGTTTCCCCCGACCCTCTCTAATTAGAAACAGCTCTCCTTGTAATCCTAGTAATTTAATGTCCTGAATGAATTTGCCACCCAGAAACTCACCTTTGGTCAGATAGGTTAAGTATTTTCCACTTTCTGGCATAACTCTTATAATTAATTAAAATATGGATCAATAGGTTTATAATATATTCATGTTGATGTTTTGTGATATTAATGCATCTTTCAGAAAGTGAATTAATAAAAAGAAATAATAAAAAACAATGACGATTTTGCCATGGACATGACATGTGTTCATATGCATGGGCATCAGGGGAGTCCTACTGCCCTTTGTGAGTGGAGCTAACGCTCCACTCCTTTCACTGGCCAAAGTCTCTTATATGCTAACAGTATAGAGTCAGTAATAAAAACAGCCTCACTCCACTTGCAGCAATTTTCCACTCATTTTCTGGTGCAGATGAATTTTATTTTGAAAGTGTTTTTTGTTCAGCTTAAAAATAAAATAAGAATATATTTGCTAAGCTTCTTGGAAATCTCATTAAAGATTCTTCAAACAAGAAAGGATAGAAAATGGAGAAGGTGGTATATATTTGTGTGTATGTCTATATAGCAGAGAGAAAAACTGCAAAGAATACTGAGAATTAAAACATCTAGGATTTCATAAGAGACAAATTCATTGAAAACATCAAAGTATAAAACCCATTATCTCAAATATTTATAGAGACAGGTCTTCATGTTAGTCAACAAATAAAAAAAACTAGAAGTTCTAAAGCAAGGAAAGAAACTTGACATCATAGGTTTTAGGGTGCCTCCACTGTCTCTCTCCCCACTCATTCTGAACCCCTTCTAACCTGTTTCCTGATCTTTTTATTCCACCATAACTGTCATCTCTACAGTTAAGAATGATCTTTTAGTTGCCAAATCAAATGACCTTTTCTCAGTCTTCATCCTTCTTGACCTCTCTGCAGCCTTTGACACTGTTGATCATTCTCTCCTCCTTGATATTCTCTTCTCTCTGGGTTTTCAAGGTATCACTCTCTCCAAGTTTCCCTTGATGTGTCCAAAGACTAGTAACAACACATTCTGTTACATATTCAGAGTTTATGCATTCACTATTTGGAGTCTTAGAACATCCAATCTGGACAATCCTAGTGATACCACTTAGGCCTGAGTAATCAGTTGAATTAGGTGTACTTATTTGGTAAGACTAGCTAAGAAAAGCTCTGTCAGAAGTAAATAATGTTATGTCATTCAATATCATTTTGAAGAATATCACCAATGTAAAAGAGTCTTGCTGAGAAACTTTTGTGATCATGGAAAACAGAAAGGAACTGAGTGAGGGACCCAAAAGAGTCTTCTACTTGAGGAAATTAAGGGGAGAGAAAGAAAAGGGAAAAGGAGGGAAGGAGAGGGGAAGAAAGGAGAAAAGAAAAGAGGAAGAGGAGAGGGGAGGAGAGAAGAGAAATTAAACCAAAAAAAAAGAAAAGAATGGAAGGTTCCCTATGAAGACAATTCATTCTCATCACCTAATGGGGAAATACTCATACTCTCTGGTAAAAAAGAAAGGTAAGGAGAGGTAAGTGGATTGCTTTTGTAATGGGAAAGTATTAAAGTGACAATGGGGAGCAAGGATTATTCTGACTTTTCTACACAGTTGATTTGGGAATAAAAGGATTGTATTAAGTGAAAATGTAGCAAGAGCTGGAAAGTGTGCTCAGGGTGCCATATATAGGAAGACAGGTCTCAGGGACTGTAAGATGGAAAGAGTGAGGAAAGGAAAAGGTTAAGATGAATGCAAAACTTACTTATGCAGCAAACATTCCAGAGAGCACAATGGGAGGGGTAGTTCAATATGAAATTATGCATTAGAGTCGGGGATAGGGAGACCAATTTGAAGGAGATATGACTAAGGGAGATAGAATCAAAGAAGAGAGAACAGGAATTAAACAATGATATCCAGAGGGTGTGGAATAGTGAAGATTTAACAAAACTTAAGGAAAGAGTTCAGACATATTATCCCACCCTATTCTCCAAAGCCTAAGCAGCTGGTGTATATATTGGAAATAGGATGAAAGGGGAACCTGTAATAGAAAGTAAGCAGAATGCTTGGAGTAATGTGTTCCAAAAGCAAGGTGCATATATCTGATAATTTTCAGTTATTTTTGTCATTGCCATTCTTGGTAAATTTTAAACATTGCTTGGAGTTTCTATGGGAATTCTTAATTTCTAGCTGAGCTGTTTGACTTTTAAAGCCCTTCACAAGCATCATAATATTCTTGATAGCTTTATTTTTTGTTGTGAAAAAGTAATTATCTTTTGGAGAGTTACTATAGAAATTTGGAAATGGGAATATTAGTAAAAATATAACTGGATTGTCTAAAAAATAAGCCTGATGAGTATAGAAAAGAAAGTATACATTGGTATGAATTTTTGGGATGTGAATAAGAACCAAGCAGAGAAACTACACAAAATTATAAAAAAGTAATTAGAAATACCAAAACCACAAAATTATCAAAATTTAAAAGCAATGGAACTATAATGCCCAAGCTTAGATCCAAAGAAAGAGAAGTTACCCTTCCATAACAAGGACTTCCATTACCTTGGCACCATTGAATGTGATTGGAAGAATTTTCAGATATTGGTTAACAGGAAGATATGCCCTGGTGGCAGTGAAAGTGTCCTGGAGATAAGCTTAAGCAAAAAACATACAATGATTTTAGTCATAGGTATTTAATGAAATTTGTAGGAGACTATAAATATTGCAGCACTAGATTATGCGACCTATGTTATAGAAGTATACTCTCCCACTTGTACACACATGATTGGTCCCCACAATGGGAAACATTAAGTATATAACAATCATAATGCTCGATATTTCTCCATAGGTCATAATGGATTTTACAGCAAATCATCTGCCCAAGAAACCTATAGAATGGTTTCTGAGGATGAAATGCTGGAGATGGTATACGATCAGCTGGCTGAAGTTAGAAGCCTAGGGAATTGTTTCCTCCTATTCCTATATAAGTCTTATTTCATTTCTTGTCAAGAACAATATACTTCACTATCATCAATTTGACCTTTTCCAGTGTCACATTGCATCTTTTCAGTAGAATCCCTATTTAAACAAGGTTTCACTGGTGTGTGTGAAATGTTTCCTAGGTAACCTTGGGAAAAGAGCTGCTATTAATACTTTTGTACATAAAGTTCCATTGCATCTTTCTCAAATTCCTTTTGGATAGAGATCTAGTGGTCATATGTGGAATATTAAGCTTTTTTTTCTTCCCTCATATAGTCTATTTGTTGCATTGTTAGGTTTAAACTTAGGTACATTTGGGTGACATTTTAGTACAATTAGAACTAGTTTTGCAGCATAGTTGGGGCAAATTGGTAACTCAATAAACAATTAATTAGTCTGTTTACTTCCCCAAAACACTAATATTTATCATCTTGAACTTTCATAATTATTGTCTATCAGAAAATGGTGACATAAAATCTCAGCATAAGTTCAAAAGACGTTTCTCTTGCTATAAATAATTCTTATTGATGATTTATAGTTATATTGATTCTTATAATATTCTTTGTTATGTTTGTGGACAACTTGAATGTCTTTTGAAAGCTTCTGGATCATATATGCTTTGATGACTTACCAATCAGAGAAAGGTTTTTATTCTCATTTATCCCTATACTTGAGAAACCAGAATCATATGATATAATACCTAGAAAGATTTTCTCTTTTCACTATCAAAGTATAAAGATTAGAATCAAGGGGATGGCTAGGTGGCACAGTGAATAGAGCACCAGTCCTGGAGTCAGGAGAACCTGAGTTCAAATCCAGCCTCAGACACTTACCACTTACTACCCATGTGACCTTAGACAAATAACTTAACACCAACTGCCCTGCCTCCCCCCCTCAAAAAATCAAAAAAGATAAGAATCAAGAAAGAGGACAGGTGAGAGACAGAGACACAGTGTTAGAAGCAGACAGAAACAGAGAAATGGAGAGATAGACACACAGAGAAAGACACAGAAACAAAGAAAACACAGAGACAAAGAAAGACACAGAAAGAGTAAGAGAAAAGTAGAGGATGTTCAACAAAATGCAAAATACTGGATGAGGAGAGCAAAAGATTAGGCACTTAAGTGATCACCTGGAACTCTGGAGAGAACATCTTCAATTGAATCATATCAAACACTATATTTCAAAGGCCCAAGAAGTTGAAGCAATTGGTCATGAAGCGGACAGATTTTTGCTCTCAGTTGGGGTGAAAAGAGAAGAGATACAAGAAAATAGCTTAGGGGAAGATGTGAGAAATTGATCAGACATGCATTTAGAGGGGCAGGCCTTGGTAAAGACAAGAGATATTTATTTGTCTAAGACTGGAGAAAAGGAGAGAATTAGGAATGATGTCAAGGATTTCAAGAAGAGGGGAAAGAAGACTTAATGTATTCAATGAGGGAGAATGTAACACAGTAAGATGTGTGCTCAAGGAAAAGTTGAGACCATACAACTGAGAGATGAAAATGCTCACAAAGACTCAGTCAAACACTTGTCAGGTGCCCTCATTCCAGCAGAACCATGGGTTCAAAAGAAAAGTCCTCCTACTCAGCAAATAGTAAACTCATTGAGAACAGTGATGGTATTACTAAAACACCTGTATAGGCTTGGGTTGCTACAATGAATTTCCCATATGTTGAATCCCATGCATGCTCACAGGCTCCATATATAATAGTATTCATCATTATGGGAGAGTATGACCTATGTTCATGGGTGGTTCTCTTGCCAATGTTTTTATTTTAAATCCTCATTCAGTAAATGCTTCTGCTTTGCACAAATAATGTCCTTTACACTATTAAAGAAACAGTCGATCTATTGGTAAATGTTTGGGCATTTTCATGTTGACTATATGAATACTTACAAAGTTAGTCATTTTAATATATCATAGAGGTAGAAGTAGAAGCAGTAGTGGAAATAATAACAGTAATTATAAAACATTTACACAGCACTTTAATTTGGAAAAATACTTTACAATATGACATTTTATCGCCGTAATGACTTTGGGAAGTAAGAGCTATTATCATTCCCATTTTACAAAAGAGCAGCTGAGGCAGGCAGATGTTAAGTGACTCGCCCAGAGTCACATAGCTAATAAATGTCTTGCAGGATTTGAAATCAAATGTTCATGACTCTAATTCCAGAGCTTTATACCCTGGCCCATTTTGCCACCTCTGAAGTAAACATGGTGAATGCACTAAGAAAGAGACCAGGGACTACACTGATATGATTTTGTTCTTGTTGATCCTGGTTAATATTATCCATCAAACCTCTTATTTCTATTAATCCCACCAATTTACTGAATAGAAAAACCAGAAGCCACCTCACCTACACAACTAGGATGACTATTTTCTTCCACATTCTTCCAGTTTTTTTTAATTATTATTTTAATGTTTTGCTTGTTCTTCCAGTTGGAATACATTGAGTTGCTGGGTGCTGTATGTGATCCATTTCTGTTTGCTATGGGGTTTGGGAGGTAGAAAGTAAACTGTTAACACTCAGAAATTAGAGACATCAATTGGGGAATGGCTAAACAAGTTGTGGTATATGCATGTAATGGAATATTATTTTGCTATGAGAAATGAGGAGCAGATGGATTTCATATTTACCTGGAGAGGTTTATGAACTGATGCTGAGTGGAAGAGTAGAACAAGGAGAAATTTGTACACAATCACAGACAAAACATATGTGTGATGACCAACTATGATAGATTGTACTCTTCTCAGCAATGCAATAATATGTCAATCTCAAAAGACTCATGATGGAGAGAGATATCTATATCCAGAGAAAGAACTAGAAAGAACTGGGTCTGAATCCTTATTGAAGCAAACTATTTGATCTTTTTTTTCATGTTTGGTTTTATTTCCTCTTTACCATTTTACATTCCATCTGGTACAATTCGCCTTTGTAACCTGACTAATGTCTGATGTGAAAGTATTTGCAGATCCTATACTTGATTGTATGTAGTCATGGGGGGAGGGGAGGAAGGGAAAGAAAATTTGGAACTCAAGGAATTATGGAATTGAATCTTGTAAACTAAAAGTAAACAAACAAATTAATAAAGACAAAAAAGAAAAATAAAGTGAATATAATCCATAAAGGGTGGTGGGAGGGAATCGACATTCAGAAAGATAGAAGAATTTCATGCATTCTTTTTTTCTTTTTCAGGAGGGAAAGCAGGGCAGTTGGGGTTATGTGACTTGCCCAAGATCACATGGCTAGTAAGTGTTAAGTATCTGAAGTCAGATTTGAACTGAGTTCATCCTGACTCCAGAGCTGGTGCTCTATTCACTGCATCACCTAGCCTACCCATTTTCATGCATTTTTTGAGAAAAGATCAGAGCTAAATAGAAAATTTGACTTTCAAATACAAGACTCAAGAGAAGTATGAAAATGTCAATAGGAAAGAGAAATCACAAGGGTCTTATTAAAGTTAAACTATTTGCATTCCTACATGGAAAGATGACATTTGTAACTCATAAGGCCTTTCTCACTATTGATAGTTTGAAGGAGAATATATAGGGCACAGGGAGCACAGTGTGAATTTAATATGAAGGGATGATATCTTAAAAAATAAAATTAAAGGGTGAAAGAGGAGTGTACTGGGAGAAAGAGAAAGAAGTAGAATGGAGCAAATTATCTCACATAAAAGAGGCAAGAAAAAGGTTTTTACAATGGAGTAGAAGAGGAAGGAGTTGAGAGAGAGTGAGTGAACCTTACTCTCATCAGAACTGACTCAAAGAGGGAAAAACCATACACACTCAACTGGATATAGAAATCTATCTTACCCTACAGGAAAGTAGGGGGAAAGGGGATAATAGAAGGGGGGTGATAAAAGGGAGGATAGATTGGGGGAGTGGGAAGTGAAAAACAAAACAGTTTTGAGGAGTGACATAGTGAAAGGAAAATAGAATAGAATAAACAGGGGGCAGGATAGGATGGAGGGAAATATAGCTAGTCTTTCACAATATGATTATGATGAAAGTATTTTGCATGACTACATATATATAACCTATGCAAAACTGCTTTCGTTCTCAATAGGGGGGAGAGGAAAGGAGAGAATTTGGAACTCAAATTTAAAAAAAAATTAATGTTAAAATTGTTTTTACATAAAACCACAGGACAATAAAATACTAAATAAATTTTTAAAAAATAATGACTTTGAAAGACCTAGTTATTTTGACTTTTATAAATACTCAAATTCAGTATAAAGGATAGATGAAGATGCTATCTGCATCCAGAGAATCAATAAATTCATAAAAAATAAAGTATGTATATATTAATTTTACATATACATACCTATTTATGTCTAAGGTTAGCCATATCTAGGGTGGTGGGGGAGAAAAAAAAGAAATTCACATGACATTTTTGTCATAAATTTATTATAATTTAATTTGAATTAATTATAATTAAATTTTTATTATAAATTTTAAAGGAATTTCAAGTTGTACATGATAGACTTGCAGTTTCAAGTGCAATCATCTTTTTTATACTATGTTATGAAAAATGTTTGTTTTAATCTCTAAATTAAAAATTAAATTTTAAAAAATCATTACAGGCATAGGGTTCAGGCAATGAAAATGTTTGTAGTTGATGGCAGAGTAAAGGTAGCATTTCTGCCTTAGCTTCTCCAAAACCTCCTCAACAACACCTAGAAAGTGTGCCAGATGAAATACTAATTGCAAAAAAAGAGAGAGAGAAAGTTACAGAATCATATTTCCAACAAAGGGCAACTTAGGGAGACAGAGGAGTTGGGGGGTGGGGAGGGGCTAGCCTGGCACACAGTGCAGTAAGGGCAGCAGTGGTGTATGAGTGGGGAATGAGGAGAGAATTAACAGTAGTAGTACTTGCAGCAAGAGGTATTCCCCAGAGATGATAAAGGGACTGAGCACCAGAACAGAAAATACTGGGGCAGGAAGAGATACCAGAATACCTCTTTATTAGCACTAAGAACAGGAATGGGTACCACCTGGTTACTCTGTCAACTATTACCTAGTGTCAGACCACAAAGCCAGGACAGAGAGGAATGGTTTGTGGGAACAGGGACTCTACCTATGAAAAAAGTAAGGAACAAGTTCCAGAAACATAGTTGTATGTCCCAAGAGCAGAGTAGGAATTCAATTTGTTAACCCCATACATAAACCTATAGTGTAATAAATCATGGAAGGAAACCAAAACTATAGGGCATGGGGCAACATTTTTATCACTTGAACCTACATAACCTTTCACCAGGATAACAGTGGCTGACTTTAGCAGTAGTCTATGGAAAGTCAACCACACAGAAGGCAGCAGACTTGGATCAGAAACCTACAGAGGACAGAAACAGCAGGATGTAGTTCTCCTTGGATCATATTTAGAAATGTTGAAAAGCTGTTGTTTAGTGTTATGTTGTATCTGATTCATCTTCACCCCACAGACCATGGCATTCTAGGGCTTTCTATTCTCTAGTATCTCTCAAAGTTGGCCCAAGTTCATGTTCTTTGTTTCCATGATGCTATCTACCCACCTCATTCTTTGACATCCTCTTTTCCTTTGCCTTCAATCTTTCCCAACATCAGGGTCTTTTCCAGTAATTCCTGTCTTCTCATTGGATGATCAAAGTATTTAAGCTTCAACTTCAGTACTTGAACTTCAAGGAAATAGCTTGAATTAATTTCTTTAAATATTGACTGATTTTATCCCCTTGCTGTCTAAGGTACTCACAGAAGTATCTTCTCCATCAGCATAATTTGAAAACATCAGAGCTCTCAGGTTTCCTTATGATCCAATTCTCTCTTTTGTCCTTTTTAAAAAAAAATTATTTATTTTTAACATTGTTTTTTTTTTATTTTGAGTTCCAAATTCTCTTTCTTCTACATCTCTCCCACACATCATTACGGCAAGAAATGTGATATTAAATAATGCAGGTGAAATCATGTAAAACAATTCCATATTGCAAAAAAAAAGTAAGAAAAGGTAAAATGAAAAAGTATGCTTCAGTCTATATTCAGACTACATCAGTTCTCTCTGGAGGCTCATAGGATGTCTTTAATCATCTAATTACTGAGAATAGCTTAGTCATTCATAGTTGATCATCTAACAATAATGCTGTGTGCAATGTTCTCCTGTTTCTGCACACATAACTTTGCATCAGTTTGTGTAAGTTAAAATTTTTCTGAAATCATCCTGCTTGACATTTCTTAGAGCCCAATACTATTCTATTATGATGATATGCCATAACTTGTTCAGCCATTCTCCAGTTTGCGGGTATCTCTCCAATTGCTAATTCCTTGCCAGCACAAAAGGAGCTACTATAAATATTGTTGTTTGCATAGGTCCTTTTCCCTTGTTATTTTTTTTCTTTACAATATAGACCTAGTAGCACTAATATTGGATCAAAGGATATTCACAGTTTTATATCCCTTTGGTTATAGTTCTATATTGTTCTCCTGAATGGTAGAACCAGTTCAAAACTCCACCAATAGTGTATTAGCTTCCCAATTTTTCCACATCCCCTACAAAATTTATAATTTTCCTTTTCTGTTATGTTCACCAATCTAATAAGTACAAGGTAGTTTCATTTGTTTTTCCCTATTTTTAAGATTTAAATTTGTATTGATTTATTTTTATTTATACACATATTTATAATGTATTTTTATCTTTAGCTTTTATTTTATTTTAATATTGATTTTTATATATTTATATATCATGATATATTTTATATTTAAGTATCTAAATATATTTTAATTATTTTTGTTTTAATTTGTATTTTTCTACTTTTTAAATCATTTTTCATGTGCCTATAGATAGCTATGATTTCTTCATCACAAAACTGTCTCTTCATATACTTTTACCAATTATCATTTGGGGAATGACTTACATTATTGTCAATTGGATGCAGTTCTCTATATATTTGAGAAAGTAGGCCTTTATCAGAGATAGTTGCTGGAAAATGTTTTTCTCTTTCTGCTTTCTGCTTTCCTTCTAATCTTGGTTGCATTGGTTTGGTTTGTGCAAAGCCTTTTTAATTTAACATAATCAAAATTCTCCATTGTCTATCCCATAATGCTCTAGACCTCTTATTTGGTCATGAATTTGTCTCTTTTACATAGATCTGACAGATAAAATTTTTCATACTTCTCTACTTGCTTTATGTTATCAACCTTTATGTCTAAATCAGGGACCCATTTTGACCTTTTCTTGGAATACTGCATAAGATGTAGGTCTGTACCTAGTTTCCATCATACTGTTTTCCAGCTTTCTCAACAGTTTTTGTCAAATAGTGAGTTCTTATCCCAAAAGTTTGGGTCTTTGGGTTTATCAAATACTAGGATACCATGACCATTTACTACTATGTCTTGTGTACCTAATCTATTGCACTGATGCACAACTCTATTTCTTAGCCATCACTAGATTGTTTTGATCACTGACACTTTATAAGACAGTTTGAGATGTGATACAACTAGGCCATTTTCCTTCATATTTTTCTCATTGATTGCCTTTATATTATTTTTTTTTTAGTTCTCAAACATCCACTTTTATAAGATGTTGAGTTCTGGGGGGTGGGGCCAAGATGGCAGAGTAGAAACAACACTTCCAAAGTGCTCTGCCCCACACCACTTCCAAACTATGTGAAAGGGCACTCTAAACAACTTCTGTAACCACAGCACCCACAGAACGACACAGAGAAGCTAACCTCCTGCTGAGGAAAGCTCAGCAGCCCTGCAGGAAGGGCCAGGCAGTGCTCTGGGAGCTGACAGCCCAGCATGCAGAGAGCCGAGTCCAAGGCCCCGTGAGGAGCAGTTTTAGCCCAAGGGCAGCCAGGCCAGCAGCCGGTTGGAGGGACCCCAGAACACCAGCAGCTGTGGCCATTCCAGAATTATCAACACAGACATGCCTAGGACAAAGTAAGAGGTTATTGCCTTATGGACTTTGGGACTAGTATTTGGGGAACTCATCAGCTTCCTCCCCTAGGGGCTAGAAGCCACTGAGGAGACATGCCATTTTGCAGTTTTCAGTGGCAGCTCCAGCTCCTGGCCTGCAAACTGTAGGGAGATACAGCGATCAGGTTTAGGGGGTAATCGCTTTTGCTTTAACCTCCCTGAATCTGGATTATGGTCTGGGGTGGAGGTCATGGGGTGGGGATCCAGCTTGCCAGAAACGGAAGTTGTGAAGACCCCAACTTTGGGACAAAAGCTCACCTGTCTGGTGGCAGAATCCTACTGTGGCAACAAGCCCCAAAGTCAAGTAATTAAGTGGTAACATGCCTAGGCAAAGGAAACAAAATAAACAAAAAATGCAACATTAGACTCCTATTTTGGGGGCAAAGAGGATCGAAGCAGGGAAAAGGAGGAGGACTGTGAGGTCAGAAATCCTGCTCCAAAAGCCCCAAAAGAATATATGAGTGGGTTACAGGCCATAGAGGACCTTAAGAAGCAGATAAGAGAAGTGGAGGAAAAATTGGGAAGAGAATTGAGAAGGATGCAGGAAAAGTATGAAATGAGAGTCAATAGCCTGACTGAGGAAAATAACACCCTAAAAAATAGACTAACTCAAATGGCAATACATACTGAATTTCTTATCTTCCCAGATTGAATGGGTGACAAGGGAGGAAGGGAATGGATCTGAATTCGAGGTTTTAAAATTAAAAGTTTCAAATATTTATAAATACTATTAATAATACTATTTTGCATGTTCTTGGGAGATAAGATGTTCAGGCATTGGGGCACAGAGGCTCACCCCATCATAATGGTAAAGTTGAAGGGGGTATGGGAGAAGATATGGGAGAGAGCAAATTGGATGAGGGGATATCTTGTGGGACTGCTATTCTGGGGTGGTGGGCAGAGGCAAAAATGGGGGAAAATTGTAACTCAAAATCTGGCAGAAATGAATGATGTAAACCAGAAATTAATAAAGCATTTGTTTAAAAAAAAAGATGTTGGGGGCGGAGCCAAGATGGCGGAGTAGAAACAGCTAGTCCAAGCCTCTCTGCCCCCAGATTCTCCACAAACTATGTAAAAAAGGACTCTGAAAATCTTCTGGAGCCCCAGAACCCACAGAACGACACAGAGAAGCTAACCTCCCGCTGAGGACAGCCCAGCACCCTGCAGGAAGGACCAGCGCAGTGGTCTGGGAGCCGGCAGCACGCAGAGCGCAGGAGCTGAGCCAAGCCCAGGTCCACTTGAGCTGAGGTTTTAGCCCCAGGGCAGCAGGGCCAGCAGCCGGCTGGAGGAACCCCAGAACACCAGGAACTGTGGAGACGCCAGAATTATCAACATAGACTTGCCTAGGACAAAGTAAGAGGTTAGTGTCCTATGGACTTTGGGAGCTGTATTTGGGGAATGCGTCAGCTCCCTCCCCTGGGGGCTAGAAGCTGCTGAGGAGACACACCACTGTGTAGTTTTCAGAGGCATTTCCGGCTCCCAGCCTACAAATCGTGGGGAGATCCAGCGATCAGTCTTGGGGGGTAATCGCTCTTGCTTTAACCTCCCTGGATCTGGATTGTGATCTAGGGTGGAAGTTGTGGGTGGATTTATAGCTTGCCAGAAACGGAAGTTGCCCCCCACACGTTTGGGACGAAAATTCCTCTAGCTGGCCTTAAAGCCATAGTGTGGCAACAAGCCCAAAAGTCAAGCAATTAAGTGGCAACATGCCAAGGCAAAGGAAACAGAAAAAATGCAACCCTAGACTCCTATTTTGGGGGCATAGAGTGGGAAAAGGACTGTGAGGTCAGAAGTCCTGCTCTGAATGCCCAGGGGAAAACATGAGTGGGTTGCAGGCCATAGAGGACCTTAAGGAGGACTTTAAAAATCAAATAAGAGAAGTGGAGGAAAAATTGGAAAGAGAAATGAGAAGGATGCAGGAAAAGTATGAAATGAGGGTCAACAGCCTGACTGAGGAAAACAACACCTTAAAAAATAGACTAACTCAAATGGCAAAGGAGGCCCAAAAGGGCAATGAGGAGAAGAATGCCTTAAAAAGTCGAATTTGCCAGATGGAAAAAGAATCTCAAAAGTTCACTGAGGAGATTCATTCCTTCAGAGTTAGACTGGAGCAAATGGAAGCTAGTGACTTTATGAGAAATCAAGATGCTGTTAAGCAGATCCAAACAAATGAAAGATTAGAAGGCAATGTGAAATATCTCATGGGAAAAACCACTGACCTGGAAAATAGATCCAGGAGAGACAATTTAAAAATTATTGGACTACCTGAAAGCCATGATCAAAGAAAGAACCTAGAAATCACCCTTCAAGAAATTCTCAAGGAAAACTGCCCTGATGTTTTAGATCCAGAGGGCAAAAAGAGGTTGAAAGAATCCACAGATCACCTCCTGAAAAAGATCCCAAAAAGAAAACTCCCAGGAATATTATAGCCAGGTTCCAGAATCCCCAGATCAAGGAGAAAATACTACAAGCAGCCAGGAAGAAACAATTTCAATATTGTGGAAACACAATCAGAATAGCCCAGGACCTGGCAGCTTCTACACTGAGGGATCGAAGGGCATGGAATATGATATTCCAGAGGGCAAAAGAGCTGGGAATGAACCCAAGGGTCACCTACCCAGCAAAACTGAGTATTTTGTTTCAGGGGAAAATATGGTCATTCAGTGGAATAGAGGACTTTCAAGCATTCTTGAGGAAAAAACCAGAATTGAATAGAAAATTTGACATCCAGACACAAGAAGCAAGAGATGCCTGAGAAGGTAATCAGGGAAAAGAAATCAAAAGGAACTTATCAAAGTTGAACTATTTACATTCCTATATGGAAAAGCAATAACTGTGACTGATGATATCTTTCTCACTATGAAAATAATGGAAGAAGGGGGTGTGGTCATATGAATACATATGTGAATGTGTGTGTATATGGTTACAGTTATATATGGATAGAGGGCATAGGTTGATTTTGTTGGGAAGGGAGAGTACTCATGGGATGAAATTATGAGGTGAGAGAGGAAAGTGGCAAGAGGAGATGGGGAGAGACATGGTGGGGTAAACTATCTCATGTAGGGGAAGTGGGTGCAAAGGAGGGGGAGAATAAGGAAGGCTAAAAAGGCAAAACCACATTCACATTGAATTTGGTTCAGGGAGAAAATGACATACATACTAAATGGGATATCTCAACCTGCAGCAGGATAGGGGGAAGGGGGATGAGAGGAGGGATGATGGATGGGAGGGCATCCTTGGGGGAGGGGAGGTTGGAAGTACCTACTATAGAAGAGGGACAGGATCATGTAGGGAATGGACCAGGTGGGGGTGGGATGAGTGGGAGGGAATTATAAGCAGCCTTGAACAATATATCTACTATGATAATGTTTTGCATAGCTAGACATGTACAACATATACTGAATTACTTATATCCCAAGAAGGAATGGGTGACAAGGCAGGAAGGAAATGGATCTGAAATTCAAGGTCGTAACATTAAATGTTTCAAATATATATATAAATACTATTATTAATACTCTTTTGCCTATAATTGGGAGATAAGATGTGCAGGCATTGGGACACAAAGATTCATCTTCATCTAATGGAAAAGTCGATGGGGGTATGGGAGAAGGTATGGGAGAGAGCAGATTGGAGGAAGCGATATCTTGTGGGACTGCTATTCTGGGAGGTTGGGTAGGGGAATAATGGGGGGAAAATGATTGTAACTCAAAATCTGGCGGAAATGAATGATGTAAAACAGAAGTTAATAAAGTATTTGTTTTAAAAAAAAAAAAAAGATGTTGAGTTCCAAATATTTTTCTCCCTCCCTCCTGCCACTACCACCTCCCCAAGACAGCAACAATCTGATATATTGCCTTTATATTCTTGACATTTTGTTCTTCCAGATTAATTTCATTATTTTTTTCTAGCTCTATAAAATACTTTTTGGTATGTCACTGAATATGTAAATTAATTCAGGGAGAACTATCTTTTTTATTTTGGATCAGCCTACTCATAAGTAATTGATATTTTTCTAATTGTTTAGATCTGACTTTATTTTTGTGAAAGTATTTTGTAATTGTGTTACTGGGTTTGTCACTTAGTAACTAGACTTTCAAGTATTTTATATTGTCTAAAGTTACTTTAAGTGAAATTTTCTTTCCATCTCTTTCTGCTAGTAATATACAGGAACATTAATGGTTTATGTGAGTAAATTTTATATCCTGCAAATTATTTCAAATGATTTTAGCTGATTTTTGCTTCCTCATCACCTATTTTAATGTTTGATGGCTTCACTTTTGCCATAGCTAACATTTCAAATACAATATTAAATAGTAATGTTAATAATTGGCATCCCTACTTCACCCTGACATTATTGCAAAGCTTTCTAGCTTATCCCCATTACAGAAAATGCTTGCTGATGGTTTTAAATAAATACTATTTATCATTTTGAGGAAAGTTCCCCTTATTCTTATGCTCTTTAGTGTTTTTAATGGGAACAGATGTTGTATTTTTCCAAATCTTTTTCAACATCTATTGAGATAATATGATTTCTATTCTCTCAAAGCTTTTGAACAATTTAGTGGTGTTTTGGCATAATTGAAATTTGCTTCCAGAATGGCTGGATATTTTGAGCACATCCAAACTAACAATGGGTCTGTTTTCCCACATCCTCTCCAATATCTTCTTCTAGCTGTTGTTGTTGTTTTTATCAACATTCAGAGTGTGAAGTGCATGTGCTTCTGCTAATCTTGTGCCTACTTTAGATATGGGCTTACAATTCCAAACCACCCATGTATCCCTGGGAGATTTTGTGTTTGTATTCAGTGTTCTGCTTGCTTTTGGTATATCATTGTTATATGCTACCACTATTCAATAGCATCTACGAAGTTCTGTTCTAGACATCCTTAGGAATTGTTACTCATACATAAAGTTCTAGGGAATAAAAGTTGTTCTGCCCTTAATTTGGTGTCTTTATCCCTTGTTTTATCCATGGAAGTGGAGCCAGAAAATTCTAATAAGTTACATTTTTTCCTGTATTAAAGGTAGTACAGTTTTGTGGACAGACTGCTGGGCTTAGAGTCAGAATCACATTGGCTTAAGGTTCGTCTTTGACACTTAGTACTTTTATGACCATAGGCAAATTTGATAATCACTTCATGTAGTTTTAACATTTAAATTTCTCCTTTAAAAACGTCTGTTCGTTTCTTTCATTTTTTTTTCCTGATGGGGACTGAATGAATGAATAAAAGAAAGAAAAAAACAATTATTAGGCATTTTCTTTGTGATAAGAACCATCTACAGAATTGTGGGAAAAAAATATTAAAGTAAACAGAGGTCCTGCTCTGAATTAACTTACAATCTAAAAGGAGTAGACAATAATTTCCTGGGAAGAGTTGCCTAGGGCAACTAGTCTGCTTTGGCATGCTATAGGGATTATGAATGATATTGTTGGAGTACCTTTACATACTTCCCTTGGGAAACAGTGGCGGAGTCCATTTGATCATGTTTATGGAAATGGGAAGAGGGAAGAAAGCTAGGAGTTTAGCATCAAAGAAACTTGGGAAAATGTGGCTGGAAAGTAAATGAAATAGAAAGTGAAGCACAGGCCCAGCTGAATAGTGTTCCTGCTAAGGCATTCAACATTGGAGAGAAATGACCCTGGGAGAACATTTCATAGTCAAAGAGGTTGAAACCTCCAGTTAAGTTTCTAATGCATAATACAAGTAGGATGGTGAGCAAATGGCCAGGGAGTAGGAAGTATAAATTCTTGTTTGAATGACGTCGACCTTTCTTGCTGATCTTCCAAATTTCTTCAGCTAAAAAAGTGTTTCACCTCCTCTGCTATTCCAGGATCTGTCTAAGGGAACTATTTTATGATTGTTTGGAGGTGAACATGAGAGTGTTACATAGATTTACTGCTTACTCTGCCATCCTGCCTTTCACACATACACACGCATGCTCATGCAAACACCCGCGCACACGCGCACACACACACACACACATACACACACACACACACACACACACACACACACACAAACACCTTAGTTTTAATCCTACCTATCAGTAATTAGTGTCATCACTTTGGATATTATAATTAAACAATAGAACTTGGTGCCACATAGGGATTATCATTTGGATCAAAAGTTAACTTTCTTTTAGATAGGTCCTAGATTCCCCAAGACAAACATTGTAATGACTCTGAAGGTGACATGATAATCACAGCTCTGTGATCTCAAAACTTTGTCTTTATAACCATATTCCTGGCCTTCTTCCTGGGCAATATATGCCCAGGCACACACATACCTGCATGCTTGCTTCCTAATCACTGTTGTATTTTAGCCAACACCAGGTCAAGAGAAACCAGTTGGGTAAGTGTCTCTTTTTCTTATTCCCAGGACAAGATGTGAGAGGACTGAAATATCTCCTCAGTTTAGGGTCTATATTACAGGATCATAGGACAATGTTTAATACATTGCCTAATAAATAGGTATTAAGTGATTGTTTTGTTAATTCAGGGGAAAGAAATCCATTACCCTGGAACTCTCTGTGGTAAGATAAAGGATAAGCCCCTGAAAATGAAAACAAAAATTATGCGGTGTTTTCCATGGTGTGTAGAGATGACAGTATACCTGTTTGAGTGGTATGGATAAAAGTCTCTCAAACCTTCCTCATCTTGGATCTGCCTGTTGGTCAAGGAAGTGAGATTAAAGGTCAAGTGAAATCTGATGCTAAGAGATTCTGGGCAAACAGCAGGCTAAGGTGTCTATATGCTGAATCCTTGTCACTTGCACTCTCATGAGATTATGGAAAGGGGAGGTTACTCCTTGGTGTTATCCCAACTGAGGAGGAGAGCTTTTTTTCTCATTTTAGTTCTGAGTATATTAACATATACATAATGCATTTATTCTTACTGACTCATCAAATCAAAATACTGACATTGCATTATTTTAATATTTATAATTTTAAGAAACCTAAACAAATATTCCCTAAAACACATCCTTTAGTGTAGGATAATAGGGCTCAATATTACTCAACATGACATCTAAGAAATCCAGAGAGTATATCTTATGATGATAATACAATAAAGCATATGTACTTTTAACAGGAGAAATAGTCAAGACAAATTTAATTCTCATAAAATACTTGAAGGCAAGTGAAAAATTGTAAAAGTTGTGGCTACATTGGATTCAAATACTGCATGCTGATGAAAGAGTTCTTAAGGGGTGTGGTCCACAAAAAATGTTTGCTAATGTAACAAAATAAAAGTTAATATTAGTTCGAACCACAAACAATAAAAAGAATGAGGAAATGAAACGTGTTTGATACCCATAGAAAAAGAAGATTTTAGTGTGACAACTATATATTGCTAAAATAAGGTTTCTAGAAATATATTCAGTTATTAAAATCTATATAAAAATATGAAGATGCTGATAGCAGCAAAGTGCATGAAACCAAAATGCCAAATACTGAGTAACTCTGCTAATATATTATTTATTTTTTATTCATACAATCTGCTCAAAATATCACCTAAACCACCCATAGTAAACAGAACACCTAGATTTAATATCCATTACACAATATTAGCATAAACCTGAAGAACTACAGGTAGCATTTTGTTGTCTGTTGAACTGGCAATGACTAGGGAAATGTTAAATTTCTATAAAAGTAAGAGCAATGGGGAGCAGGATTTCTCTGCTCTCATGCTTCCCCTGGCAGGAAAAGGAGAAGCTGCCTCAAAATTAGTGGCCTTGAGAGAGCAATATCAGGGCCCTTTATTTCTTGCTGAATTTAGAGAAGCCCATAGGAGTCCAGACACCAGGCTTTTACTTCCATTGGCTTTATTTCCTCTGCATCATAATCTACCAAATAAGCCTATGTGCTGACAGTTGCCATGGAGACCAGACAAGGGGAGCAAAAGCCCCTGAGCAGGCAGTGAGTGGTGTCTCTCAATTAATTCCCAGCATGCCATAGGAGAATGCAGCACAGACAGGTAAATTGAAAGCTCATTCTAACTGTTGATTCTTTGAGTCTTCATTTCTATCTCCTCAGTCTCATTCTATAACATTCTCTCTCTCCTTGCCCAGGACCCACATTGATCCTAATTATTGTTAAGAACTGACCTAAAGTAAGCTTTAGTGGTTTTCTATATCCAAAAAACATGTTCTTTAAATAGGGGTATAAACAGGTTCTCTTTCTCTTCTAAAGTGAAAGCAATGAATATCTCTGTAGACTTGTATTACACTGGAAAGATCATTAATTTTGGAGTCAGAAAATCAGGGTTCAAATTTGGATATTCCTATTTATTTCCCAAGTGATCTTGAATGAACCACATTCCTTCTTCAGTCCTATGTTGCATGATTTAAAAAAAAGAAAATTAGAAATTGGTTCAGGTAAGCTCAAAGGTTTATTCTCCTTGTAGAGGCAAGGAATTGGTCTTTCCATTGAGTTAGGAAAGGTTTGGAGTTTTTGGTCCTGTATCTTCTGCTAAGGCACAGAATGGTGCTCAGTAATCCATAATGCACCCCCAATTCTTCTTCCCATATGAAATGGAAAACTGGAATATCTGAAGGTTTTGTCAAGGTATGCTTAATGTTCCCAAGCAGGGGGTAGGAGAGCTGGTTAGAACCTGAAGAGGCTGGTGATCACAGGTGATAATTATGAGGAAAATGTTTTAAAAGCATCATATTTGATTAAACATATTAAAAAATAATTTCTGTCAAATTCTGGAATTTTTGTACCTCTTAGTCCTAAAGCTAAAAAAAATGTGATATTCAAATATGGAAATAATCAGATTTGCTGGGGAAAGCCTATTCCTGGGAAAGGCCACCAGCTAAGAGAGAGTACAAGAATCCTTCCTTGCCTGCAGCCACCATGATTAAGCCCTTCTTATGTGTAGAACATGGCACTGGGGGACAAGGAAGCAGTTTCTGTAAGAAAGAGTTTCTGTAAGACATATTTTCTGTTCTCTCAGAGCTAACTATACAGTGTGAAGCAAAGATCTGGCAAGACTCAGAACCCAAATATTGTGATGCTATCAAAAAGAAAGAAATAGTACCAAGAGACAGAACAATAATCAAAGAAGTGAAATCCAAGGAGCAAAAGCTTGGAGAATTCACTAATAATAAGTGATATTTCACTTTTAGGTTTATTAAAAACATAAAATTTCACACCAACCTTATAATTGGAGAAAGTGAGCTTTCTTCTGAGTTTGTGACTGATTGACTTTATGGGGGGAAGGCATGAAAATCAAGTGTTGCAAATATGAGGCTTTATGGGGCAAAGTCAGCTTTGTAAGTTTTTCTAAGATGACTAAAAACCAGGAACCAAAAATGGCCCAGGAACTGTCAAAACCAAAAGTCACAGAAAAATGAGAAAGTCTAGGAGGAAAAAAAGCATCAATTGACATAGACTGGGACTACATGAAGATTACTGGAAGATGGGGCAAAGAAATAATTGTCATATGTCAGCCCTGCTCCTTACTCCCAGGATGACTGTAGGCAAGTCACTATACCTTGTAGGCCTCAGTTTACTTTTTTGTAAAATAACTGTCATGAACTAGAAAATATTTTGAGGACCCTTGAAGGTCAAGGTTCCCACTTGCTAAGGTTGATAAATTTTCTAAATATTTATAACAGATTAAAGCTGATTTAAGGGATCTATTGTTGATTGTGTGGACAAGAATTGGCAAAGTGATATCCCTGCTTTTTATACTGTCCCAATTTGCCATGACTTTCCTTCCAAGGAGCAAGAATCTTTTAATTTCATGACTGTAGTCATCATCTATGGAGATCTCTGAACCCAAGAATATAAAAGCTGACACTGCTTCCATTTCTTCTTCCTCTATTGGGCAGGAAGTGATAGAACCAATGGTCAAGACCTTAGAACTATTGTTAGAGTTTTAATGGTGAGCTTCAAGTTAATTTTTACATTCTCCTCTCTCACCTTCCTCAAGAGACGTCTTCATTTCCCTTCACTTCCTGCTATCAGAATGGTATTTTCTGCAGATCTGGCACTATTGATACGTCTCCTGGCAACTTTAATTACGGATTTTGTTTCATCCAGTTTGACATTTTGCATGCTGTGCCCTGAATATAAGTGAAATGGTTGGTTGTTTCCCTTCTTACTTTGAGGACAAAATTATTATCAATATTTCAGGGTCAATGAACAGTGGATCTGGCTGTGACTGATCAGATCTATGATTTCTCAGAAAGATCTACCATAGGTCAGGCACAAATATTCCTAAGAAGACTGGAATGGAAATGTCTCTAAATTTACATATCCCACATTTCTTTCAAGCTAGTAAAGTTCTGCTTTGCCTGTAGATCATAGGAGACATGCCATGTTGAGCAGTCCTATGCCAGTGTCTCACTATCTATACTAAATTTCTTCAGAGAGACCTTGAGAGTTTATTGCTTCTTGTACTGCTTCTTTGGACCTCCACATGAGAAATTTACTTTTGTTAGTACTATGTAAAACAGTCTTTTAGGCAAACATCTATTTAGCATCCAAACAACATGGCCAGCCCATTGGAGTCATGCTCTTTGCAGTAGAGTTTGAATGCTTGGCAATGCAACTCAAAAAAGGACATCAATGTCTGGTGTCTTATCTTGCCAGGCAATCATCAGGATCTTCCAAAGAGAATTCATATGGAAGTAATTCGGTTTCCTGTCAAGATACTCATGCATTATCCCAATTTCAAAGGCATACAACAATGAGGTCAGCCCAATGGTTATGTAGACCTCCAGTTTGTTAAGCTGCCAAACATCTCTTCTCTCCCACACTTTTTTCAGATCCTCCCAAAAACTGAGCTAACTCTGGCAATACGTTCATCTGTCTCATTATCTTTGTGTACATCCCTGAAGAATATACTGCCAAGGTAAATGAATTTGTCCAAAGCATTCAAAATTTTTCCATTTGCTATAACTGTTGGTTCCACATATGGATGGTGTGGAGTTGGCTGGTAGAGAAGCTCTGTTTTCTTGGTGTTCATTTTCAGGCCAAAATTAGCACAAGGAGTAAGAAATCAATCCATACTTTGTTGCATCACAGCCTCAGAGGCTGCAGTGAGTGCACAATCATCTGCAAACAAAAAGTGGCACACCAGATCTCTCACTTCAGTCTTGCCTTGTAGCCTTTCCAAGGTAAATAATTTACCAACAGTGTGTATCTGACTTTAATGGCACTTTCATCCTCATTGAAGGCTTCTGATGACATCACTGAAAACATCATGCTAAAAGCCTGGGAGAAAGCATACAGGTATACTTCACTTCACTGGTGACTGGAGAAGCACAAGAGCATCATCCACAACCAAGAACTCATATAAGAATACCATTATGAAAATTACATTCAGTTCTGGTGAACTACTCCAAGCAACCATATTTTTCTGTGATCTTCCACAGGATTTTAGAAGACTGACAGTATGAAAGGCCTTGGTCAGATCAACGGATGTTATGTGCAGACTTCCGTTCTTCTCCTGACATTTCCCCTAAAGTTGTCAAGTTCCAAACACTATATCAACCTTTCCTCAGCCCTTTCTGAAGCCATACTGGCTGCTGGGGAGTTGATCATTTTCCAGAATCAGCCTATTAAGGATGATTGTGGCAAGAAATTTGCTGTCAATGACTGAGAGAGACCCCACTATGAATGTCACGGGACAACCTTATTTCCTTTTCCTTTATGGAAATGGACAAGGGAAACATCCATACTCTTCTGGGAACCAATCTCTTCTTTCCATGTAATCTAGAAAGGTTTGGTCAACATTTATATGAGCACAGGACACACTACTTTGTAAATTCAACAGCAATAGGATCAAACCTCTATATTTTGACAAATAAGAGGATCATAATGGCATTCAAAACTTCATCTTCATTTAAAAATTTGACCCACCCAGTAACAATTCATATTTCTGCAGTGATTTAGATCCAAAATTATTTGTATAAAAATTGTTTTATAATTATGCTCATGCAATTCCTGGGTTTGTTTTAGCATATATGCGACTAGGTATTTTATACTGTCTATAGTTCTGTTAAATAGTGTGTCTCTTACTATCTTTTCTTGCAGGTTTTGTTGGCATATAGAAATGTATTGTTGATATATAGAAATGCTGATGGATTATGTGGGTTTCTTTAATATCCTGCTACTTTGCTAAAATTATTGATTGTTTCAAAGGGCTTTTTAATTATATCTCAAGGATTTTCCAAGGATAACATCATATCACCTACAAAAAGAGATAGCTTTATTATATAATTGCCCATTTTGATTCATTTTTTTCTTTTCTGGGTATTGTTAGCATTTCTAAGACAATATTAAATAATACTGGTCAAAAAGTCCTTGTTTTAGGGGCGGCTAGGTGGCGCAGTGAATAGAGCGCCAGCCCTGGAGTCAGAAGGACCTGAGTTCGGAGCTGGCCTCCGACACTTAATCCACACAAACAAAAAAAACCTAGCCGTGTAACCTTGGGCAAGTTACTTAACCCCAATTGCCCTAAAGGGGCGGCTAGGTGGCGCAGTGAGTAAGAGCGCCGGCCTCAGAATTGGGATGACCCGAGATCAGATCCGGCCTCAGAAAATGAGCACCCACGCATAAATAATGACTAGCCGTGTAACCTTGAGCAAGTTACTTAACCCCAATTGCTTTAAAAAAAAAAAAGTCCTTGTTTTACTCCTAATTATACTTGGAAGGCTACTAGCTTATGAATATTACAAATGATTCTTCCTGGTGCTTTTAGGTAGATGTTATCTTTTTAAGGAAAAATATGTTTATACCTATACTTTCAAGAGTTTTTAAATAAGAATGAGTACTGTATTTTGTCAAAAGTTTTTTCTGCATCTATTGAGGTAATCATTTGATTTGTGTTACTTGTATTACTGATATAATCAAATATGCTAATAATTTATTATGTTAAATCATATATCATTAATTCTGTTATGTTGGGGTTAATAACCCCACTGCATTGATATCCTAGAAACAAATGGTAAAATAGAAATTAAAAGAAACCAGCAATTACCTCCTAAAGCGAATCAAAGAAGGAAAAATCCAAGGAAGATTATGGCTAAATTACAGGGCTCCCAGGGTAAGGAGAAAACATTGCAAACAACCAGAAAGAAATAATTTAAATATCATGGAGCTACAGTCAGAATAACACAAGTTTTAGCAGCTACTACTTTAAAGTGTTGGAAGTCTTGGAATATGATATTCTAGAGAGCAATGTAATTAATATTACAACAAAAAATCCCCTAGTCAGCATACTTAAGTATAAACCTTGAGAGAGGAAATAGATATTTAATGCAACAGAGGACTTTTAAACAAAACAGATAAAAACACTGGAACTGAATAGAAAATATGTCATTTAAGTACAAGACTTGAGAGAAGAATAAAAAAGCAAACAGCAAAGAGAAATAATAAATAAGGTTAAACTTGTTTATGCCTGCGTAGGAAGATGATGCTTGTAACTCCTAAGAAATTTCTCAATTTTAGGGCAGTTAGGAGTATACATAGACAGAGAGCACAGGTGTGAGTTAAATTTGATGGTATGATATCTAAACAACTAAATTATATCAAGGGGTAACAAAGAGGTATACAATCATACAAGGTGGAAAGAAGGGATCGAATGAAGTAAATTATCTCATATAAAAGAGGTGTGAAAGAGGTTTTACAATGGAGGGGAAGATGAGGGAGGTGATTGACAACACTTCAAACTTACTCTCATTGCAATTTGTTCAAAGAAGGAAAAACATACACAATCAGTTGGATATAAAAATAGATAGATAGAGAGATAGATCTGAGTTAAATTTATATGATTACAAGCCATTCCCAAATTAATAAATGGTCAAAGGATGAACAAGTATTTATCAAAGCTATCCAGATTTATATGAAAAAATGTTCTAAATCACAATTTATTAGAGAAATGCAAATTAAAACAACTAGGAGTTATTACCACACATCTATCAGACTGACTAACATGAAGACAAGAAAATGACAAATGTTGGAAGGGACAAAGGAAAAGTGAGACACTAATGCACTGTTGGTGTAGTTCTATACTGATTTGACCATGTTGTAAAACAGTTTGGAACTACACCCATCGGTATATAGGACTACTAGGTCTGTATCCCAAAGAGATTTTTTAAAAAGGGGAAAGTACTTACACATACAAGAAATATTTATAGCAGCTCTTTTAGTGGTAGCAAAGAATTCAAAATTGAGGGTATATCCATGAATTGGGAAATGAATAAGTACGTTGTTGGATATGATTGTGATGGAATACTATTGTGCTATAAGAAATGATGAGCAAGATGATCTGAGAAAAACCTAGAAAGACTTATATGAATTGATGTAAAGTGAAATGAGTAGAACCAAGAAAATATTGTACTCAGTAATAGCAATATTGCATTATGATCAACTGTGAATGATTTAACTATTCTGAGCAATACTATGATCCAAAAGAATTCTGAAAGTCTTATGATAAAAAATAGTTATACATCTCCAGAAAAAGAACTGATATAGTCTGAATGCAGATTGTCAACAGGATGGAACTGGCCTCTAACCGGTGAGTGGCTGGAGCGAAACAGAGCAGGCTAGAAACAAGAGAGGAATCAAATAGAAGTTATATTTCAAAGTGATGGAAACAGATTGCAAGCAAGGACATGTGTGCTGGAATCCCACCTCTTGTGATGGTGTGTATGGCAGGGGTGGGGGGAATCCACTTTAATGTAGCCATATACCTATGACTATTGAGTGAGCTGTAACCTTGACAATGATGGGTACCAGCAAAAATAAGATGACTTTCATTCATAGCAGAACTTCATGACCAGAATAGAGTTACTACTCTGGGGCTAGAGCTCAGAAAACACCTGATGCTCATAAAAGCAAAGCAATAATCAAGAGGATGAGATCATCCCAAGGGTGAGTGAAAAGGATTGTTGTTATGCCAAACTCAGGGCACAGCTTGCCTGCTGGGCCTTAGCTCTGGAAAACAGGGTGTCTCCTAATATCTTGACAAGATCAAGCATACTTATTTCTTTATTTTTCTTAGGGTTTTTTGTCTGTGCTTTCTTTCAAGATGTGACTGAAACAAAAATATGTTTTGCATGACTGCACATATATAAAATATATCAAATCTCTTGCCTTCATAATGAGAAGGGGAGGGTACAGAGGGAAGCAGAGGTTTTTGGAAAAAAATTATAAAAAATATATTGACAATTTTTACATATAATTAAAGGAAAATTAAATAGAAAAAGACATGATAAGCAGGATGATTTCAGAAAATCATTCAGAGACACAAAGAAAGAGAGAGACAGGGTGGGATTTGGAACTAAAAATGAAAAAAACAAATGTTAAAAAATAGTTTTACATGTAATTGGAAAGAAAAAATTTAAATGAGATTATCTACCAGTATTTTTCTCACTTTTTTTTTTCTATCGAGAATACTCCATTTCTTCTAAGAGATTATTGCCCACACTCATACATTTAATGATCACCTCAATTAAACTCATACATTCCTGTACATCTGAGTTCACTAACACCCAAGATAATGAAGCTTAACCTTTCAATCTCCTGATTGACCACATCCATATTACCTTGTTTCCTAGATCTTGCATTCCAGGTTCCTATGCAATACTGATCTTTATAGTATCAGATTTTCCTTTGATCACCAAGAACATCTGCAGGTGAGCTTCCTTTCAGCTTTGGCCCAAATGCTTCATGAGTACTGGAGCAACTTCTTGTTGTCCTTTGCTCTACCCCAGTACCATGGTGGACATCTCCCAACCTGAGAGGCTCATCATCTAGTGCTATATCTCTTATGTTAATACTGTCCATGGGGTTTTCTTGGCAAAGGTACTGGAGTAGTTTGCATTACCCATGCAAGTGGATCATATTTTGTCAGAACTCTCCACTATGACCTGTCCATCTTGGGTAACTCTGCAAGGCATAGCTCTTAGTTTTGTTCAGCTATACAAACTCATCCTCTATGCCAAGGCAGTGATTAAAAGGCTCAAAGACATTTAAATTAGGAAACTCTACGGGAGCTTAAAAATATTTTCACCAAGAAGAAAATTTCCAACATCCTATTCAGGCTAGTATAGATTTAAAAAAAACCACAATTGTTTTTATGTATTATGGTTTAGATACACTAATCCTGAGATCAAGGGGTCTTATAGAAGGGTTTGACTTAACAAAGAGAAGGTCCACCTCTTCATATGCAGTGAAGGAGAATATAATGAGGGAGATGAAGGAATGAGCTCTGGTGAAGGGGAGAGAAGAAGAAAGAGTTTTCTATGAAAAGCCTTAATTTTTCTGTGAGGTGAAGTCATGCTGCTTTGCTGAGAGTGGGTGAATATAGTAGACTTGGAGACTAAATTAGGGTCATGAATGTTCATTACAGTCATTGGAGAAGATTGGATAGCAGATGGATTAAGGAGTAGAATATTAGCCTTTCAGCACTGAAGGATATTGTTTAGATTACAGAACAAAAATTAAAATAAACTCAGTCAACTTGGTTTTCTGATTTCCTCCAATGCTTTTTCAAGGGCACCCGATTAGAAGCAAAGAAAGCATATGGTTAGAAAAATTAAGTATTTTGACAAGATATGATTGGTGATAGGACAAGGGGCAAAGGAATTAAAAATAGAGGATACTCAAGAGTTGAGTGGATTCACCAAGGGTTCCCTTTGGGTAAGAAATATTAGCTACTGCAGGAGCGATACAGGGGGGAAGAAAAGAAGGACAGAGAGAATGGAAGAAATTGTGGTGTCCGAGAACAGTGTAGGGTTCTAGGCCTAAGAAAATATGGGATGATGAGAGTTTGTCATACAATTAATTTGGGAGTTAAATGATAAATTAACACCCACTTTCTCAGAAGATTTGCTCTTCATTCTATACCACAATAGAAGGTCATGGAATTTCATGAAAAATACTGAATAAATTAAGTCCATGCTCCACTCAGCTCCTAAAATGATCTTCTTAACACATAGAGCTAATCCAGTCACCGTATCCTACTCAAAAAACCACAGTGGGTCCTGATGACATCCACATTAAAATAAAGTCTTCTGGTTCAAACCCTTCAGAAACTGCCCCATTCTACCATGATTCCATGCCTCCTATTCCCAGTCATTCTTTGAATTGATGACAATAGTACCGTTCCCATTCTGAGAACAAAGCACCCATGCATTTTTACTGCCTGATATGCTGCCTGTTATTCTCTCCTTACTTATTTCAACCTCCTAGCTTTCCTACTTTCTCTCAAGCCCCAGCAGAAGTTTGGGGAGGCTTTCCTGATCCCCTTTATTCTTAGTGCCTTCTTTCTGTTTATTTCATTCAATTTTTCATACATATATGTGTGTATATATGTGTGCATGTATGTGAATACATACATTTTGTTTGTGCATAACTGTTTACAAGTTGTCTCACCCACCATCGAACTGTGAACTCTTGAAAAGAAAAGATGGTCTTTTCCTTTTCAATGAATCCTGAACACAAAGAATAATGCCTGGCATATGGCAAGCAATTAATAATTGTTTGGTGGCTGACTGACATAATTCTCTGTGTTTGTTCACAGGTCCCAATAGATGACAACATATTCTCCTCTCAAGACGTCTAAGGAATGCTTTCTGCCAATGAAATTCTAGGAATACTATACCTGCAACTTACTGGAATGGGTATCCTAGGGAACTGTTTCCTACTATTCCTATATAGCTTTCATTTCCTCACTGGTAATAGAACTAAACCCATTAACCTAATTATCATCTATTTGGCCTTTTCTCACATCTTGTTGCTCCTCTTCAGGGGAATCCCTGCCATAGCAAAGGTTTCGGGAGTGGTATGTTTCCTGGATGACCTTGATATTAGGATCATATTTTACCTGCAAGTATTGCCCCGTGGTCTTTCCCTTGGAATCACATGCCTATTGAGTGCTTTCTAGGCCATCATCCTCACCCCCAATAACACCATGTGGGCAGAGCTCAAAATTAGAGCTACAAAATGCATCATTCCCTGTATTCTTCTTGCTTGGATTTTCAACATGCTAGTAAAAATGGTTGGCTTTGTAGTCCTCATTGGTCCAAAGAATGGCACAGAGAGTAAAGATGGATGCAACTTAGTTTTTGGAGCTCTAGATTTGTTTAACACAGATCATTTAATAACAATGATTGCAATATTTGTCCATGATGCTATTCTTGTATGTCTCATGGCCTGTTCCAGTGGCTACATGGTCTTTATCCTATATAGACACAACCAGCAAATCAAGCATATTCACAGAAACAGCCTCTCCACCAAAACCTCCCCTGAGACCAGAGCTACCAAAGCCATTCTGCTTCTAGTGGGCATTTTTGTTTTCTTTAACTCAGGAAGTCCCACTTTTATTATTTATATGTTTTATTTTAAAGAAAGAAATATCTGGCTGACACATGCTCCTACCCTTTTGTCCCTATGTTATCCAACAATCAGCCCATTTATTCTGATTATCACTGATATCAGGATGCTCAAAACTTGCTGTGTTCATCGATGGACTGAAAAGCTTCTGTCTCATTAATCTATAATGAATCAATTGAGACACAGGGATGATGCTGAATTTTAGAATTACAAGGAACTTTGGAGGATATGTAGTTTTTCCCCTTTATTTTTCTAATGAGCAAAACAGAGGTCCAGAATCAAACAAAAATGTAGAATATTTACTTTCACAACTTTGATTTTGTTCCCATATTGAACATTCATTGCAGGACAATATCCTTGAAAAATCAAAAACTGTTGAAAGCACCCTGAGCACATAATCCACCAGATTCGGATGCCAAGGAATTTCTTGAGATCTAGTAAACAGTACTTCCTTATCATTTTAACTCCATTTCACTTCTTTCTCTCTTCTCAGACTCAAGGCTGTCAAGAGGAGTTGCCTATAAGAAATGCTTAGCTTAAATAGGCAAAATGGTTGAGGTTATTGGTCATAATTTTGGTTTCCATTTATTCCCATATATTTACATGCATAGGTTGAATGTAAGCTGCTGCAGAGGAGAGTATGGTCCATTTTTGTCCTTTTAACTCTAGCACAGCATCTGATACCTCTGAATTAACATTTCTTGAATGAAATATATAAAAAATGTTTTAAGGAGGTATGCAGAGGGTGTATTAGAAGTTATAACAATCATTATCTTAATAAGTTTTATATAAGCAGGAGTTCTCAATTTGGTTCTATGAACTTTCAAGAAAAGTTTTAATGACTGTATTCAAATAAAATGTATTTCTTTCTATGTATTTTATCTTATTTTAATCATTAAAAATGCATTTTACGAGAAGAGAATCTTAGCCTTCCCCAGAATTAGAAAGGGAGCCATGACACAAAAAGTTTAAGGTCCCCGACCATAAAAAAGACAAAATACAACTGAATAAATTAGCCAGATGCAGTGATAATAGTGAGACATATTTGAATTCAGTCTCATTTTGATACCTAGATATGATCCTTAAAACTTTTTATTACATTTTGCAAAGTGCTTCAACTCTCAGACTCAATTTCTTATTGTAAAAGTGAGGATGATAATGCCTACCCTTCCTATCTCTTGAGATTGTTGTGAGCTTCATGTAATATTGGAACCCCTAAGGCTTGAATGCACCCTAAGGAGTCATGAGAGCCAAGTGAGATCAGAGGTTAGCATAGGAATAGTTGTGTTCATCATAAAAACATTCCATGCAAACTTTCACAGTAAAACAGATCAAAAACTGGTACATTGTGAACTGAGAAGGACCTTCTGCAAAAAGATAACCAAAATGCCAACTATGGAGATTAGTGCATATAGGTAGAGTTGTTGATAAGGCATTGCCATTGCATCTGAGTCTTCTTAAGTCCATTTGGAACTTTTGTGGCAGAAATACTGGAGTTGTTTGCTATTTCCTTCTCTAGCTCATTTTACAGATGAGGAAACTGAGGCAAACAGGTTGACATGACTTGCTGTAGCAGCAAGCACCCTGATATACACAGGATGGCTGACAACATAGGTTTTTAGATCTGCTTTTCTAAAGGAAACCAACTCAAAATGGGTTAACAGTCTTGCTTTAATCAATCAAATGTATTATGTACCTAGTTCAGGGGGGAAAGTCAGCATCCAGAATTTCAGTGTATACAGACAGGTTACAAGCAGAAGTTACAAACAGACAGAGAAACAGTTCAGCAGACAGGCTTGCAACTGTCTTGACCATTACAACCATATCTAGTCAGTTACCAGAGAGGGAAGCACCAATATCTGGGTTTTCAAAGCCAGGAGGCTTGACGGCTGCTCAGAGTCTCATCTGGTCAAATGACAAAACACTTCTCAAATTGAGCCACAAAACAAAATCTCACATCAGGATATATACAGCCTTCTCCTGGCTCAGAGAATGTCACAACCCTCTGGATTTACTGCCCACTAACAGAGTATAAACAAGCCTCCCACCAGAGGCTCCATGCAACCACATTCAGCCTTTTAGGGGGAAGAGTATATTTTCAAATCAAGTAAGGTTCAGGGGTGGCTAGGTGGTGCAGTGAATAGAGCACCAGCCCTGGAGTCAGGAGGATCTGAGTTCAAATCTGGCCTTGATAAACACAAAAACTAGCCATGTGACCTTGGGCAAGTCAACCCCTATTGCCCTCCAAAAAGCAAAAAAAAAAAAAATCAAATAAGGTTCTCACAGTCACTTAAGCCTGTCAAAAGGCCTAGGTGCAGGGAAGATTTTAAATTCCCATTCCCATAACACTTGCCCAGGGTCACAAAACTAGTAAGTGTCTGAGGCCATATTTGAACTCAGGAAGATGAGTCTTACTGATTCCAAGCCAAGAATTCTATTGACTGTGGCACCTTGATGAATATATGTAGAGGTATACAGAAAGCATTTCTTGATGAGAATCTTGTGCTACATTAGCAAAGGTAAACAGACACATGAGTAGTAAGAGTCTTGGATAACATGGAGCTCAAAGCATTTGTGCTAAGTATCAAGACATAGGAATGCCCAAATATAGGGAGAATGGCCAGATGACTGTCACCTGGGAGCCAAACTGAGTTCAACAGCACAGTTAAGAAGAAAGACAATGACAATGAGAGCCAGTGAAAAGCAGGGTCACCATTGAGGGGTACAGAAGTGAAGAGCTGCAGAAAGGCACAAACACCCTCAAGGGGAAAAATAATAAAGGATATGGAAGGAAACAATGACACAAAGAAAAGTCTTTAATGACTATCTCATGGTTTTTAGCTAATGTGCTATAGAAGGCTTCACATTTAGTTACAATGACCATGCAGGTCTCTGGGAAGTGAGCTATTTACTGGGGTTAGGTAGAGTTTTGTTCTATGGAGATATATGGTGATCCCATTGAATCTTTTAACCCCCATCTCTTTATCCAGTCTCTTACCAAGGTATGTTGATTTTACTTTAGTGATATCTATTGAATTTGCTCCCTTCTCTCCCCTGATACTGCCACCACTTCCATGAGGACCTCATCACTTCAAGACTAGACTACTGCAATAGCCTATTGGTGGGTCTTCCTGCTTCAAACCTCTCCCCACTCCAGTCTACCCTGTATTCAGGGACCAAATTGATTTTTCTAAAATTCACATCACTTCCTACTTGACAAATTCTAGTGATTCCCTGTCACCTATGGGATCAAATATAAAATCCTCTATTTGGAATTAAAAGCCTTTCATAGCACTGCAACTCTTGCTTTTCCACTCTTCTTAAACTTATACCACCCACATATTCTTTGATCCAAGACTACTAAGTTCTTTGCTACACTTCACCAAAGACATTCTAAGTCCCCACTGCAGGCATTATCATTGCCTGACCTCTCTGACTGGAATTCCCTCACTCCTCCTCTCTTCCTCCTGTTTTCCATGGCTTCTTTTGAATCCCAGCTGATAGCCTCCATTCTACAAGAAGCCTCTGCCAAACTTACTTCATTATAGTAGCTTCCCTTTTTTCAGTATTTCCTATTTTTCCTATATATAGTTTTTTTGTACATGGCTGCTTGCATGTTTTCTCCCCCACTCAGGGGCAGGTACTATTTTCTGCTTTTCTTTGTATCCCCAGTGCATGTTACAGTGTCTGGCACATGGTGGGTACTTAATAAATATTTCTTCAGTGGTTTACTTGTAAATAAAAATGTTCATAGCTGTCTTCTATAAAAGTCTCCATTCTCTCCAGACCATCTTTTTGGCAGTTCTGACCTGAATGGTGTCAGTGAGTCATTACACATATACTATGAACTTGGAATATATCAGGCACTCTGCTATCAAAGTAAAAACAGTTAGTCCCAGTAGGAGCTCATATTCTAATAAGGAAACAACATACAAACAGTTATGTAAAAACAAAGTACATGCAGAATAAATCTAGAGATAATCTCACATTAGATATTGGCATCAAGGGATTGGAAAAGTTGTCTTATAGAATGATGGATTTTAACTGAGACTTAAAGGTAGATAAAATGAGGTAGTTGGGGGAAAAAACAATGAAATAGACAAATCATTGGTTAATTTGATTTTTAAAAAGAAAATCAAATTACCAGTAACAAAAATGAAAAAGGAGAACTCATCACCAATGTAGAGGAAATTAAAGCAATTATTAGGAGCTACTCTGACAAATTGCATGCCAATAAATATGAAAATCTAAGTGAAATGAATGAATATTTACAAAAGTAAAAATTGCCCAGATATACAAAATAGGAAGGAGAATACTTCAATAACTCCATCATAGTAAAAGAAATCGAACACACCATCCTAAAAAAAATCCTCAGAATTCACAGGTGACTTCTACTAAACATTTAAAGAACAATTATTTCCAATACTACATAAACTATTTGGGAAAATAAACAAAGGAGTCCTATCAACTTCCTTTTACGACAGAACTATTGTGCTTATATCTAAAACAGGAAGAGGAAAATCAGAGAAAGAAAACTATAGATCAATTTCCATAAGAAATACTGATGCAAAAATTTAAATAAAGTATTAGCAAAGAGACTGAAGCAATATATCACAAAGATCATACATTACAACCAGATGGGATTTACAGAAGTAATGCAGGGATGCTTCAGTATCAGGAAAACTATCAACATAACTGACCATATCAACAATAAACCCAACAAAAATCATATGTTTATCAGAATAATTTCAGGAAAACTTTGGACAAAAGTAAAACTCATTTCTGTTCCAAACACTTAAAAGAATAGGAATAAATGAAGCTTTCTTTAAAATGATATCTAACTTATAAGTCTAAATAAATCTGTTATATTTATATATTAGTATATAAAATATGTTATATAATATGTGTTATTACGTAAAATATATTATACATAAATATAATATAGAGACAAATATATGTGTATATAAATCTGAAAAATATATAATGGGGATGAGCTAAAAGCCTTTCCAACAAGATCAGAAATGAAGCAAAGATTCATATTATCATCATTATTATTCAATGTTCTAGAAATGATAGCTACATCAATAAGAGAAGAAAAATAAAGGGAATTAAAATTGGCAATGAGGAAATAAAACTGTCCCTGAAAATGATAGGATGGTATACTTGGAAAATCCTAAAGGATCAACTAGAAAACTATTTGAAATAATTAACATTAGCAAAGTTGCAAGGTATAAAATAAACCCACATAAATCATCAGCATTCCTATATACTATCAACCAAGAGAAATTCCATTTAAAATAACTCTAGACAACATAAATACTTGGAGTCTACCTGCAAAGATGAACCAGGAAACTATTGGAACACAGTTACAAGATACCTTTCACACAAATAAAGTCAGATCTGAACAACAGGAAAATATTAATTGCTCATGGATAGGCTGTGGCAATATAATAAAAATGACAGTTCTACCTAAAGTAAATTACTTACTCAGTTCCATTCCAATCAAGCTATCAAAATATTTTATAGAGCTAAAAAAACAATAGTAAAAATCATCTGGACAAACAAAAGGAAAAGAATTTCAAGGGAATTAATTTTTTAAATGTGAAGGAATGTGGCCTCGTCCTGCCAGATCTTGAAGTATGCTATAAAGCAGTTATCATCAAATCAATCTGGTATTGACTAAGCGATAGAGTAGGGGATCAGTGGAATAGATTGTGTACACAAAACACTAATTGCCACAATAACCTAGTGTTTAAAAAGTTTTGGCGACAAAAACACAATATTTGACAAAAATAACTGCTGGGAAAACGGGAAAGTTTTTTCGCAGAAACTAGGTAGAGACCAACATCTCAGACCAAATGCCAAGATTAGGTCAAAATGGGTAGAAGATATGCACATTATGGGTAATTTGGTTGTTGTTGAGTCATTAAATTTTGGTCAATTCTTTATAACCCCATTTGGAGTTTTCTTGGCAAAGATACTGGAGTGGTTTGCCACTTCCTGATCCAACTCACCTAACACATGAGGAAACTGAGGCAAACAGCATTAAGTGACTTGCCTGGGTTCACACAACTAGTAAGGATGTGAAGCCAGATTTGAACTCAGAAAGAGGAGTCTTCTTGACTCCAAACCTGGCCCTTTATCCATTATCTCACTGCCCATAAAGGATGATACCAATGAATGAGGGGAGCACAGAATAGTTTACCTGTCAGATTTATGCATAAGGGAAGACTTTGAGGACAAACAAGAAATAAGGAGCATTATAGGATGTAAAAGGTATCATTTTCATTGCTGTAAATTTAAAAGATTTTGTGCAAACAAAACTAATGTTGCCAAGATTAGAAGGAAAGCAGAAAATGAGGGAAATTTTTTCTAGCATGTATCTCTGATAAATGCTTCATTTCTCAAATTTAGAGATAACTCAGTCAAATTTATAAGACTATGAGAAATTTCCCAATTGACAAATGGTCAAGGGATGTGAATAAGCAGGTTTCAGATGAAGAAATTAAAGGTACCCATAGTCATATAAAAATACTTTAATCACTATCAACTTGAAAAATGAAAATCAAAATAACTCTGAGGTACTGCCTCACATCTTACAGATTGGCTAATATGACAGAGAAAGTAAATGACAAATGTGGGAGAGGATGCAAGAAAATGCGGACACTGATGCATTACTGGAGGAGTTGTGAACTGATCCAAGTATTCTGGAGAGTAATTTGGAACTATGCCCAAAGGACTATGAAACCACGTATACCCTTGAAACCACTGATACTTTGTGTTGAATGAAAAGCTCAAGAAACATAGCTTCTGGGTAATTAATTAATTTATGAACTAGACTCCAAATAATCAATAAAATAATGGTCGGTGATTCCATAACCAAAGATCCCACATGGAAGTCACTTCACTGTTTACAAAACTTTGAAAGGGGATTGTCCCTGACATATGGAAATCAACTTTGATTGGTTAAAAATTAATAAGAGAATGAATATCATAATGAGATGTTGATTTCCAATAAGAGATTGAGTACCTGACTTTGATCATGTCAACACTCTTGGACAAAGAGATTCATCTCCACTTAGATTATTACTGCCTTGGGCAATCTAGAATAAGGGATTCATCTCCACCCAGACCATTTAAATCAAACACAATGGACTGGGGTTCACCCTGACTAGATTCCTTTATACTTTAATCAGAAATAAGCTATCCCAGTTGGATGGAGTCCTGTGGAAGATAGAAGAGAACCTGGCAAGGGTTAGGCCAATCTCATCTTTAACCCTGTCATTCATAGGTTTCAAGAACTGGTCTCTGAATGAGGAAATAGAAAGGGAAAAAAAAACCCTGGATATGTCCCAATATTAATCATTGTTTATTAATATTCATTTCTCTTTATCACAACTAAGTTTGTATCCCTAAGATACACACAAACACACATAAATATATATATATATATGCATGTATACATAGCTGTGAAAAGACCTATATGTACAAAAATATTTATAACAGCTCTTTTTGTGGTGGCAAAAAATTTGAATATGGTAATGGCTGAACAAGTTGTGGTATGTGGTTCTTATGACATACTATTAATTATTAATATACTATAAATTCAATGTTTATGACTATGTATTTTATCTCTGTACTTATATTTATATTATACTTAAATTATGTACTTGTATTCTATCATATACTTCATTATATTATTACATTGTTCATTACTATTTGTACAATAATGGTGACCAAGATGATTTGGAAAAGCTGAGTGGTAAGAATCAATTAAAGATTTGTACAAAGACTATCTTGTTGTGAAGGACCAGTTGATATTATGCAACAAAATTATAGGGGACATAGTCATCATTGTGTCATGATTTTGTCCACCTTAGTTCAGCATTATATGATTAAGAGCAAAGACAGAGGACAATAGCAGGGGTCCCAGGTTGGAGCTTGGCAAGAAAAAATCTGTCATAGGATAAAGGCCAAGGGATTCCACTTAACTAGGACTAGATACAATCCAAGCATAACCTCCTATCTATGCCCTTGCCTTGTTATCACACACACACACACACACACACACACAAACACAAACACACACAAAGGAGAGACAGAGACAGAGAATTAGTCTGAAACCTAACGTGAATTTATTTTGTTTTTATTTTACATGAAAATTTTCTGTATATCTTACATATGGATATACTGACTCCAATTTAGGAATTATTTTACCCATTTTTGTCACTATCACCATCTTTTGGGACATACCTGGCATAAATTAAAAACCTAATAAATACTTGTTTGCTTGATTGATAAAAGAGGATGGCTTGGGGGAAAGAGGGATTATGTTACTAGATAATAAAATCATAAAGGAATATCAGTAATTATGGCATTAGATCATAAGTGTAATAAAAGATGAATATATCTTGGTGATGTAGGGTGGCACCATAGATCATGGTAGTTTAAAAGATTAAGGAACTGAGAATTTAGGTGAAGTAAAGAGACACAAGGGCATCTTAGGTGACCCAGTAGAGAGAGCATCCAGCCTGAAGTCAGAAAGAGTCATCTTCCTGAGGTCAAATCTGGTGTCAGACACTGTGTTACCCTGGGCAAGTCACTTAACCCTGTTTGCTTAAGTACACTTGTACAATAATGGTGACCAAGATGATTTGGAAAAGCTGAGTGGTAAGAATCAATTAAAGATTTGTACAAAGACTATCTTGTTGTGAAGGACCAGTTGATATTATGCAACAAAATTATAGGGGACATAGTCATCATTGTGTCATGATTTTGTCCACCTTAGTTCAGCATTATATGATTAAGAGCAAAGACAGAGGACAATAGCAGGGGTCCCAGGTTGGAGCTTGGCAAGAAAAAATCTGTCATAGGATAAAGGCCAAGGGATTCCACTTAACTAGGACTAGATACAATCCACTTGTTTTCCACAATACACACTTGTTTTAAAAAATGAACTAGAGAAGAAAATTGGAGACCATTCCAATATCTTTACCATGCAAACCCCAAATGGAGTCATGAAGATTTGGACACAACTGAAATGGCTGAACAAGAACAAGAAGACACAAATATGTATATTGAATTTCACTAATATAAAAGGAATTGATGTGGAGAGATTGAGTTTAGTATCTATATATCTCCCCTTGTCTAAAGCTAAGGTCACTTTTTTGTCTCCAATCAGAGGTCTGAGTTCTCCTTTGCTACAGGTAACAAATGTTGAGAATACCCTAAGTGAAGCTGATCATCCATATCTACTGTGGAATCAGCCAGCTGCCCTGGAAAGAACATGCCCAATCTTTCTCCTTAGTTTCTTTTCTATACAAAGGGATATGACCTATGGAGACTATGGGAAGAGAAGTAAGAAACAGATCCCACTGGGCTAAATGGCCAAGAGGGTCAGTCATGTCCAAGGTGGAGCAGATCATCAGGAAGCCCAGACCATAGGTACAAATATCTCACTACACTCCCCCAAATATTTAAACAGCCTTCACTTCTCTCTCTCCTCTCATTCTAATGAGGAAAATTTTGCTCTCAGCTTATCATTAATTCTACTTTGCAATCTAGTGAATCATTAGACCTTCTTAATAGTGAACATCATGAGACAAAAGTTTGCTTCTTTTTAGACAAGCCCCCAAAACCCCAAAGACTGTAGCTTCTCTGCAAGTGACATGAGAGTCCCAGCCCTGGAGGTGGATGAGCTCTTTCATGGCCACCTCTCGAACGGCTAACCTGTCCTTCTCTTCCATCCTACCCTTACACACATCTGTGCTCAGGCACACACACAGCCACAGATATGGGTATGCTCATACATTTACATCACTACTACTCCACCATCCACTCTAGCAGAAAAGACCGGCCAATAATTCTTACCAGGTTGCAAAAGATGAACTGAGAGCAATTGGAGCAAAGAAAACAATCTAGTCCAACTGTGGAATCAGCCTGTCTGTCCTAGGGAAGGACATTTCTAGGCTTGACGTTCAAACTTTTCTCAATAAGAAGGGAAACTAGAAGGGGAGAAAGAAGACACTATAAGACCTTGTATAAATGAAAAACTTTCTTCTAATTGTAGCCTTTCCTATAAATGAGAAGAAAAATGCAATTATACTAGGGTGGGCCAGCTCAAGCAGAAACCCAGAGTACAGACATAGGTGCTCCCACGCACCTTCTCCTGTGCAAATCGCCCTCATTTCTACACTCCCTGCTCCTCATATTGACAAGCAAAATTCCCCCTCTCCATGATGCTCTTTTGAAGATTCTAATTAATCAATATTCCTTGTTAATCTGCATTAGTACCTGAGATGTAAATTCATCTCATTTTAGACAAGTCTCAATTCCCTCAGGCAAAAAGAGAAACTTCTCTACAAATGGCAGGATAATCTCAGCTCTCAGGGCAGATGAGCTCAGTCTCTATAACTGCTACTCTCCCCTCTCTTCTCTACCCCACTCACATGCATTCATAGGGATGCACACTTACAAAATCGGATACCAATCACCACTGCTCTACAATCTACTCTGGCAGCAGAAATTCTCCAGGTAAGTGAATCTATAACTCAGCCCCTGAGACGGGGACTTGGAGAACTAGAAACTTTTCAGTTTGCATACCTCGAGCCTAGAATGGGGTGTGACACATAGTAGCTTCTCGATATATGAGTGCTGATTGGTTTAGTGACTATGTGATGTCACTTACCCTCTCTGAGCCTCAGTTTCCTCTTCTATAAAGTGACTAACATGGAATAGGCATTCTTTCCAGTTCTGACTCTATGATCTGAAAATGTATAAAGTGTCATGACAAAATTAAGTTCACTTAGAATATATGTGCATTTAGCACCAGCTGTGTACAAAAACAATGTAGATTATAAAAAGGACTATAAGACATGTACCCTCTTGTGTGTCATTTTGGAGGCAAGACAAATATCTGTAAACAGTGAAATGCCAATGCCTTTCTTAAAAGGAAGTACCAGTATTGTACTCAGTAGGCTCGTGACCTCTCTCTTTCCAGACATCATTTCTTTCTTTATGCAACCTAAGTGTCCTTAGCTTTGAGGGAGGCCACATGCATGGCAGTGGTGATGCTGATATCAAACATATAAATCCCTCCCAGGTTTGTTTTGTTTTCTTTTTTTCAGAAAGCTTTCTACGAATTGCTCCACAACAGGAACTTGTGACATGAGTCTGAACTCAAATGTAAGGCCACATTTACTACTACCCAATTCTTTCTTGAGGCTTGAATTCTGATGACCCAACCCATCAGAATCTTTTTCAGGTCCAGACTGGCTACTCCAATAAATTAGCTCATCACCCTCACTTAAAAATGTTTGCAAACTCCTAAGACTTAGCCATATTTTTGTCCTCCACTAAAAAAAATAAGGTGAAGCATGATGGACCGTACAGAGATTTATCAATCATTCTACTGGAAATCTTTCTCCATGGTAGTTTCTACCCATCAATATCCACTCTTTGTGTCCCATCATTCACACGGGTTCTAATTCACCTAACTTTACTGTCATTGAAACTACAACTTTATTTTATGAACAATGAGTGTATTATATAAGAAGTTATCAAATAGACTAGTACATTTTCTTCATCTACCCATGTAGTAACCCTGGTTTGAAATGCCATGTTACTCTAGAATGACCACTTCATAATTGTCTGTGATTTATAGCTATGGTCATCAATTAATTTTCCAATCTTTACTCACCAAGATTTCTGAAAAGCTTTAAAAAAATTTGCCTTTTATTGAAAAACAAGCTTCTTAGTTTACAATTCAGCTTCTGCTCTCTTCTAGTCTTTTTAAAAATCATAACAGCATGCATCCTTCTCCAAGCACTATCTTCTGTTTTCAATAACTTGTCTTTTCAATGACACTCTTCCTTTTTAAAGCATCACTTTCACTATTCATTGACTGTGTCTACCCATAGGTTAACTAATTTCTCTCTGCTAAGACATAAGTATCAAGAAGTAAAATTAATCAGTCTACCGGTCATGTCTGAAAGCGTCCTTCTCATTCTTCACCATGAATCTGCCTCCTCTCAGCCAAGAGCTAGGAAACATCCTTCACCATCAGATGTCTAAAGTATGATTGCTCACTACATTAATGAGTCTTGAAAACATTTCTTTATATTATGCTTGAAATTCTTCAAATAATTGTCCTTTTGTTGAAAATTTTGCTCAACCCAACTTAATACAGTCTTCCCAAGTTTCTCTGACTACTTAAAATTCATTGATTGTGTAATAAAAACCCATTTTATTCATGTACTATAATGCATTCACTTTCAGCATCCACTTTCTAGTTTTTTGCTTCTATTAATAGGTTTTGTTTATATCAGGACCTTGTTTCTGTCTTTGCCCCACTAGTATTATCTAGCAATTTAAGGACAAAGCCCACATATGCTTTACTGATGTTTTTGCTACAATTACAAATTCTTTTACACAATTGTTGAACCATGTTACATAGATCCAACAATAACATGTGTGTCTATGTTCCCACAGTCATGCTATCATTTGTCATTTTCATTTCCTGTCATCTTTGCCAAACAAATGGTTTTAATATGCCTCAGAATCAGTTCCACTCACATTTCTATCATCATTTACTATTTGGAGCATTTTTTTTCATGATTGATGTAGCTTATTTTGCAAAATGCATGGTCATATATCCACTCACCACTTATTTATTGGGGAAAGGTACTTATTCTTATGTATTCTTGTCCGACCTCTACATATCACAGATAACAGATCTTCATCACAGATATGTCCTGAAAAGAATTTTTTCTGATTTCACTAATTGTCCATAACTCTAAATGAATTTATATTGCTTTGTGAATTTTTTTAAGTTATACCATCACAACTATCTATTTCTCTTCTATGATGACTTCCATCATTCATTTGTTTGGGAATTCTCCATCTGGTCAAAGTTATACAAGATCATCCTTCCATTCTCCCTTCATTATTTCATGATATAACCTTTTTTTCTTTAGGTCATTTACTAGCTCAAAGACTATTGTGGTAGGTGGTTTTAGTTGTTTTGTAATCCATTTTTTTACCAAACTGATTTCCAGTTTTCCTAGCAGTTTTTCTCAAAGACAGAGTCCTTACCATCAGACTTGGTATACTTGTATTTATTCAGAACTGGCAGTACTCTGTGTTTGACTGCTTCTGGGTCTTGTTTAATCTCACTAATCCATTAATGAACTATTTTTTTCTTTATTTTAACTAGAACCAAGAACTTTTGATGATTATCACATTGTAATACTTTTTGAGATACAGTAATGTAAACTTTAGGTTCCCTTAATTTGACTTTTTGTTTTTACAGAAGAATGTGTGTATGTGCGTGTAGATACATAAAATTATCCTTTAATACTCTGTTTGATATGGCATTTAATCTAGAAATTTATTTAGGTTCATTTTTAAATAAATTACTATGACTAAGCTGTGAACAATTAATATCACTCCCATTACTAGACTGCATTTTTTTTCTTTTTTTTTTCAAGACTAGGTTGGAAGTGCAAAGAACACCCATGAGCCAATCAAGGTGGGAACTTTGGCCTGTGCCATTCTAACCTAGGACACTATCCCTCCTTAGGCAATCTGGTGGCTTCTCACTCCTGAGGCTTCACCATATTCATACCTGACTGAATTCATATACCTAATCACCTCTGACCCTAAGTATAATTCACAATTCGTGAGGTCAAGGAATCACCCAGGTGAATCCTCCCCCAGTAGCAGAGATCATATATGTGGTCCACTATGCCCAATCATTTATTTTAAGAGGCTTTTATTTTGTCAGATGCATTCACATAAATTTTGAGTGTGTCATGATAAGTTGATCCCAAGACATAATGTATGTATGTTGTGGTTAATTTGAATGAAATTTCTTTTCTCTAACTGCACCTGTTAGATTTTATTACTTATATATTCATAAACGATGATTTTTCATATTTATTTTATATTCTGCCACTGTATATATAAGCACATTTTATATATATATACATATATATGCACATATATAATGTTACAAATTCTTTCAATTATTTTTCATTTCATCTCTAGGATTTGCTAAGGATGCCATTATATCATTTGCAGATTAGGTTCATTTCCTCTGCACAAACATACACACACGCGCACACACACACACACACACACACACACACACACACACACACACACACACTGACTACTTTTCTTCATGATCTTCCAAATGGTAATGGAAGTGACTTAACTATCACATTTTTCAGGATGTTTTAGGATTTTCTCTTAAACAATTTAACAATAAAGTTACTAAAGAACAACAATTCAACTATTAAAACATAGTCTGTGACTATTCATGTTTAAAGAACTTAATTTCAAAACATCAAAAACCAACATAAAGTTTTATTTGGTCCCTTTAGGTTCCTCAGACTCCATTATTTCTCCATTTATTCTCCTTTCTTTTACAAAAATCTTAGAGAGAGGGACAGGACTGGTCTCATGATTTCATATGTAAAGAGAACTCTATGATACAGAAGCTATCTCTACAAATGTAGAATTATACTTTCTCTACAATTTATACTCTTGGGAAGTTGTAAAGACATACACAAAAAAGCTCGAGTAATTTGTATAGAGTCACACGACCAGTATGTTTATCATAGATGAGGCTTTTCCTTGCATAGAATCACAATTCATGGGATATCATATTAATTTAATAGGGTCTTTACAGATTTCTTTATATTCTTTCATCTTTGTTAGTATAAAATCAACGTGATATTCCATTGTATTAATCTTAGATTATTTATTTTTGGATTGCATACAAGTTTTTTTCTTGAGATTAAATTCGTTTAAAGGAATTAACATCAGGAAAGCTAACATAGCTTACTCGAAGCCTAGAAACAAAAGCAAAGGTCAGGCATGATAAGTTCCTCCTTCAGGCTTCTGACTTTAAGGTGAGGAATAAGAACATAGGTGCAGTGAAGTTATACGTAACTGACTCCTTGATAGCTTACTGGATATCTTTTCCCTGGTAAATAAGTAAGCTTTATTTTGATTATATTTAGATGCATAATGAGTGTTCCATTTCACTGAGATAGTAGAATGGCCTGATTCAGGTCTGGCCATCTACAAATAAGGGACTGATTCATCATTGTTTAGACCAAAGTACTCCTAAGGCCATAGTAGCCAGTGGACTCCTCTGTAGATATAAGGGCAGCTAGATGATGCAGTAGATAGAATACTGGACCTGGAGTTAGGAAGATGTCCAATTAAGGAGGTTCAGAATTCTCGAAAACAGAATGCTTGACACTCCAAGAAAGACCCAAGGCAATTTCTTTAGAATACTTATTCAGAATATATGTATATATAGGCAAGTGAGAAAGAAACCAGAGATAACAGAGTAAGCGGCTTAAAGATAGCAGAATAAGAGCAACTATGATTAATAGTGGATATATATATATATACATACATATATATATATATATATATATATATATATATATTTACATATTTACAAGCATCACCATTGCGGGGAAGCACCAACACCTGACCACACAAGCTGGAGAATCCTGGGTACAGCCATCAGGGTCCCGCACAGGAGGGTCCCAGGCAGAGAGTCCTCTCGATGGGTGAGATTCCAATTTGGGGTCTGAATCTTACAGTTTAAGTAGTGCTGAGAACAAAGAAGGCATACTGCCAGGTGTTTTTTAGCAAGCATAGGTATCTTGTGTGAGGCCAGGGAGGAAGGCCAGTCCCTCCAAGCCTCCCCCCGCCCTCCGCCAAGAGCAATGTTCCTTTGAGTGGCTAGTTCCAAGAGTTGGGAAGTTATCATATATCTTCTCAAGGACCTGGCCATAGTCCCAGGACAGGAGCAGCCCTCAAGTTCTCAGGATCCCTGTTCCCAAACAACTCAGGGTAATAGAAAGGTCATATGGAGTTGCGGCCTTGGTTTGTATAAGCTTATTCCTCACACAGGGGCTTACCTGGCCCCTACAGAAGACCAGCCTCCAAGTTCAAATACTTATTTCCTCAAATGTAAAATGTATGAGGGTAAGGTATATGAGGATCAAATAATATAATTAAGTATTTAGGACAGTGTTTATACAGAGTAGACACTATATAAATGTGGTCATTTTTGCTATTAATCTTCTTCTCCATCCAGTTCTTCATCATGTGAGCTATTACATTACTCAGAGAGTCCCTCTAACCCTGGTGATCAAACCCTTATCCTAAGAGCTAGTTTTGTAATTTATCCATAACGTCTTTCCTTGGGTGCCCTTGTTGGTATGATTAACTACCCAATGGGAAATAGATGGTTATGAAGAACAATATTTGAAGGAACCCCAACCATTTTCTGGAGCCTTTTTTAAAAATAGAAAAGTACCAGTGTTTCAACTACTTATTACCATAATCTTTCTAGAATAAGAAAATTCTTATGATAAACATTAGTCTTATAATTTCTATTAATTTTCAACTACCAAAAGTTTTCCATCATCATCAAGGTTTTTCAGAAATACTCTATGACCCTAGCAGAGCTCAGCGCAATAAACTTCATTGATAAACCACTGTTTACTCCAAGCAGAACTGATGTCCTGCCTAGTCAGTATGATTCCTTCTTTATATCACTCAGGTAAGAAATGAATAACTTTAGGGATTTTTATTTTATTTTCTGAGACTCTAAAACAGAAGCTAATACAAAAGTGCAGACATCGGCAGACACCCAGACATCAGCATACATGGCTATATTGTTGGAATTAGGGAGTGTACCCATGAATGAGAAATATGCATGTTAAATTTATTGCAATTTCTGCTCAGGTCTCACTGCCAAGAATTGACTTATATTTGTGCTATTTCTATAAAGACTTGCTCCAAAGGCTTACTGGTGAATATACTCTCCAAACAAAAACAGTAGGAGTTGCTAATATTTTTACTGAGGAACAAGATTTGGAATTTAGCTGGGAAACCATTGGTATATAATAAACTATTACCCCATGTTTTTCCCCAAGGTCTCATTTGACCTGACAAATACATCTTCTGTCCAGCATATCTTAGAAATGCTTCCCAATAATGAAATGCTAGGGGTTATCTACCTGCACCTGACTAGAATTGGAGTCCTAGGAAACTGTTTCCTTCTGTACTTATACAGCATTAATTTCATCACTGATCAAAAAATTAAACCAATAAACATAATTGTCAAACATTTGGCCTTTTCCAACATAATGGTACTTCTCTTTAGGGGAATCCCTACTGTAATGAAGGTTGGGGCGGGAGGTGAAATGTGGAATTTCATTCATAACTTACTTGCAGGCAGTGACTCAGGACCTTACTCTCAATAGCATCTGCCTCCTGGGTGGCTTCCAAGCTATCACTATTAGTCCCAACAGTCATGTGTGGGCAAAACTCAAAACTAGAGCCCCAAACTGGTTTGTGCCCTGCTGTCTTCTCTGAGCTTATAATTTTATATAGCATAAATCATATAAATGTTCTCTGGAAATTTGTTCACTCATCAACATTTATATGTCTTATGATATGTTTCAGTGGCTACATGGTTTTTATTCTATTGCGACACAATTAGCAAGTCAAACATATTCATAGCACCAGCCCCTCCCAAAAAAACTCCTCTGCCACTAGAAGCACCCAAGTCATCCTATTTCTAGTGGGTACCTTTGTTTTCTTTAATGCCATTAGCCCATTTTTAATTATTTATATCCTTCATCTTCAAGGAATAAGGCTCAGGATCTTACATGACTCTCCCCTTCTGTTCTTGTGGTACCCAACACTCAGTCCCTTTATTCTGATCACGATTGACACCCAGATCCTCAGAACCTGTTGTACCCACTAAGAAATACTATCTTCACACACAACTGATGGGGCAGTCTTCTTTTAGTGTCACATTGGTTCTTTCTCTAAAAGCCTGTAGAAGTTTGAGCCCTAATGGGCTCTGGTTCTTCTAGAGAGTTCAGATATTGTTACACAGTGCATTTCTAGAGTTGTCACCTCCCATGAATCCCAACCTACTGTGTGCTGCATAGTTCATATGAACTATGGACAATAGAATCTACACACCAGAATTGTTCACCATTAGTATCTGTTCTCCTTCCTTTTGAACAACAATAAATTTCTGTTAACTGCTATCCATGTGTAGAATTCTTATTCTTTATCTGAACTATCCTCCACTGCATATTTGTTGCAAGAGTAGAATAAAAATAGCCTTTTGGATTTGGAGAAAGAAAGTCACAGAAAAGGAGATGTTATGAAAATGGAAATGTTCACTATGGAGTACACTGATGGACACTTAGAAGACTTAGGTTACAATGACATTTGATACATTAATGTAGAATGAACCTCAGACCACCCAGAATTTTGAGCCATAGGTCATTTAGAAACAAGAACTTAACTCTAATAGAGCCAAAGATTTAAAAGTTTAATTGCAGTGAAGAGTGCTGTCCCCTAGAAAGGTGAGGGAGTGATAGGAGTGAAGTCACAAATGGCTAGATTCAATATGGGAAACACTGCTGCCACATGGCTAGTTAACGGTCAGCTATAAATGAAGATGTAGCTATATACTGAAATGGAATATACTCAAATTTGTGACAGGTACGAGCAAAAAAATTAAAAGATTGAATAGTTTGTATTGTTGGCTGAGGTGCCCAAACAATCCCCATTCTTTTCATGGCTGGGTGCTGGTTTCTGAGAAGATTGGATGCAAAGTGCCTTATAAATCCTAATAGTCGAAATCAAGATGATAATCTACAGTGAGGGGAGAAAATTTGATCTTAACAATAGGATACTGGGATTGGGGGATAGATTGTGAACTTCTGAAAACCAATTTGAATGGTATGACCCAGTCATCTAGTATACACATATGATCCAGAGTCTAAGAATTAGCTGCTCTTCCCACCTCTGGATTCCTGGTAGATGACACATTTAGATTTGAATTCTCTGTGTCCTTGAACATCAGTCTTCATTCATTAATAGGAAATTCATAAATTACCCTTATTTCATTGGTCCTGACTATATTACTCTATTACAAAGTCCCCTACATGTGATTAGGCAATGCCTATTTGTGTGACATTGGCTCTTTGTCTAAAATTTTATATAAGTATGTGCCATGAGGGACTCTGGGACTTCTAGAAGAACATGGATATGATTTTGATATGCATGTCTGAAGTCACAATCCTCTGCACACACACTGTTTGCTCCTGGTGCAATATGCACAAGGCTGGCCACACAAGAAGATTGTCTGTCTATTCTCATCTTCCCCTTGTGAATCAAAAAATTTCTGTTAAGTGTGATCCCTGTGTGGAACTGTCATGCTTCATACAAAATCTATTGCCTGCAAAAACAAATATCTGAGTAAAAGTTCCTTCTTCAGTGTTCTTGAAAGTTGATCATCCAAATTCCATATTATTGTCCCACTGTCAACTCCAGGTATACTTAGCAATGTTCCAGGGTAACTTGCAGAATTTTGCTGGGACTCCAAAATCATTTTTCTAAGGGAAGGTATGGAAGTTTTCACAAAGCAATGTAAGGCAATAAGTATTTACTAAACATGTGCCAGGCATTATGATAAGTATTAGAGAATCAAATAAAAGTAAGAATTAAAACAGTTTCTGCCATCAAGATCAAATTCTAATGAGGGAAGACATCACACAGAAAGAAATTGAAAGCCTAGGGTGGGTGCAAGTAAGATACAATGTACATGCTTCAGGGCATAGTAGCCAAGTCCAAAAATCAGGAATAGAATTTGAAGTGGAATAAAGATTGGATAACCAGAGCTACTTTGGTGGAAGCATACTTAAAATGTTTAATTCAAATTTTTCTTTGATTAAGAGAAGGAAAAATAAATTCCTTTACATATCTATTATAAAAGAAATCAAAGAAAAGGGGAAAAGTCTTATTTGTAAAAAGAATGATTTATAGCAGCTCTTTTATATGGCAAAAAATGGAATTAGAGGGAAGGCTTATCAGTCAGGGAATGTCTGAAGGAGTTGTGGTACATAATTGTTAGGGAATACTTTGGGGCTATAAGAAATGATGAACAGAATATATCTGTTAATAGCTCTGTCATGAGACAGGCATCTAAAACAAAGTGTCTGAAATGATTGTAGGAATCATGCTGAGAAATCATCTGAGAAAAAAAAGTCATGATATTATTCCATTATGCCATTTGAGTTACTCTACTATTTAAGGTGTTATTTTCTTCAGAATTTTGGGGGGTCTCCTTTAGCAGGATATTGACTCACTTTTCATGATTTTCTTGCATCATTCTCATTTCCCTTCCCAGTTTTTCCTCCACTTCTCTTATTTGATTTTCAAAATTCTTTTGAGCTCTTCAATGGCCTGTGAAATATAATTTAAAAAAAAGAAAAAAACCAAATTGTGAGTACTAAAAATGAAAAAGGTGAATCTACCTCCGATGAAGAGGATATTAAAACAATAATTAGAAATTATTTTGTCCAATTGTATGCACATATATTTGACAATCTTAGTGAAATAGTTGAATATTTACAAAAATATAAGTTGCCCAGACTAACTGAAGAGGAAGTAAACTACTTAACCCCATCATAGAAAAAGAAATTGAACAAGCCATCAATGAACCCAATGGGGAAAAAATCCCCAGGGACAGATGGCTTTACTAGCGAATTCTATAAAACATTTAAAGAACAATTGACTTTACAAACTATTCAGGAAAATTGGAGAGGAAGGAGTCCCACCATATTATTTTTATGAAACAAATATGGTACTGATACTTAAATTGGGAAGAGACAAAACAGAGAAAGAAAATTACAGACCAATTTCCCTTATGAATATAGATGCAAAAAATCTAAATAAAATATTAGCAGAAAGACTACAGCAACTCATCACAAGAATAATACACTTTGATCAGGTAGTATTTATTCCAAGAATGCAAGAGTGGTTCAATATCAGGAAAACTATCAATTGATCACATCAACAACAAAACTAGCAGAAATGATATGATTATCTCAATAGATACAGAAAAGGCTTTTGACAAAATACAACACACATTCCTATTAAAAACACTAGAAAGCATAGGAGTCTTCCTTAAAATAAGTAGCATCTATCTAAAAACATCAACAACTATTACACATAATGGGGATAAGATAGAAGCATTTCCAATAAGATCAGAGGTGAAACAAGTATGTCCACTATCATCCATCTTATTCAATTTGGTACTAGAAATGTTAGCAGTAGCAATAAGAGAAGAAAAAGAAATTGAAGGAATCAGATTAGGCAAAGAAGAGACTAAGCTATCACTCTTTGCAGATGATATGACAATGTACTTAGAGAATCCTAGAAAATTAAGTAAAAAACTACTTGAGATAATAAACAAATTTGGCAAAGTTGCAGAATATAAAATAAACCCATATAAGTCCTCAGCATTCCTATATGTCTCTAACAAAATCCAACAGCAAGAGGTAGAAAGAGAAATCCCATTTAAAGTTACTGTAGATGTTGTAAAATATCTAGGAATATACCTGCCAAAACAAACCTAGGAATTATACGAACATAATTACAAAACACTTTTCACACAAATAAAGTCAGATCTAACTAATTGGGAAAACATCAATTGCTCATGGCTGGGTTGAGCTAATATACTAAAAATGACAATTTTACCTAAATTAAATTACATATTTAGTGTCATACCAATCAATCTACCAAAAAATTACTTTGTAGAGCTAGAAAAAAAATAGTAGCAAAATTCATTTAGAAGAACAAAAGATCCAGAATATCAAGGCAATTAATGAAAAGAAATGCTAGGGAAGGTGGCCTACCTTCCAGATTTTAATCAGTGTTATAAAGCAGCAGTCATCAAAACTACTTGGTACTGGCTGAGGAATAGAGTAATGGACCAATGGAATAGATTGGGTACACAAGGCTCAGCAGCCAATGACTATAGTAATCTACTATTTGATAAACCCAAAGACCACAAAGCTTTTGGGATAAGAATGCACTATTTGAGAAAAACTGCTAGGAAAACTGTTACATAGTATGGCAGGAATTGGGCATAGACCAATATCTAACACTACACCAAAATAAAGTTGAAATGGGTGCATGATCTAGATATAAAGACTGATACTGTAAGCAGTGTGGGAGAGCAAGGGATAGTTTACCTGTCAGATCTATGGAGAGGGAAAGACTTCATAATGAAACAAGAGTTAGAAAGCATTATAAGATGCAAAATGGATAATTTTGATTACATTAAATTGAAAAGCTTCTGTACAAGTGAAGCCAATGTTACCAAGATTAAGAGGGAAGTGGAAAAATGGGAAAGAATTTTTATAACCAATATCTCTGATAAAGGCCTCATTTCTAAAATATACAGAGAATACGAGCCACTCCCCAATTGATAAATGGTCAAAGGATATGAACAGGCAGTTCTCAGAAGATGAAATTAAAGATATCTATAAGCATATGAAAAAATGTTCTAAATCACTAGTGATTAGAGAAATGCAAATCAAAACAACTCTGAGGTACCACATCTCACCACTCAGATTGGCTAAGATGACAAAAAAGGAAAATGATAAATGTTGGAGAAGATGTGGAAAATTGGAACATGAATGAACTGTTGGTGGAGTTGTGAACTGATCTAACCATTCTGGAGAGCAATCTGGAACTATGCCCAAAGGGCTATAAATAAGTTTGACCCTTGGACCTGGCAATACCACTTCTAGGTTTATATCCCAAAGGGATCAGAGAAGTGGGAGGAGGACCCATATATACAAAAATATTTATAGCCCCTCTTTTTGTGTTGGCAAAGAATTGGAAATCAAGGGGATGCCCATCAATTGGGGAATGTCTGAACAAGTTGTGGTATATGAATATAATGGAATACTACTGTGCTATACAAAATGAAGAGCAGACAGACTTCATAACAACCTGGAGAGACTTATATAAACTGATGCTGAGCAAGAAGAGCAGAACCAGGAGAAATCTGTACACAATCACAGACATAATGTATGTGTGACAACTAACTTCAATGGACTGGGCTCCTCTCAGCAATGTAAGGTTATAAGACAACTCAAAGAGATTCATAATTGAAAGAGATATCCACATTCAGAGAAAAAGATGTGGAGTCTGAATGAAGGTTGAAACAAACTACTTGCTGTGTTTCTTTTTCTTGTTTTGTTACCTCTTTCCCCCTGATCACTGCATCAGTTATAATCCTTCTTTACAATCTGACTAATGATCAATTTGAAGATATTTGTAGATCCTATATTTGAGTGCATGCTCCCATGATGGGGAAGGAGAGAAAATCTGAACCTCAAGAGACTGTGGAACTGAATGTTGTAATCTAAAAGTAAATAAACCAATTTAATTTTTTTAAATCATTCTTGAGCTCTTCCATGGCCTGTGACTAGTTCATATTTTTATCTTGGAAGCTTTTGATGCAGGAGTTCTGACTTCACTGTCCTACTCCAGCTCCATGCTTTGATCCCTTTTATCCCCCCAAAAAGTTTGTATAGTGTGATTTAACTTCCTCATTTTGCCAAATACTTGACTTTTGAGCTTTTTGCCACAGTAGAATTCTGCTTACAGAATGGAGAGAGCTTTGTTCCCAAATTGCTGGGATTTTTTCAGCTTCAAGAGCTATTGGGAGGGCACCCTGTCTACAGCCCCCACAAGCTCTGGCTCACTGGCCACACACCCCAGGACCACCACCCAAGATCTCAATCCAGAACCAGGTAGGTCAAAGCAAAAGCAATTACCCTCTGAATAGTCACTTGGTCCGCCTACAATCTGCAAGCCAGGAGCTCTGAAAGTAGCCATGCAGCACCACTGTGCTTTAAAACTTGTTTAGAGTCATTTTTACAGGTATTCAAGATTGTTGAAGCTGGAGCCCATACCAAATTTGTGCTTTTACTCCACCACCATCTTGGCTCCACCCCCCTGCTCATCATTTCTTATGGCCCAAAAGTATTCCTTAACAATTATATACCACAACTTGTTCAGCCATTCCCTGACTAATAAGCCTTCCCTCTAATTCCAATTCTTTGCCACAACAAAAGAGCTGCTTTAAATTATTCTTTTTACAAGTAAGAATTTTTCCCTTTTCTTTCATTTCCTTGGAATATAGAATTAGAAGTGATATTGCTGAGTCAAAGAGAATGAACAATATTGTATCCCTTTGGGAGAAGTTCTGATTGTTCCCCAGAATGGTTGGAGATATTCTGTTATATTAACCTGATATAATAGATAGAGCTGTTTTAATTTTCATTTCTCTAATCAGTAGTAATTTGGAGCATTTTTCATGTGACTATTGATACCTTTGACATCTTCTTCTGAAAATTGCTTGTTCATATCCTTTGACCATTTATGAAGTGAAAAATGGCTCATATTTTTATAAATTTGTCCCCATTCCTTATATATTTCAGAAATTATTCTTTTATCAGAGAAATTTGCTGCAAAAGATTTTTCCTATTTCTTTTCTTCCTTCTAATTCTGGATGAATTAATTTTATTTGTGTAAAAAACACTTTAATTTCATGTAATCAAAATGACCCATTAACTTTATCCCCATTACAGATAATGCTTGCTCTTGGTTTTAGACAAAAATCTATCATTTTAAGAAAGGTTCCATTGAAAAGTGGAGCCAAGATGGTGGGAAAAACAGGACTACCAAAAGCTCTCTTCAAAACCACTCTGAACAATTTTAAGTAATTCCTCAAAACTAATTCTGGAGTAGCAGGACATACAAAAGGATGGAGTGAAACAATTTTCCAGCCCAAGGCCACTTGCAAGGTCAATAGGAAAGGTCTGTTGCACCCAAGTGCAACATCTCAGGCCATGCACCAGAAAACCAGCAGTAGGCATTGGGAGCAACTGAATAAGTGCCAGCAGGGGCCATTTCAGGACTTCTCAGCTCAAGATAGTAAGGAAGTAAGAAAACTGGTTGGGGAGATTGCAGTAGTCCCTTTGCTAGCACTGTTGGCAGGACTCTGTTGCATTGCCCATACCTGAATCTGTGTCACAGTCCTGGAGAAGGAGCACTGTCACACCAGAGTTGTCACTACATGAGATCTGTAACCTGGGTCACAGTTCCAGGGCAGGAAAGAGTACTTTGGACCATGGATCTGAACATAGGCCAGAAAAGTAGTAAACATACCTCTCTCTAGATCAGATCACCTTGGAAGAACCAGAAACATACATGTTTCCAGAATTATCTCTGCAAACAACTGTACAAAAAAATCTGAAGTTTGCAATTGTGCCCTTTCCACTCCAGAAGCAGAGCCCACTTTAGCATGGAGTAAAGAAATAGGTTGGAAAAAGTGAGCAAACAGCAGAAAAAGATGTTGACTATTGAAAGTTATATATGGTGAAAAGGAAGATCAAAACACAAACTCAGAAAAAGATTAAAAAAAGCCAAAACTACTACATCAAAAGCCTCAAAGAAAAATATGAATTGGTCTCAGGCCATGGAAGAGCTCAAAAATATTTTAAAAATCAAGTACACAAAGTGGAAGAAAAAATTGGGAAGAGAAATGAGAATGGTGCAAGAAAATCATGACAGAAAAGAGTGAACAGCTTTATAAAGGATGCACAAAAAACACTGAAGAAAATAACAACTGTTAAAAGAAGACAACCTAAATAGTAAAAACAGAGAAGGGGGAGGCACAAAAAGCCAATGAACAAAAGAATGTCTTACAAAACAGAATTGTCCAAATGGAAAAGGATGCACAAAAATTTGTCAAAAAAACTTAAAAAGTAAAATTAGCCAAATGGAAAGGAAAGAACAAAAATCCACTCAGAAAAGAACTCCTTAAAAAGAAAAATTGGCCAAAAATAAAAGGAAGTAATAAATCTCACTGAAGAAAATAATTCCTTAAAAATTTGAATTGGGAAAGTGTAAGTTAACTTTATGAAACAACAAGAAACAATAAAACAAAATCAAAAAATGAAAAAATAAGAAATATCTCACTACAAAACAACTGAACTGGAAAACAGATCCAGGAGAGATGATTTAAGAATTATTGGACTACCTGAAAACCAAGATTAAAAAAAAGAACCTAGACATCTTCTTTCAAAAAATTGTCTGAGAAAACTATTCTGATATTCTAGAAATAGAGGTTAAAATAGAAACTGAAAGAATCCACAATTGCCTCCTGAAAGAGATCTCAAAATGAAAATTCCCAGGAAAATTATAGCAAATTCCAGAACTCCAAGATCAAGAAGAAAATATCACAATCAACCAAAAAAGAAACAATTCAAATATCATAGTGTCAGTCATGTTTCTGTATTAAAGGATCTGAGGGTTTGAGGACAAAAAAGCTAGGATTTTTTGGATTTTTAGGATCATCTACCTAGCAAAATTGACTATAATCCTTCACGGTGGGGGGGGGGGGAATGCAAATTCAATGAAATAGAAGTCTTTTAAGCATCCCTGCTGAAAGGATTAGAGCTTAATAGAAAATTTGACTTTCAAATATAAGACTCAAGAGAAATCATAAGGTATTAAATAAGGTAAAATGTTTACATTCCTACATGGGAAAATAATACTTGTAACTCCTAAAACATTTTGATTGTTAGGGAAGTTAGAAGGAGTACACATAGACAGAGGGCATGGTTTTAGTTGAATATAGAGAAAAATAAAATTAAGGGTTGAGAAAGAGGAATGCACTGGGAGAAGGAGATAGGAAGAGGCAGAATGGGGCAAATTATCTGGCTTAAAAGAAACATGAAAAAATTTTTAGAGTCAAAAGGATATAGGGGAGGTGGAAGTGAATGTATGAACATTGCTCTCATCAGATTTGATTGAAAGAGGGAATAACACACACTCAGTTGCATATAAAAACCTAACTTACCATATGAAAAAAGTAGGAGGGCAAGGGGATAAGCAATAACTGATAGAAGGAAAAATGGATTGGGGGAGGTAAAAGTCAGAAGCAAAACACTTTTGCAAAATGACAGGATAAAAGGAGAGATATGAGTATAAATGGGGGGAACAAAATGGAAGAAAATATGTAGTAATCATGTGTGAAAAAAATTTACAGTAAGTTTACAGTGTGATGAAGACCTCATTTCTCAAATACATAGAGAACTGAGTCAAATTTAAAGAAATATGAGCCATTCATCAACTGATAAATGGTCAAAGGATATGAACAAGGAATTTTCAAATGAAGTAATCAAACTATCTATACTCAAATAAAAATGCTCTAAATCACTATTGTTTAGAGAAATACACATTGAAACAACTCTGTAGTACCACTTCACACACATCAGATTGGTTAATATGACACAACAACAAAAAGCAAAATGACAAATGTTAGAGGGAATTGGTATACTAATACACTGTTGGTGAAGTTGTATGCTGATTTATCCATTCTCTAGAACAATTTGGAACTATGCCCAAAGGGCTATAAAATCATGCATAGGCTTTGACCAAGCAATACCCCTGCTAAGTCTGCAGCCCAAAGAGATCAAAAGAAAAAGGAATACAAACTACATGTACAAAATTTTTCAAATTGTTTCCTCAGTCATTAATAATTATCTCCCATATTTGAAAGGACCTTTTCCCAAACATTCCCAAACTGTCATATAATAAGATTTAATGGCTTCATCCATTTTTCAAATTGTTCTTTATACAAAGGGGAATGCAGTCTCTGTCTGCTTCCTGGTACACTGGTTATTTGTGTACCACAGTGTAATGGAAGTAACATTTAATTTGATATCAGAGGACTGAGATTCAAATTCTGGCTCTCCTACTTGCTGCCTATATAATCTTGGAAAAATCACTTCTTTTCTATGGATCTCAGTTTCTCCATTAAAAAAAGCAGTCAGTTCAGCCAGCTGGAGGGATGCCAGAACACCAGAAGCTGTGGCTGCAGAATTACCAACACATAGATGCCTAGGACAAAGTGAGACGTTAGTGCCCTATGGACTTTGGAACCAGTATTTGGGAACACATCAGCTTTTCCAAACCTTAAATCACTACATAAATATCAACTATTATTATCATCTTCCTCAGTCTTTATCTTGTAGCTCCACAGCATTTTACTTTCTGAATCCCCATGTAAGGATATAGAGTAAAAGAGGTTCATTGGAATGCTGTAAGGACTTTGGACTTTGAGTGACCCATTTGTGGTTTGTAAGGGTCTCAAACTCAGAATGGGTAAGTTTACATATGAAAATGTCAGGAAATAGGATAAGGGTTGACAAAGACAATATATTTCCTCCTGAATTGATGACTTCAGAACCTTTTTCCTTCCATTTATTTATTCATTCATTCATTTGTTTATTAGGGCATTCAGGATTAAGTGACTTGCCCTTGGTCACAGAGCTAGTCAGTGTCAAATGTCTGAGACCAGATTTGAACTCAGGTCCTTGACTTCAGAGCTGGTGTTCTATTCACTGTGCAGCCTAGCTGCCCTTCATACATTCATACATATATGTGAGTAAATAGGTAAGATAGGATTTTTTAAAAGAGAAATTCATCCTGATAGAGATGATCTAAGGGAGAGAGAGCTTGGTACTTAGACCTGGGATTCTGCTGCCCAGGAAAAGGTGAACCTCACAGCCAAGACTCCTAAGGATTAGAATTGGGGAATCTTCCTACTGTTCCTAGGGTAAAGGATCCAGTTCTTTATGAAAGAACTTAGCAACACCCTAGCCAAAGGTCTCAACTTAGCCAAAAGCTGGACCTTTCAGATGTGACAAATGGGAGGAGATACTCATACTGCAGAGTGAAGACCCAGTGAGCCCTGTGGGACACAAGGCAAAAATGTCTTACCCAGTGAGGAACAATATGTGAGAATGTCAAAGGTCCTACAGAATCATGGATCTAAACCGAGTGTCTACATATATACCTCTCATGTACATCCTCTCTGCTCTCATTCTCTCTCTCTCTCTCTCTCTCTCTCTCTCTCTCTCTCTCTCTCTCTCTCTCTCGGATTTATGTTTGTGAGAAAGTTCATGCTAAGTCTCTGATGATGGAAGGTAGCAGAAGATAGTCCATTGTAAATCTCATGTACCTATGCTGTTTCAATAAATGCACTTTCCTTGAGCTAATTTTATCCTATTATTCAATACTAAAGGTAAAACAATTGTGTAGGAGGTTCAGGAACCATAATTTTAGAGCTAATGACCCACAGAATACCCTAAAACCTGAGATTACCATCTCCTTAATGAATAAAGAAAGCATTTGGTTAGCTCTTAGTAGGTGCAAAGCACTGTGCTAAGCCCTTGATACACAAACAGAAAAGCAAGACAGTCCTTGCTCTCAAGGAACTTCCAGTCTAATGGGGAGGGTGGGATAACACATAGGAAAGGTTTCAGCTACACAGCAGATGGAAAGGTCACATGATATTTTAGTTACATTGGCAAAATAGATAGTAATGCATCTTTTTAATGTAATTTCCACTGAATTTCATATCAGTTTGTAATGTTGAACCATTTCATGGTGCCAAGGATTTTGGAGACAAGAACTTTCCTTTCTGTACCTTCAGAAGGTTAGACTACAGCCCCCATAGGAGTAGTTCTGAGATTACATCTCCAAAGAACTTGCTTCCCAGCTTGGGTTCAATGTGCTGGACTACGTTTTTCAGGGTTTGAAAATGATGGTTCAGAAGGTGGTGATGGTTTTACATTTCTGGTACCTGCTGATTCCCTCAGGACACTTGCTATTTCAGGGAAGCTGGCTTGCCTGCCTTACTTACTGGTAGTTAGTTGGTGGGGTCGGCTGGTGCCTTCCCTACAGAATTTCTTTCACTAGATGATCAATGTTAGAACTGGTTCAGAAGCAGGTTTTGTGGGAAATTTATATTATCTGGGCTCTTGTACTTTTCTGGAGACTCAACTTATGAGTACAGAGTTGTGGGTCAGGGGAACTGTTTAGTCCTTGGGTCAATACAAACAATAGGATTTAAATTCTACTTTCCTAACTCCAACCCATAGAATGATTGTCCATCTAACTACATGCCAGTAGTATTGAATTTTGAAGCCAAAAACAGTCAGGAGGAGCTGATGGAGCCTGACTCAACATACTGCTAAAAACTGTTGGCCTATGCTGTTCCTGTCAGCAAATTCAATTTATTCCAACTGTGAATAATATAACAGCTACTGGGGATATCAAGAAAAAAAAAAAAACATTCCTTTCCCTCAAGAACTTTACATTCTCCTGCACAGACTGAAATCAGTTAGTCAGTCAACTTGAATTTATTAAGGACTGGCTCTGTCAGGCACTGTGCTAAGCTCTTTATTCAGAAAAGAATTCAATTAAATAAAAACTTTCATCAGCCCATTTACTCCAAATTGCAGATCTGAAAAGGCAGGGGTCTTCTGTCCTCTTTATTCATAAAGGCAGACAAAGAGGAAAATTTGTTTCATGTGGCAAGTAAGGAAACCCTTCCCTCCCTCACAAAGAGACACTTCCATTTTGGCTTAAACTCTGTTATACTGATCAATTCGTGCATTTATCTGTGTATGGTGGTCCCTGGGCATCCCTATTCCAAGGAATAAACTATAGTATATAGCCTCATCATGAGTTCCATCACCATCACCCCTTACCCCATCTAAGGAAGCCACCTTGATCAGATTTACCATCCATTCCCAGGGAGGGGCTTCTTCAGCCCCAACATGGCCTGAGGAAGAACATTTCAAGGTTTTGTGTCCCTTCTACTTTATATGGGAAGGGAGTCAAGCTAGGAAAACTACAGGAAGTATTACAAGGGGACACTTTGCCATCCAATTGCTCCCTTTAAGGAGGCTGACTCAGTGATGCCCTCAGGCATAGATGCCTTCTGTCATTAGTATTCTGGCATCCCTGCTTCCCTCCTCTAGTGATCCTAATTAGGCTTCAGTCCCTTCTCATCAAACATACAAAAAACTGTTTTTCCCAGCTACACACAGGTGTTCCTTTAGATAACCCAATTAATCAACAATAAAGTTGTTGAGTATTTTCACCGGAGAAAACAAAGCTTGCCTCTTCTTCAGACACATCCCAGATTCCCTATACAGACACTACGGCTTGTCTCATATGGGATGTTCTAATCACGGCTCTGGAGGGAGCTGAGATCAGATGCAGATATCTTTATAACTTTGGCTCTGACCATTTCCTCCCTCACACCAACACGTACACACTGAGTGACATATTTCTGCCCTCACTCTGGCACCAGAGACCATTCAGGTGAGTGTATTTATGTCTTAGCATCACAGACTGAGATTGGTAGAGAAACAGTCTCTCCTAGGAAAACACCAGGTCCCGGCATCTCCGGATATTGGGGATGAGGCAGAGACTTTGCAAAGAGGTCAGAAGAATGCTATTCATGTCCCTGGGACATGGGACAAAATCATGTCAGTGCTAGGGGCTAAATAAGCACTCTCCATCCCTCCCTTCCTGGCTCTGGGCCCATCTAAGCTGGGTGGGAAGAGTGTGGGCAAAAGGAGAAGCCAGTTTGATCCTGTCCCAGGATCAAGCTGGATATTCTTTGCAAACATTACATGAAATGATGAAAAGGGGCTGAAATTGTTCTGTTTTAGCCCAGAGTTCTAATCCAGTTTCTTTTAGTGTGGGAAAAAGGTAACATATCCATGCACCTCACAGAGAGAACTCCATTTTTGCCCTGTGTTCCAGGGACATCACCGTTACCATTAAGGCATCTTTCTAAGGTTTCTGCTTCACCCCTAGCATTCCAAGAGGTAGCAACCTAGTCTCTTCCTCAAAGAGACTCTCTCTACATTTGTGACAATGTTGTAAGGTGTGAAGATGATCATGAACTCTGCTGGGTTTTCTTTTTTTTTTATTTCTTTCTTTTCTATCTCATGCCCTGAGTCCTATATACCCTCACAGCATGGTTCTGTGTATTCAGAGAGAATGTAGGCAATAGACTGAGATTTCCTCTAGGACCAGATAAAACTGAGCAAATGCTCCTTATTTGGCAGGAACTGCCCCCTCTCTTTTTCCATGAATCCAGAACCTGCTATATGTAAATGCAGCATCAAAATTCGAACTGTAGCCCTGGCTGTAGTATCTCTCTCCCACTCTCTTTGTCTTTGCCTTTCTTCAGGACCTTCCCTGTTCCCAGTCATTTAATGACTCTATTCCCACTGTAAGATTTCCTGACTTCCTACATTTTACAAACTATCCTTGCTTTTTCTGTACATACAGGCAATGGCTATTTGAACCCCGGTATAATGTGATGAATATTTTATTTAGAATCAGTACCTTGATTCAGAGTTTGGATGGTCTATGGCTGTATTACTTTGGGAAAATTATTTCTCCTCTCTAGGCCTTAATCTAGCAATTGTACAAAAAGGAACTTATGCTAGGAAATCTCAAAATTTCCTGTAAGCTACAGCTCCTTCTCAGGAGAAAGTGCTCTGGGATTTTGTCCCTGGTCCCTTTGGTAACACACAAATGGATCTTGTTGTGGGAGAAATATCTCCTCTCTGAGTTCATGTGATAGCTGATTGCTGCCAAAATAGGTTTACCATCATGCAGAAATTACAGAGATAAAAACATAAAGCTCATTATTATGTTCAAGCATTGGTTCTGGCTTCAGAGAAAACATGAGCAATCATTAGGATTCTCACAAGGCTTCTTATAAGCACAGTGACAAAGAACTATTTTTTTTTACATTGTACAATCTTGTACATTCATCAAGTCATAAAAAATTAAAGATAGATCCATAATGACATACTTCCTTCAAATGTCATGAAAGTTGAATAAACTCTGTTAAACATAGTCATAATCTCACACATCCCCTAAGGAATCAACCTGTCAAATAAACTCTATAGGTAAACTAAGTAAAGTTACAGATTAACAACATTTAGAGGGTTCCCAGAGGGGCTGATTGAGGGAGATTTACATGTCACCAAGAAAATCAAGAAGACATTAAATCAGGGGAAACCTTCCTTCAGCAGTTAGCTAGGAAGCTAACAAATTATTAAATCAGTTTGGCTCCCCTTTGGTTTCCACCTAAGGAATGACAGTCTTCATTTCATGGGTCAGATTTTAGTCAGGGAAGGTTAATGTTAACAAAAGACAGACTCTCAGTTAATCAAAATTTGTAGGAGGAATGGCAACAAGTGCCCGATAAAAAAAAATTTAATTAAGAATATTAAGAATTCCCATAACAATCTGAAGTAATTCATGACACTCACCTAATTCTCCCTGTCAGGATAAAAACTTGGAGAAAAGGAGGTATAAGCCCAAGCAGGCAAAGCATCTGAGTTTTTTCTTCAGTTTATTCATCCCTCCTCTGGACTAGACTTGATTGTCCAGGAAGTGGGAGAGTTTCAGAGTCCTTGTGGAAAAAGCACTTCGAGTATGTTTAAATACTTTGCTACATCTTATTCCAATTGTTCTTTAATTACGTGCTGACATAGCCTGACATCATTCAAAGTCTACATACTGCACAGTTCTCTTTCAGCAGTTGCTTTTCAGTCATGTCTGATTCTTTATAGTTGGGGTTTTCTTGGCAGAGATAGTAGAATGATTTGTCATTCCTTGCTGAGCTCACTTTACAGATGAGGAAACAGGCAAACATAGTTAAGTGACTTGCCCAAGGCTACTAAGTGACTAAGGACAGAACTAAGGTCTTCCTGACTTCAGCCCTGGTGGTCTATCCACTGCATCACCTAGCTTCCCCTGCCCTACCCCAACATACACACACACACACACACACACACACACACACACACAGAATGAACATTAAGCACTGTTATAAAAAGCCATGACATTTAATCTCCTAGCAGTTCTATGAGATGGGGTACCCCTGTGTTTTGTTTCCAGTTACAAAAGCCTCAAGGTTTAAAGAGGTAAAGTTAAGAGTAGGAAAAATGGCCAGCTATGCTGAGGGGAAACATCAACCATTGCAAGGCAAGCGGTATAGGATCCATATAATTGCTCAAAAATGACAACCATAGTTTATCAACAGAGAAAATGACCAAAGTTGGATGAATGGGGCTTTGTTCCAAACTGCTAATATTTGGAAGAGACTCCACAGCACTTGGCATCCTCAACTGTTAGGAAAATACTGAGCTTAATATCAAATTGGAAACAATAATTGTTTAAAATAGGAAGCCACCAACTGACCTGATTCCTCCTTCCAGTGAGAGCCAAACAGTTCCTTCATACTCCCATCCAGAGCCCTGCTTCATCTCTTGACTCCCAAATATTGGTATCCCAAAGTCTCTCTGCTTGTCCTACCTTGTATCCTGAGGTCTGTGATTTCTCACTAATCCGTACTCTTCCCCTTGCTCTTTCCCAATGGGATTTTTAACAGTATGAGGGAGAATTTTCTACTTGTCGTGGGCATTATTCTTAGGTTTTTCACAATGGCTTGTCAGAGTTCTGTTTATTAAGCTTGTACTTCATGCAAAGCCCTGGGCTGTGCATTAGAGGAGTTATGAAGTTTCCATCCCTACACTCCTGGAAATGAAAGCTGGAGGGAAGAGTGGGAAAGAAATGGGTACAAGTCTAGCTCTAAGAAGGACCAACAAGGAATAAAAGTTGCAACCCTAGGGTAACTGGGGTCCCAGAAATACGCTTTAAGTCTTTCATTATTATTTATATTTCTCTAGTACATGAAGTTTACAGAGACCCTTTCCTCCCAATGACACTTTCCTAACAATAACCCTAAGAGGAAGAGTGCAAGGTTTCTTTCTCTATTTGATGCTTTAGCATGACTGAAAAGCAAGAAGATACCTGAGTTCTCTAAGAGCTGAGCAATTTTTAGAGAAGAGTCCCCAAAAGTTATTTTTATGATGAACAGAAAGGAGGAAAGGCTGAGAAATTCTACAGTGGAAGGATGGTCCTGGGGAATTTACTGACAGATGCCAATGTATAAACCTCTGAGAGGGAAAAAATGGGAGAAAGATGACAGTGCTAACTCTTCAAAATTAGAGAAAAAGTTACCCTAAATTGTCACAAATATAGACTAGACATTGACTATATATGAAGCAATATGGGGAATACAAAGGTGAAGAAGACCTTACTCCCTGTCTCCTAGCAATTTTGACTCTAGCTGCAGATGTACAACATGCACAAGAGAGGAGTAACACATCAATGTCCATATAAACTATAGTGCCCAGGTCCAAAGATGACATATAAGACAAGGTCTGATAAGGGCACAGTATAGCAGGAAATCGCCTGCCTCATTCTAGGCACTACTCTTCCTGTAGTTCAGTCTAACATCACATTTTCTTTCCTGATTTTCAAGCTATAACATTGACTTATATTCACTATAAAAACAGTGCAACACCAGATATTTCTCATATTTTTCTTTAGCTATAGTTACTCTCCCTTTTTTCTTCTAAAATGATTTCCAAAGCCAAGTGTAAGACTTCACATTCATCCTTTTTTGAGTTTCATCTTATTGGGTTGTCCCAGGGTTTGAACTTTTCAAGTTCATGTTCTTTGACACATTTACTAATGCTCCAAGATTTTTTGCTTTAGGCAGTAGACATTGCAAACACATTGACACAGACAGGGGAAAATATTTGTATAGCAAAGCAGTTCTGTCAATAACCATGAAGAGGGAATCAACATCTCTCCTCTGAGACTTCCTGGAATTATTCTATAAAGCAGGTTTCTTAACACAGGGTCCACAAACTTAGTGCCATTGGGATTTTTGTCTATATTTTTAACTGTTTCAAACTATAATTAGTTTCCATTGTAATTATACATATTGTATTTTACAGATTTGAAAACAAAATTCTAAGAGGCAGTCCACGGGCTTTTCCAGATTGCCCAAGGAGTCCCTGACACAGAAAGTTTAAGAAGCTTACTGTAGAAGAAAGGCTGTCCTCAGACTCTGGGCCAGTGTTTATGTACTAGATGGCACACAACAGAGCTGAATAGTATCATAAGGAAGAAAAAAGAAGCTATGTATGGAAAAGCAGATTAGCTGTTTCTTTCTATGTCTTCTTAGCATTTGCTTATCCACCAGTGCTTGGCATCCAGAAGAAATAGGACCTTGATAGACTTTCAAGACTCTCGATAAACTTACCCTTTCTACTGATCCAACTTTATTTCTCTCTTCTCTGAACATACTTGTTTCTCTGAGAGGATCTCACTATCCTTCCAGTCTCTTAGGCTCACCATCTCAGTCATATTCTATTTCTCATTTTCCCTCAATCAGATACCAAGCCTTTCCACCACTCTGTCTCCATAACAAATCTTCTAATTGTCCCCTTTTTCTCTACTTACAATGTCTCCACCCTAGAGTGCTAGCACTCATCACTTTTCTTTAAAAAATAAAAACAATATGGGTTAAGTAACTTGCTCAAGGTTACAGGCTAGTTATTTATGTGTGGGTGCTAAGTACTGAGACAGAAGGATCCCAGGTCATTCAACTCCAGGACCAGCACTCTTACTCACTGTGCCACCTAGCCATCCCCACTCATCACTTTTCTCCTAATTGCACTCCCTACTTCACCTCTTCCTCCTCCTATCTAACCACCACACCACTGCCAAATGGAACTCCCTAAATAAAAGACCTAACCATTTTACTCGCTTTTCATTCAATCAATTCGTTCAATAAACATGTAGTAAGCACCTACTATGTGCCAGCATCTGAGCTAAGCACTGGGGATAACTAAGAGGCAAAAGGTAACTTAATAAACCACAGTGACCCACTATTACCTCTATGATTAAGCACAAAGTCCTCTGGTTGGCACTTAAGTCCCTTCACAATCTGGCTAAAAAGTAGGTCACCAGACTTACTATACATTATTCTACTTCAGTGGTAACAAATACAAAAAAGAATTAGGAACCCCTAATCCAAACAAAAAGATCCTAGGGGGTCATACATTGCCTTAGTTTAAAAATATGTTTACTATTTTAAAAGTTTTTTATTTATTTTGCTTAGTATTTCCCAACTTTATTTAAATCTGCATTTCAAGTGGTTTAGACCACATTGCATACTCTTGTATGTATATAACCTAAAATAGCACCTGACAGGGAGTCAATACTTAATCAAAGGAATTTTGATTCATTGATTACAATGTTCTTCTCCTCTAGTCAGACTATTCCCATGTTAGGCTATATGTTGCTGCCTCTTTCCAAACCTTCAGTTATATTCTTCATGTCTGGAATTTCCCTTTCACCTTTCTACCTCCTTCATATGCTTGCATTGCATTTCAAGAAGCCTCACCTACCCACTGCAGTCTCCAATACTTACTCCATCCCTTGAGCATTTAAGCACTTCAGTTCTACACACACACCACAAAGGACTTTATAGATATGTTTCATGAATGTTAAATTGTTGCCTAAAATGGATGGGTAGGTTCTTATTTCTTACTTCTCTCATTTTCCTCCACTGTTTTCTGAATTGTGCTGATATAAGGAGTTTAACAGCATGGCCAATGCATTTGGAGTAATGAGGAATCATTTTGAAAACTGGACATCAATGATGAACAAATGTATGAAACTATCTGAATCACTTTCTATTTTAGAGCCTCAGTCTCTACATCTATAAAGAATTAAATGATGGAAATACTTGGATAGCTCATAAAATTGTTGTGAGGAAAGTGTTTTTTAAAGAGTAAAATCAATGCAAATGTGAATTGCTATTATTATATATAGTAAATATTTAATATATGTTTAATGGATGATGGGTTGTTGGATCAATGTCTGCTTCATATCTGACAGATTATGACTCCCACTGGGAAAGATATGATCAATTTTATGGAAGAGCAGAGGAGAGGATGGAATTTCACCAGGAAATCAGTTGTTAGAAACACTCAGAAACCTCTGTGTTTTTCCCCAGGTCACACTGACTCTGACAACAATCTCTATGCCCAAGATATCTAAGGAATGATCTCATGATGAAGTCATGGGAATCATCTACCTGATCCTGATTATATTTGGAATCCTAGGGAATATTTTTCTCCTTTACTTATACATCTTTAATTTCTTCACTGTTCACAGGACAAGACCCATAAGTCTTATTATCATCCATTTGGCCATTGTCGATATCATGATTATTCTTTTGGGGGGAATCCCAAGGACAATGCAACTTTGGGGTTTTAAATCTTTTCTGGATGACTCTAGTGGTAATACCATATCTTACTTCCAGAGTGTACTCCGTGACCTCTCTATGTGCAGTTCCTGCCTTCTGGCTATTTTCCAGGCCATCATCATCAGTCCCAACAGTCCAATATGTTCAGAGCTCAAAGCCAGAGCTTTAAAGTATATCATTCCCTGCTGTGTTTTCTGCTGGACCTTCAATTTTCTACTAGACATTACTGTGGCTGTGTACATAGTTGGTCCCAAGAATAGCAGCAAGGGCAGATGGAACATAGGATATAGCTCTTTAGACCTTAATGACATGAATACGATAAAAATTGTCATTTTGAAATCTGTTTATGAAGGGGTGCTGGTGGGTCTGATGACCATTGCAAGTGGCTACATGATGCTGGTCCTGTACAGACACCACCAGAGAGTCCTGCACATTCATAGCACAAGCCTCACCCACAGGGGCTTCCCTGAAACACGAGCCACCAAAAACATCTTCCTGCTGGTTACCACCTATATCTGCTTTAATGTAGTCAGTTTCCCTGTTATTATTTATATGGATCCTTCTAGGGAAACAAGGCAAGGTGTAATGCAAGCCATGGTCTTTCTTTCTCTCTGTTTTCCAGCAGTCAGTCCCATTGTGCTTCTCATCAGTGACACTCAGATCTATAGGTCTTGTTATGCTCCCTGAGGAATCAATACTATCTTCCTTTCCCCTGAACCTAGATATCAGAACAAATGACGATGGGAAGATAGGTGTTTCAGGGGTTCCAAGGACCAGAGTCCCTGAGTGGGGAGTCTGGAATGAAGTCATAGGACCCAAGCAATCTTTTAAGTCAGGATTGTAAAAGTTTATTGTTATGCTTTGCAGCAGGTAAGAGTTCTTAGGGAACCTGTAAATTTAAAGAAGTCATAGGTATAGTTTATAAAGAGTTACAATAGTAAATCAGATGTCAATTATGCTAACTAGGTGAGTAAGGGTGGGATTAGGGAGGGGTTAAGGAGTGGTCAATGCTTAAAGGAACATGCCCTTTTAATAACTGCATAGGTGTGTTGCCCAAAATCCACTGGAAAATAGCCCAAGGTGGGTCTACCTGGAGGTGTGGTTTTAGGCTTAAAACGTCACTAAGTCAGCTAGCAGTCAGGGCTGACTAAGAAGTGACTAGTCTGCCACAAATCAGTATCATTTGACAAGATGCATGTTGGGGGAGGGAGGAGCCAAGATGGTGGAAAGGAAGCAGTAACCTCACTGAGCTCCTTGGTCAATAAGTCTCAAAGGGTGAATCTGAGTGGATTCCGGAGCCCACTATAAGACAGAGAGTGGCAGAGTCCAGCCCAGGAGGTTTCCCAGTATGTCCAGACAGGACGAGCACAGAGCATGTGGGATCTGCACAGCTCAGACCTAAGAGCAGACAAGCAGACCACACCAGAGAGAAAAAGCCCCAGCCTGCAGACTTACCAAGGACGAATCACAGTCATCTCGCCTTCATCTCACGAAGGGACGGGAAGGGTCATTGGAGCCAGGTAGGAGAGTCAGGCCCCCAGTGGAGAGATCAGCTTCTCCAGCTGTATTTGGCCCCCAGCCTGGAAGTTTAGAAACTGTCTGCCAGTATAATACAGGGGCTGGAATGGCAAAGTAAATTCTAGCTGCTTCAATCTTTCCATCCCTCCTTCATGAAGCAGAAAACCCAAAGATAAGTCTCCCACCCAGATTGAAATCCCAAGTTAATGGAAATAGCCCCAGGCTTGAGAGTCTCCAAGAAGGGGTGTAACTGAGACAGCCAGGAGTCTGAAGAGAAGAGAGGGAGGGGACCCAACAAGCCCCACCTCACCTCACCAACAAAAGCCTACTTATAGCCCAGAGGTATAGAGGCAGAAATCTGAAGTGGTCAGACTCACTCCCACCTACACATCTACATTCCTCACTGACTTCCCTGACTTATCCATAAACTAGCCACCCAGAGGTATTCAAAGTCAATGATCAGGCCCTAAACTCATAGCCTGAGAAACTAAGAAACAGGAAATCACAATGGGAAGGAAGGAAGCTGAGAAGGAGAAGGGGAAGGCAAGAAAGTCTATTCAAGCCTACTGTGTAGGGCAAGAACCACCAAATACACAGGACAATATAGATTCTCCACCCACACCTGAGACCACAGAAGAAAACATGAATGGTCTCAAGCCCAAATAGCATTCCTGGAGGAGCTTAAGAAAAACAAGAATTTATACAAACAATCAATAATGTCATTCAAGAGAATGATAATAATGAAACAACATACCAAAATCTCCAATGAAGAGGAAATCAAAAAAATAATGAGGAATTATTTTTCCCAATTGTATGCACGTAAATATGACAATCTTAGTGAAATGGATGAATATTTACAAAATCACAAGTTGCCCAGATTAACTGAAGAGGAAGTGAATTACCTAAATAACCCCATCTCAGAAAAAGAAATCAAACAAGCCATCAATGAACTCCCTAGGAAAAATCTCCAGGGCCAGATGGGTTCACTAGTGAATTCTATCAAACATTTAAAGAACAATTGATTCCAATACTCTACAAACTATTTGGGAAAATTAGTGAAGAAGGAGTCCTACCAAACTCTTTCTATGACACAAATATGTTACTGATTCCTAAATCAGGAAGAGATAAAACAGAGAAAGAAAATTATAGACCAATTTCCCTCATGAATTTAGACGCAAAAATTTTAAATAAAATATTAGCCAAAAGACTCCAACAACTTATCACAAAAGTAATACACCCTGATAAGGTAGGATTCATTCCAGGAATGCAAGGATGGTTTAATATTAGGAAAACCATCAGTATAATTGAGCATATAAACAATAAAACTGGCAGAAACCACATGATCATCTCAATAGATGCAGAAAAGGCTTTTAACAAAGTACAACATCCATTCCTATTAAAAACACTAGAAAGTATAGGAATAAATGGAGCCTTCCTTAAAATAGTTGATAGCATCTATATAAAACCATCAGCAAGTATTATATGCAATGGGGACAAACTAGAAGCCTTTCCAATAAGATCAGGAGTGAAACAAGGGTGTCTACTATCACCCCTCTTATTCAATCTGGTACTAGAAACACTAGCAGTAGCAATTAGAGAAGAAAAAGAAATCAAAGGAATCAAAGTAGGTAAAGAAGTGACCAAGCTATCACTCTTTGCAGATGATATGATGATATACTTAGAGAATCCTAGAGAATCAAGTAAAAAACTACTTGAGAAAATAAATAAATTTGGCAAAGTTGCAGGATATAAAATAAATCCACATAAATCCTCAGCATTCCTGTATATCTCTAATGAAACTCAACAGCAAGAGATAGAAAGAGAAATCCATTTAAAGTCACTGTAGACATAATAAAATATTTGGGAATCTAGTTGCCAAAACAAACCCAGAATCTATATGATCACAACTATGAAACACTTCTCACACAAATAAAATCAGATCTAAATAGTTGGAAAAATATCAACTGCTCGTGGCTAGGTCGAGCTAATATAATAAAAATGACAATTTTACCCAAACTAAACTATATATTTAGTGCCATACCAATCAATTTACCAAAAAACTACTTTCTAGAGTTAGACAAAATAATAACAAAATTTATTTGGAAAAACAAACGGTCTAGAATATCAAGGGAATTAATGAAAAGAAATGCTAGGGAAGGTGGACTAGCTCTGCCATATCTTAATCTGTATTATACAGCAGCAGTCATCAAAACTGCTTGGTACTGGCAGAGGTGTAGGGTAGTGGATCAATGGAATAGATTAGGCAAAGAAGACCCAGCAGTTAATGAATATAGTAATCTATTCTTATCCCCAGTTTTGGGCATAAGAATGCACTATTTGACAAAAACTTCAGGGAAAACTGGAATACAGTATGGCAGAAACTGGGCATAGACCATTATCTAACACCATATACCAAAATCAAGTCTAAATGGGTGCATGATCTAGGTGTAAAGGATGATACTGTAAGCAATTTGGGAAAGCAAGCAATAGTTTACCTGACAGATTTGTGGAGAGGAGAAGACTTTAGGACCAAACAAGAATTAGAGAGCATTATAAAATGCAAGATGGATAATTTTGATTACATTAAATTGAAAGGCTTCTGTACAAACAAAGCCAGTGTGACCAAGATCAAGAGGGAGGTGGGAAATTGGGAAAGAATTTTTACAACTTGTGTCTCCGATAAAGGACTCATTTCTAAAATTTATAGAGAATTGAGCCAAATCTATAAGAATACAAGTCATTCCCCAATTGATAAATGGTCAAAGGATATGAACAGGCAGTTTTCAGAGAAAGAAATTAAAGATATCTATAAGCATATGAAGAAATGCTTTAAATCACTATTGATTAGAGAAATGCAAATCAAAACAACTCTGAGATACCACATCTCTCCAGCTAGATTGGCTAAGACGACAAAACAATAAAGTGACAAATGCTGGAGAGGATGTGGACAAATTGGAACACTAATACATTGCTGGTGGAGTTGTGAACTTATCCAACCATTCTGGAGAGCAATCTGGAATTATTCCCAAAGGATTATAAATAATTTCATACCCTTTGACCCAACAATACCACTTCTAGTGTTGTATCCCAAAGAGATCATAGAAGTGAGGAAAAGACCCATATGTACAAAAATATTTATAGCAGCCCTTTTTGTGGTTGCAAAGAATTGGAAACTAAAGGGGTACCCATCAATTGGGGAATGGCTAAACAAGTTGTGGTATATGAATGTAATGGAATATTATTGTACTATAAGAAACGAGGAGGTGACAGATTTCATAATTACCTGGAGAGACTTATACAAACTGATGCTGATCGAGAAGAGTAGAATCAAAAGAAATGCGTATACAATCACAGACATATAATATCTGTGATGACCAACTATGACAGACTGTACTCTTTTCAGCATTGCAGTGGTATGAGTAAATCCCGAAAGACTCCAGAAAGAGAGAAGTGCACCATCCAGAGATATAACTAGAAAGAACTGAGCCTGAATCCTGATGGAAGCAAACTAAATGATCTTTTTCTTTTCATTGTTTGGTTTTATTTCTTCTTTACCATCTTTCATCCCACCTAGTACAGTACGCCTTTGTAATTGGAATAAGGTCTAATATTTGCAGATCCTATAATGGATTATATGCTATACTGGACTATACGCTGTCGTGGGGGAAGTGGGGAGGGAAGTAAAGGAAATTTGAAAATCAAGGAACTATGGAATTGAATCTTGTTAACTGAAACTAAACTAATAAATTAATTTTAAAAAATAATTATTGGAGTAATGCACATTAAAACAACTCTGCAGTATGACCTAACACTTATAAGACTGGCTAATATGATAGAAAAGGAAAATCACAAAGGTGAGATGGATATGGGGAAAGAGGCCTTTTGGTGGTGCTGTGAACTAATCCAAACATTTTGGAGAGAAATTTGGGCCTGTGCCTAAAGGGCTATAAAACTGTTCATGCCTTTTGATCCAACAATACTACTGCTAGGTATTATCCCAAACAGATTTTTTTTTCAATAGAGAAAGGGGTTTATTTGTACAAAAATACTTATTGTGACTGTTTTTGTGGTTGCAAAATATTGGGAATAGAGGAACTATCCATCAATTTGGAAATGGCTGAAGAAGTTGTGGCATATTATTGTAGTAGAATACTATTGTAATATAGGAAAAGAGTAGGACAATTTCAAAAAAACCTGTAAAGATTTCTATGAAATAATGCAAACTGCAATGAGCAAAACCAGGAGAACATTGTAAAGAATAACAGCAATATTATACAATGATCGACTGTGAATGTCTTAGCTATTCTCAGCAATACCATTATTCAAGACCATTCTGAAGGACTCATAATCAAATAATACTATCCACCACCAGATAAAGAACAGATTAAGACTTAAAGCAGTTTGAAGCGTACTATTTTTCACTGTCTTTTTATGGATTTTTTGGGTCTGTATTCTCATTCACATGACTAATATTTGGAAATATGTTTCAAATGATTGCACATATATAACCTATATCAGGGAGAGGGTAGGGCAAAGAGAAAAGAAAAAAATTTGGACCTCAAAATTTTATAAAATGAATGTTGAAAATTATTTCTTCATGCAATTGGGGGAAATAAAATATTATTCATAGAGAAATAAAAGGAAAACGAGCACTTCTTTACCTATAAGTGGATGAGTCAGAACAATGGTGTCAAGCTAAAACAGGATTGGGGGTCATGAACAAATACATAAGAAACCCTGCCAGAAGCATACTGACTCAGGTTTAAAATGTGTTATCTATGTTTTGTTGTATTTCTATTTTTTTGTTATTAAATATTTTCCATTTCCATTTTAATCTTGTTTGAGTTGCATTGGGGAATGTTTTGGGTAGCCTATGGTCCATGTTTCAATTCCTCTGATCCATAACATCTAAAAAATGGACCTAAAAGAAACTTGAACTTTAAGTAACCCTTTAACCTATAGAACCAAGAAGGGTGGGTCCTTTGATGAGCATGTCAAGCATGGAAACACCCTCATGTTAAGTATCACTTCCTTCTTCACCTCATTTTGTGTGGTACAAGGACTCATGGAAACTGTGAAAGACCATGGGCCCCACTGGGCATCTTTATCCCCAGGCCTGTACTTGAAGATAAACCCATGTGAATAATGCCCTTTTCATTGAGGAATTTGACATCTGAGCCTGCCCTGAGAAGGTTCATCATCTGTCACTAGTGCAAGATCAGCCCCAACATGGCCTGGGCAAAGTGTTTTCAAGGTATGTCTTCAATCCTGTCCGTGTGAAGGGTTTCAACCTTGGAAGACCATAAAGTGATTTGACAAAGAGATCCACTTGAGACTTCCCAAGGAGGGAGATCTGGGGATCTTCAAAGTGGAGCAACCCATAAGGAACCCCAGAAAATAACCATACAGACTTTCACTGACAAACTCTTAGGAATCTCAGATTTCTTCTCCTCAATGTCTTTTGGCTGATTCCTACTTCCCACATAAAGCACAAAAAAGTTTCTCTCCCAAAAGTTCACTTTAGACATGATAATTAATCCATCATCACTACTGAAGGAGGTTTTCACATGAGACAAAACTTTGCTTCTTCATCAGACCTATTTCCAATTCCCTCTGTAGACTGTCACTTCACAGATGACATGCTAATCATAGTTCTAGTGGGAGATGAGGTCATAAAAAGACTTGCTTCTAACACCAACTCGGGCTATATCCACTATATATATATATATATATGCATAGACATATGCACACATTTGCATGTGCACACACACACACATAGGCACACACACACACACACACACACACACACACACACACACACATGATTCTTAGAGGTCTCCTCAATGCCTTAACAACAGAAAACATCCTGGTGAGTAACTCTGGTGAGTTCTTTCTCTGGAGGTGGATACTATTATTTTATTGTGAGTCCTTTGGAATGGTCTTGAATCATGGTATTGCTGAGAATAGCTAAGTCATTCACAGTTGATCATTGTATAACATTGCTGTTACTCTGTACAATGTTCTCCTGGTCTTGCTCATTGCAGTTTGCATTATTTCATAGAAATCTTTACAGGATTTTTTTAATTGTCCTACTCTTTTCTTATATTACAATAATTTTCAACAATATGTCTTGGACTCAGAGACAGAAATTGATAGTGAGTTGTGGTTTGTTTCTAGGAGAAGAAAATCAGGGTACAGTATCTTGTAATGTTGGGATGAACCAGGTACTTTTTGGAAGATCTCTAACTGAGATATTCATAAGACCAAGGGACAACTTTTTCCTGAGGTGGGGGCTCGGATTAGGGCTTTACTTCTCTCCCTTGCTTGCTGTGATACCATATCTACACTGAGTCAGGTGTGTTGGGACAGGAATAGAAATCTCAAGGATCTCGCCCCATTAGCAGTCTCAGAAACACACTGAGCAAGAGTCTATGTTATTCAGATGAAATTCTGGAAGGAGTGATGTAATTATTGATTTAGAGCCATCCCAAGGAGTAGGAGTCTTTTCTTTGGGACAGAAGGTCCCTATCATGTCCTGAGAACTAGGGATAATCTCAGATTCATTACTTTCTAAATGATTTTGGAGGGAAGTATGGGAGTCAGGACAAAAAGTCTTGGGATTCCTGTGTGGACGGCAAAGTTGTATAAATAATCATTTTATGGAAAGAGTTGTCCTCCATCTTTCCCTCTGCGTTCCTCTTTCCCTCTGCTCAGAGGTTTTCTTTCCCTGCCTTAAATGACTTTTATGCAATGAGTTTTCATGCCTTCCTGTGTTTCAAAAACTTATCTTTCGAACAAAAGCTAAAACATTCTATGCCTCTTTCCTAGGGTTAATGATAGTGCAGCATAGTCTACTTAAATGGTCATTAACTAGAGCTCAAAGCACCTGGGTTCACATTCTGGCTCTGTTGCTCATAGACTATGTGATCTTGGACAAGTTCTTTTCTCTCTCTGGGCCTCTATTTTCCCAGAAGTAGAAAGAGAAGATGGATGCAGGGCCCTCTAACATCCCATGCTACATCATCTCTCTTGATTTCTCCTCTCAGAGAAAGGAGTGTGAGGGTCTCCATCTATTCCTTTGGCAGAAAAGGGATCGATACCAAGGAAATCATTACCAGCACCCTCCTTGATTCTCCCTGCCTGGTTGGCAAGCTGAGGGTTGAGGGTGGGACAAGGTCACGTGTGCAAAGCCCCTAAGCCTTTTCTCAATGTCTAGCCAGCCCTCCATCAGCTATGTTTCAATACATCTTTAAAGGTAAATGCTGACATTTCCCAGGATTTCTCTAACTCTCAACACCTTAAAGAGAGAGGGAGGGAGGGAAGGAGGGAGGGGGGGGGAGAGAGAGAGAGAGAGAGAAAGAGAGAGAGAGAGAGAGAGAGAGAGAGAGAGAGAGAGAGAGAGAGAGAGAGAGACACAACAAAGACAAGTTAGGAGAGAGACTGGACCTGTCATGCTATTATTCTACAGAAATCTCAAATAAGGAAATACTTTCTGATCATTCAGGCTTCTCTACAACTTTCTAGTTTTTGTGAGTTATCTAGAGCACTGAGACTTGATTAATAATAAAAATGGATAATATTTGGATAGGACTTCAGTCTATAATATGCTTTAAATATATTATCTCATTCTATCTTCACAATAGTTCTTTCAGTTAGATGCTACTGTTTTCCCCTTTTTACAAATGAGGAAACAGAGACTGAAAGAGGTTAAGTGACATGCCCAAGATCACACAGTTCATAAGTATCTGAATTCAGGTCTTCCTGATTCCAAGGTGAATACTCTATTCATTTGGCCAACTATCTGCCCAGTAGTTTGCCTGGGGTCACACAGTCAGTATGAGTCAGAACAGCACCTGGTCCTAGGTGTCCCTGATCCCTGTACACTGCTCCTAACTCCCTTTCACTGATATATTATCTTGGCTTCATGATGGTTATTAGTAGGCCTCTGTCTTTACTTTCCACTAATGAAAAGTCTCAACATTTCAAGACCTGAAACAGAGAGAAAAGTGGTTATAATGCTTGGGGAAAGAAGCATCCTGGAGAAGGCACCTGGGAAGGAGTAGGGGTACCTAAGCATCCTTCTCCAGAATCAAAGAGCTAAAAACAACATTTTGCTCTAAAATACTGAAACTGATAGGATGCTGACAGCATATGTATTCCTTCAGAAGGTAAAATAACTGAGTTTAATGTGGAGTTGTCAACAATGATTTCTCAAGTTATTAAGTATCATGATTCCTCACTGAACCTGAGCCAATCCCTGGCCTGGTTTTTTGCTACCCCTTTCCAGATCAAGTATCATAATTACAGAGGTGGAAGGTACCTTAGAGATGATCCATTCTAATTCTAACTTCATTTTTACAGATGAGGAAACCAAGGCACAGAACTACTCAGTGGTTTTCCCAAGGTCACACAAATGGGAAGTGACAAAGGCAAGATTTGAATCCACAGCCTTTTACTTCAAGGCCAACCCTGTTTTCCCTCTACTGGCATGCCTCTCCAGTTATTGCCTTCCTATAACATAGAAGCAATTCTGTAAGAAGCAATTCTGTGTTCTCTCAGTTGATTGGTATAATTCTCCCATTCTCCCAAACCAGAAATCCTTCCACCATTTTTCTATCCCTCCTCTCCTCAATATAGCTTTCAAACATCAGATATTTTCATCAGTGGAGGAGTTGAACTGACTCCTGGATACCTGTTTTATTGGAGGCAAGTGTCTATATAAACCTAAGGGACATGGGAACAACAACTGGTTGCTTGAGAGGTGTAATTGTGAGAAAATGCCTTTTCTCAGTCTTTAATCTGACTGGATTTATAGTCAGCATAACCTAGGTCTTTGCTTAATGGTCTCTAAGTAGCAGGTAAAGGTGGTCCAACTTCCCAGGCCCACAGGGCTAGGTTCAAGCAATGCAATGAGGCTTTCTCACAATTCCCACAATTTAAAGTTTTCTATAAGACAAAAATTGGACAAAACCCATAATTGAATAGCTAGATCCAGAATTGAATCACAAATTGGAGTTAGCATAGTTCACTCAATTCCCACCACCACTTGCCATTCTAATCCCCTCACAACTCAAATGCCACTACTTCCAGGAGTCTTTCTGATCCCATTCCCTGCCATCTACTAGTTCTCCTCAACTCAATTAGCTTATATTGATTTTACATATATACATATAGATATTGTCTCCATAATAGAATGTAAGTATCTTGAGGACAGGGGAGTATTTCATTTGTATCTTTGTATAGTTCCTCCTCAAAAGTTATGTGACTCTCACTTCCATTGGATAAGTATTAATTACTAATTAATAATTCTAAGAACGCCATTATTACTACTGTCATTAGAATTGATCTTTCTATATTATTGTTTTATGACCTCCCATACAATGTGCTCTCCATTAAGGATCAATTAGCCAGCCAGATTTAATTAGTTTTTAAAAGGAGTATTTATTAATCAAGTATAGCTATTATAGAAACAGGATAAACTCATAGCTCCTGATTATTGGAAGTTCTTTACTCCCTTGGTTCTCCCTTTTCTCCCATTAACTTCCCCTTAGATTAACTTGCTTCTTGGTTCCAAGAGTGAATGACTAAGTAGAAAATTACTACTGCATTTCCCCAGTTCATTTAATTTGCCAAGAGTATTTCTTTCATCTCCTGAAGCCAATGATGCCATCAGTTCCTGTCTCTGGAAGGTCATTGCTATAGAAGCTTATAAGAATTCCAGATCTGAGAAACTTTCAGAATTCACAAGAATATCATGTAGTCAATGAAACTGTGGGTTAAACATTCTCCTTGGGCTTACTTTCTTCCACCAATTGCTGCTTTTTGTACAGGTGTAATGGTCTGTTCCTCCCAAGGTTCCCAAGCCTGAAAGCTCCTGAAGGGGATGCTGGAACACTAAAGTTAGAACTGGCTTGTGAAAACTCATACTTCAATTCTCAAAAATTAAGTAAGGATTTGGGGGACCTAGTTTACACCTTAGACTGATTGATTGAAGAAGAACTTTGGGTCTTCTGTGCTTAAAATGGTGCAGACTCTACCCAAATATTTATATTGCTAGCACAAGGCAGAGTCAATGCTTAATCAAAGGACATTTTGTTGATTGATTGAATGATTGATTGACTGCTCTCCAAAGTGTTTCCTCTCCTCTGGTCAGACTATTCATTTCTACCTTCCTCCAAGCCTTCAGTTGTCTTCTCCATTCATAGAATTTCCTATAAATGTGAAACTGTGAGAATCACCTTTTAGAATTTCCTCTCTACTTCCTTTATATCTCTATAATTTGCCTTTTTCAAGAAGTTACTCCTACCTGCTCCAACATTCATAATGTCCTTGTTTCATAGTGCTCTTAAAACATTTATACTCTGGGGCGGCTAGGTGGCGCAGTGAATACAGCGCCGGCCCTGGAATCAGAAGGACCTGAGTTCGGAGCCAGCCTCCGACACTTAATCCGCACAAACAAAAACCTAGCCGTGTGACCTTGGGCAAGTTACTTAACCCCAATTGCCCTAAAGGGGCGGCTAGGTGGCTCAGTGAGTAAGAGCGCCGGCCTCGGAGTTGGGATGACCCAGAATCGAATCCGGCCTCAGAAAATGAGCACCCACGCATAAATAATGACTAGCCGTGTAACCTTGAGCAAGTTACTTAACCCCAATTGCTTTAAAAAAAAAAATAAAATAAAAAAAACAACATTTATACTCTGTATCATACTAGTTAGCACATAAATGTATTTTATGCTTGTTAGTTTTTCACCAAAAATGGAGTTTTAGTTTCCTAAGGGCAAAGATATTGTTTCATACTCATTCTATTCATCCTCTAATCAGCTTCTGCCAGTGTACTTTGAATTGTGCTGATGCGTGAAGTTGAATGGCAAGATCAATGAATCTGAAGTAAGGAAGCATCAGTTTGAATATTAAACACCCACACTAGGTATGTGAACATTTCGGGGTTTCTACATGATTTCTTCATTTATAAAACTAAGGTAAAAATACCTACATGATTATCCCCCAGCAACTGCTGTGAAAAAATCTCTTTCTAATGAGTTAAGTTCAGTGTAAATGGCAATGGATATTTTTATTATAAATAGTCGATGCTAAAAAAATGTGTTGAATGATGAGGTTTTGGATCAATGTCTAATGGACATTTGATGGAATTAGGACCCAATTGGGGAAGATGTGCTCATTTTCATATGGAACTTAGGGAGACTGTGGAACTTCCCTGGGAAATCTCATGGTTAGAAACAATCAGAATATCCTATGTTTCTCCCCAGGTCACATTGGCTCTGACAACAATCACTCTGCTCAAGATATCTAATGAATGATTTCTTACAATGAATTCATGGGGATTGTCTACCTGAACCTGATTATATTTGGAGTCCTAGGGAACACTTTCCTTCTGTACCTATATATCTTTAAGTTCTTTACTGTTTCCAGGGCAAGACACATAAACTTTATCATCATCCATTTGGCCTCTGTCAACATCGCAATAATTCTTTTGGGGGGAATCCCTAAGACACTGCAAGTTTGGGGGTTTAAATCTTTTCTGGATGATTCTGGTGGTAAAACCATATCTTACTTTCAGAGAGTGCTCTGGGACCTTTCCCTTTGCAGTCCCTTCCTCCTGAGCATCTTCCAGGCCATCACCATCAGTCCCAACTTCCCCAGATGGTCAAAGCACAAAACCAGAGCCTCAAAATATATCATTCTCTGCTTTGCTTTCTGCTGGATCTTCAATCTTCTACTAGGCATCACTGTGGCTATGTACCTACCTGGTCCCAAGAACAGCAGCCAGGGCATATGGAACATTGGATATAGCTCTTTGGACCTTAATGCAATGAAGACCATAAAAATTGTCATCTGGAAGTCTGTTCATGAAGGAGTGCTGCTGGGTCTGATAGCCATTGCCAGTGGCTACATGATGCTGGTCCTGTACAGACACCACCAGCAAGTCCAGCACATTCATAGCACCAGCCTCACCCACAGGGGCTCCCCTGAAACACGAGCCACCAAAAACATCTTACTGTTGGTGAGCACCTACATCTGCTTTAATGCAGTCAGTTTCCCTTTTATTATTTATATGGCTCTTTCTAGGGAAACAAGGCACTGGGTGATACAAGTCATGGTCTTTTTTTCCCTTTGTTATCCAGCAGTTAGTCCCATTATGCTGCTCAGCAATGAAACCCAGATCCACATGTCTTGTGTTCTTTGAGAAGGCAATACCATTCTTCCTTCCTCTGAACACAGATTCCACACCAAACTTCTCTGACTAGAGAGCCATAAAACTGTAGAATTTTAAAACTAGGAGGAAAATTGGAGACCATCTAGAAGACACTCAGGAAACTTAGAGTCCAATTCTGCCGTTCTGCAAATGGGGAAAATTCATTGGTTAGGTGATACAGTGGGTAGAGGGCTAGGCCTGGAGTCATGAAGACATGAATTCAAATCTGACCTCAACCACTTACTAGCTGTATAACAGTAGGCAATTCATTTTACCTCTGTTTGCCTCAGTTTCCTCAATTGTAAAATGGGGATTATAATAGCAGTTTCCCTGCAGGGTTGTCATGAAGATCAAATGAATAATCTCATTTGTAACATGCAGAGTACAGTGTCTGGTACATAGTAAGTCTTTCATAAATATTTATTCCCTATTACATCCTATCCTTTCCTCCCTATTACATCCTATCCTTTCCTCCTTTCAATTTACATGGATTGGGAAAGGGACAATGAGGTTATGTTATATGAGGTTATGTCAATGAGGTTAACTCCCAGAGAAGGAGAGTTCCTAAAGTAGTTGTTTCATACATCCTCTGCAACTTGAAGTCTTATTTCAAAAATTAACATGATTAACATGTGTACAAAGAATATCATTCATTTAAAAAGCTAGATAATTGGTCATATGTGCTTTGCTGGTAAGTGACTAACAACTAACTCAATGAAAAGACCTCATACACTTTTACATGTAATCTGCATTAATAACATTTTCTCCTTCACTTCATAAGTGAAGTCAAGTCCTGATTTATAATGCTTGTTCATTGGTCATTTCAAGGTGTAAATACTCACACTCAATATTTAACAATAGGTTCTCATCATATTAGCTGGTCCATCATATTCCTAGTCTGCCACAAAACCATCCTAACACTAATTATTCCATTTGTAATATTGAATTCTAATCCTGGCTCTGCTTCTGACTTACTGTGTTGACCTTAAGGCAAAACTTCACATAAGTCCATTTCACCTTCCTCCTCCCTTCTCCTGCTCCATCATAGCTCCTTGAGAAAGTGAAATAGCGAGATATAAAAGTGCTTTTCTAAATTCCAAGCACTATCTCAAAGTGAGGGATAACTATCAGCTACACCATGAGTCCATGGGTAACACTGGAGATCCAAAGGCATTAGACTTCCAATGGGCATGACAAGATTAATTTCACTGCCACTGACCCGCTCATTCCTGGTAACCCTCTGTATAGGAACTACAAATGCCACTTGCTGACTCCACTCAGCCTTACTCTAATCTCAGGGTTTGGAGTATGCTCAGCAATGTGTGATGGAAATGCTTGGGCATTTCTCAAAGGATGGTAAAGTATGGGTCTGGTCATCTTGTTTCCTCCTGAAGCCTGTTAACAATGGCTTACTTTCAAAGTCTCTTTCTTGGCGAGAGTAGATTCTGAGAGAGGAGACTAACGCAAAGAAATATTTCTTCCACAATATTTTAGCAACTGTAGAAGTTGTCTGATTTGCAGTTGAGTAAACCTGTGCATTGCCAACAAAATGGTCTATTACTGAAATGTTGCTTTTGTCCTTCCTATTTATATCCAGAAAGGAAGTCAAAGCACACGGGTTCCAATGGTCTACTGGTACTTACATGATGCAAGCAGACAGTTTGAGGTAATAGCACTTCTCTTAGAACATTCTGACTAGGTCTCACCCATAGGAATATCTACCACCATTCAGAGTCATTTATATCTCTTTATTATGAATTCTAGCTCATATGTCAAAAGCCATCATGTGATGTTATCAGCTGCTGTTCTTCAGTCATTTTAGTTGGGTCTCACTCTCCCTGACTTCAGGTAGGGTTTTCTTGGCAAAGAAACTGGAGTGATTTGCCATGTCCTTCTCCAGTTCATTTTGCAGATGAAGAACTGAGGCAAACGGGATTAAATGACTTGCTGAGGGCCACACATCTATTAAGTGTGTGAGGCAGATATGGAACTCAAGAAGGGGAATCTTCCAGACGTTAATGCCAACATTCTTTCCCCTGCACCACCTAGCTACCAGTGTAATCAGCATCACAGAACAGATGTTTGGGGAAGTTCCAATTGCTGCCTGGTACAATGTTGTTATGGGAATGGGAATCTGAAGATGTTCCCTGCCCCTTGGCCCTTTGATAGGCTTAAAATGACTCTGAGAACCTTCCCTGATTTGAAAATATATTCTGCCCCCTAATAGGCTGAATGTGGTCATATGGAGCCTGTGGTGGGAGGCTTGTTTTTTCAGGAATGCCTACACCTTGTTACTTTGTGATTGTGCAATGGGTCAAGAGGGTTGTGACATTTTCTGACCCAGGAGAAGGCTATATATACCCTGATGTGAGGTTTTGCTTTGGGGCTCACTTTGAGAAGAATTATGTGATTTGACCAGATGAGACTCTGGGTAGCTGTTGAGCTCCTCAGCTTTGAAAACAAAGATGTTGGTGCTTCCCTCTCTGGTAACTGACTAGGTGGATGTGATGGTCAGACAGCTGGAACCCTGTCTGCTGATCTGTTTCTCTGTCTGCTTGTAACTTCTGCTTTTAACTTGTTTGTATTCTCTAAAGTTCTGGGTGCTGATCTTTTTCCCCTGAACTAGGTAAATGATATATGTTTGATTAAAACAAGACTGGTAACCCATTTTGAGTTTCTTTCCTTTAGAAAAGCAGATCTAAGAACCTGTGCTAGTAGCCATCCTGGGTATGCTAGGGTGATTGCTGCTACACAAGTGTGGCAGCAGTTATAGTTACAGATCTTCATTGCCCAGCTCCAACTTTCTATCACGGTGTTAACAGTAAATTAGCTCCTAAAGAACAGAACTTGAGTCCCTGAGAGCCAGACTCTCATTTTTTGTTTTATATGAATTCTTGTAACACGCGATCATGCAAAGAGTATTCCATGGATAACAAAAGCAAAGAGTATTAGTCCAATATGAAAAGTTAATAAATGCAGATGACATATTCTCTGTTGGAAATCCCAGACTCCATGCTTTACTTTGAGGTGAAAAAGGTCCATCTCTCTGCATATCACTGATTGCCTTTACTCCTTCTCTGGGTATCATCATAGCTTTGGACTCATATGACCTATGGTTAAGGACATATGCCTATACATTTTTTTTGCTAGGCAGGTAAATGGTGCAGTGGATTAAGTGTTACACCTGGAGTCAGGAAAACCTGAGTTCAAATACTACCTCAGACACTTACTACCTGTGTGACCCCCAAACAAATCCTTTAACTTCTCTTTGCCTCAGTTTTCTCATCTGTAAAATGGGAATAATAAAAGTGAAGAGGGTACCCACTAAGAGGGTTAGGGTTGCTCTGGAGACCCCAAAATACCAACACACCAGGTCCTGCCAAATGAATTTGACTCAAGTCTTCTCAGCCAAAGAAAAGCAAAATTTATTAAAAGTTCACTTGCATTAAACACAGAGTAAGTCTGTACTATGTCATTCTATGGTGCTCTCACTATTCCATGGCATTCTCTGGGGAATCACACTATTCCATGGCATTCTATGGCTCTCTCACACCATATGGTGTGTGGTGGAGTCTTATATACAGAAGGTTGTGGGAGGAATCCAGGGGTGGTCCAGAGGAGAAGTTTGGGGAGGGTCTTCAGGAGGAGGTAATGAGGTCAATGAGTGATTAAGGGTGGGAAGTCTGCTGGAGACCACAAACAATGGTGGGTTAGGCCAGTTTGGGTGGATCCACTCTTTGACTGGGAAGTCTAGTAACTGAGGGTCGGAATTCTAGTAACAGAGGGTAGGAAGTCTAGTAATGGTGGCTTAGGCTCAGGCACAATGTAAGGTTCATTGCCTCATGCAAATACCTCATCAAATGGGATGATTTAATAAAGAGTCCAAGGGAGGTTCCCAGAGCCTGTACCTCAAGGACTCAAGGAGAGCTTGAGGGGGCTCCCAGAGCCCATACCTCATCAAAAGAACCTACCTCCCTAGGTTGTTGGAAGGATCAAATGAGATAATTATAAGGCATTTAGCATAGCATCTGACATATACTAAGTATCATATAAATATTACATATTGTTATTGTTCTTAATGTTGATCTCATAGTTGTCTACCACCATTATCTATTTCTAATGGTCAGTGAATAGCTTAATGCTGGTTAAAATATAAAACACTGGATTCTTAGTCCACACTTGAAATTTAACTCCACACAGATTCACGGAACACCTCATTGGTAAACTACTTCTGAGCCAACAACTCCTTTTTTTATGAGATAATGAATCTCACTGTCAGTAGTCACAGCTCAATGAAATCAGTTTCTAATGACTTTCTCTAATGGTATAAGACTGTATGCAGTTCTTCCAATGCCTTGCAAAAGACTTGGAAAGGGGACCTTTGGTTTGTAACAAAGAAAGCAAATAAATAAATTTAATCAAAGAGGGAGACAAATTTCAATTATAAGGATAACAATAATAATAGCTAGAATTTGAATAGTGCCTTAAGTTCTGAGAAACTCCTTATAGGTATTATTTCCTTTGACATAGAGTGGTTTATTGAGATTGCTTATCTAGCTTTCTAGTCGCAAAAGCATCCTCAACTCTTCACTTTCATTCCACCCCTGGAATTTAATCAGCTGACAAGTATTATTTATTCTATTTCCACATTAACTCAATAAAGGGCAGTTAAAGAAAGAATTTCAAAGTAATTGAAGACTTAATAACATAATTCTAAGAAACAGGTGGATCAAAGAACAAATAAAAAATTGAAATTTTTTTAAAGAAATGACAATCATGTAACAATGAACCAAAATGTATAGGATACAATAATATTGTTCAGAAGGGAAATTTTACATCTCTAAATATTTTCAATCACAAAAGAGAGAAAATCAAAGCAATAATTTGGTGTGGGATTAAAAAATAACCTTCAACAACAAAAAATAAAAAATCCCCAACTAAATGACAAAATAGGAATTATGAAAATTGATAATGTAGTGGACAAGGGAGGCAAATACAGGACAGCATAGACAATTAGAATTTAGGAGTACTTATTAGCCCGTGGCTGTCTCCCAGAAGGGAAGGCAGCCCCAAGCATTCTGTCCAGCAAGCTTTTACAGAGTCAAGAGTACTTCCTGAAACAAAAGAGGTCAGCAAGGCAACTGTTGCTACACAGGGATGTAAACTAAGGGTTGGGGATGTTGCAAGCTAACAGGGCAGATGTTTGTTTACATTACATCTTAGTTACAAGGCAGGTGCAGGGCAAGGTTTCACAATGGTCATACCTTTACACTAGCTTCCTGGGGCTCCCTGAGGGGCCTTGTGAGAGGCCTTGTGTAGGAGCTAGCACTATGGGAACCTAACTGGCACTTCAATAAAAAGATTAATAAAATAAAAGCAAAAAGATTATTAAATTGATAAATAAGACTAGGTGTTTTGTAAAGAACACAAAATAGATGGAATTGTCTTCTCTAATATTTTGAGAAGGTTAAGAAAATTCAAATTATTCATATCTAAAATGAAAAAAGAAGAATTTATAACAATTGAAGAGAAAATAAAGGAAATTATTAGAAAGTATTTTGCTCAGTAATATCTTCCTAAAACTGATAATTTTAAGGAAGTATATGTGGACTTCTAGAAGGATAAAACATAGTAAAAATAGGTAAGTAGGTAACTGGATAGAGTACAGGACATGAGGACTGGAAAACATGAGTCTTAATCATACCCTTGTCAACTGCTAGTTGTGAGACCAAGGAAAAGTCACTTCTGTTGGCCTCAGTTTCCTCGTATCTAAAATATGGATGATAATAACAACACCTACTTACCAGGATTGTTCTGAGGAGAAAATGAGATGCCATTTTTTTTCAAATGCTTTAATAACTTCTGGTTTACATCATTCATTTCCACCAGATTTTGAGTTACAGTTTTTCCCCATTTTTCTCCTACCACCACACCAGAATAGCAGTACCACAGGATATACCCTCATCTAATCTGCTCTCTCCCATATCTTCTCCCATACCCCCTTAGACTTTTCCATTAGGGCAAGGTGAATCTCTGTGCTCCAATGCCTATATATCTTATTTCCCAATTATATGTAAAATAGAATTAATAATAGTATTCATATTTATTTAAAAGAATTGATTTAAAAATTTTGAATTCCGGATTCATTCCCTTCCTCCCTTATCACCCACTGTTGCTGGGAAGATAAGCAATTCAGTATATGTTGTACATATATAGCTATGCAAAACATTACCATAGTAAATATATTGTAAAAGACTGGCTATATTGCCCTCCCACCTATCCACTCCCCACTTAGTCCATTCCCTAATTTGATCCTGTGCCTTTTCAAACGTGGGTGCTTCCAACCTCCCTCGCCCCAGTATGTCTTCCTTTCCATCATCTCCCCTCTCATCCCCCTCCCCCTACTCTCCTGTAGGGCGAGATATCCCATTTAGTATGTATGTCATTCTCTCCCTGAGCCAAATACAATGAAAATATGGTTTTGCCTTTTTGACTTCCTGTTCTTCCCCTCCTTTGCAACCATTCCCCTTGCCTCTTCTATATGCGATAGTTTACCCCTTTCTGTCTCTCCCCACCTCCTCCCATTATATTCCTCTCTCACCTCTTAATTGCACCTTTTAAGTATCATCACTTCCTATTACATTCGACCTGTGCCCTCCATTTATGTATACCTGTAAACATATATGCACACTTTCACATATGTATTTATATGCATAACCTTCTTCAGCTATTTTCATACTAAGCAAGGTTTCATCAGTTACAGTAATCATTTTTCCAGGTAGGAATATAAATAGTTCAACTTTGATAAGTTCCTTATGATTTCTTTTCCCTGTTTACCTTCTCAAGCATCTCTTGCTTCTTGTGTCTAAATGTCGAATTTTCTATTCAACTCTGGTTTTTTCATCAAGAATGCTTGAAAGTCCTCTATTCCACTGAATGACCATATTTTCCACTGAAACAAGATACTCAGTTTTGCTTGGTAGGTGATTCTTGATTTTAATCCCAGCTCCTTTGACCTCCGGAATATCATATTCCATGCCCTTCAATCCCTCAGTGTAGAAGCTACCAGATCCTGTATTATCCTGATTGTGTTTCCACAATATTGAAATTGTTGCTTCCTGGCTGCTTGTAGGATTTTCTCCCTGATCTGGGGATTCTGTAACCTGGCTATAATATTCCTGGGAGTTTTCTTTTGGGGATCTTTTTCAGGAGGTGATTGGTGGATTCTTTCAACCTCTATTTTGCCCTCTGGATCTAAAACATCAGGGCAATTTTCCTTTAGAATTACTTGAAGGATGATTTCTAGGTTCTTTCTTTGATCATGGCTTTTAGATAGTCCAATAATTTTTAAATTATCTCTCCTGGATCTATTTTCCAGGTCAGTGGTTTTTTCCCATGAGACATTTCACATTGCCTTCTATTCTTTCATTTCTTTGGATCTGTTTAACAGCATCTTGATTTCTCATAAAGTCACTAGCTTCCATTTGCTCCAGTCTAATTCTGAAGGAATGATTCTCCTCAGTGAGCTTTTGAGATTCTTTTTCCATCTGGCAAATTTGGCTTTTTAAGGCATTCTTCTCCTCATTGCCTTTTTGAGCCTCTTTTGCCATTTCAGTTAGTCTGTTTTTTAAGGTGTTATTTTCCTCAGTCAGGTTGTTGACTATCATTTCATACTTTTCTTGCATCTTTCTCATTTTTCTTCCCAATTTTTCCTCTACTTTTGTTATCTGCTTCTTAAAGTCCTCTATGAGTTTTGACCCCACAGTCCTCCTCCTGTTCCATGCTTTGATCCTCTTTGCCCTCAAAATAGGAATCTAATGTTGAATTTTTCTGTTTATTTTGTTTCCTTTGCCTAGGCATGTTGTCACTCAATTACTTGACTTTGGGGCTTGTTGTCACAGTAGGACTCTGCCACCAGCCTGGGGAGCTTCCATCCCAAAAGCTGGGGTTTTTTGAGCTGCTGGAGGTATTAATTGGGTGCCCTCCCTGAAGCCCCCACATGTTCTGGCATGCTGGTCACACACCCCAAGACCTCCACCCCAGACTGCAATCCAGATCCAAGAAGGCCAAAGCAAAGCGATTACTCCCAAGACTGATTGCCAGTCCCCCTACAGTTTTCAGGCCAGGAACTGAAGCTGCAATATGGCAGCAGTCCTGTGGCTAATCAGCGGCTTCTTGCCCCCAGGGAAAGAGGCCAACATGTTCTCCCCACTAACCCCAAAGTCCATACCACACTGACCTCTCACTTTGTCCTAGGCATCTATGTGTTGATAATTCTGGAAACGCCACAGCTGCTGCTGCTCTGGAGTCCCTACAGCTGGTTGCTGGTCAGGCCTTCCCTGGGGGTAAAACCTCTGACTCATGGGGACCTCAGCTTGGCTCCCAGAGAGCTGAGTTGGCCACTCCCTGCCAGGCTGCCGGGCTGTCCTCAGCGGGAGGTTAGCTTCTCTGTGTCATTTTGTGGGTCTGTAGCTGCAGAGGTTGTTCAGAGTCCCCTCTTACATACACTTGGAATCGGTGTGGGCAGGAGCCCCACGGAAGTGCTGTTTCTACTCTGTCATCTTGACTCTGCCCCCTGAGATGCCATTTTTAAAGTACTTTGTAAACCTTAAAGAAATATACAAGTTACATATCATTATAATCATCATCATCATCATTATTAACTATATTATTTAGTAAAATAAATTTTAAAAGCTCTAATTAAACTCCCAAAGAATAAAAACTCTAAGAGCAGATGGATTCACTAGTGACTTTTATTAAATATTCTAAGAACACAATTCCAGTACTACATAAACTATTTTAAAAAGATGACACTCTTCCTATCTCTTTCTATGATAATAAATATGTTCTTGGGGTGGCTAGGTTGCACAGTGAGTAGGGTGCCAGCCCTGGAGTCAGAAGTACCTGAGTTGGGTTCTGGCCTCAGACACTTAATACACACAAACAAATACCTAGCCATGTGACCTTGGGCAAGTTACTTAACCCTAATTGCCCTCCAAAAAAGCTATATATATATATATGTTCTTCTTGCCTAATCCAAAAAGAGAAGAAGAACATTATAAACCAATATGCCTAATAAACATTGGTGAAAATCTTAAATATCAAATATCACCAAGTGGAATAAAACAATCACCATAGACTATGATCAGGTTGGGTTTATGCCAGGTATGCCAGGTATGCAACACTGGTTGGGTTTATGCCAGGTATGCCAGGTATGCAACACTGGTTCATCCTAAGGAGGACTATAAATGTAATTAATCATGCTAATACTACAAATAATTCAAACCATATGACCATATTAATCAATGCACATAGATCTTTTGACATTATCCAAGACTCATTTATACTAAAACTCTGCAGATCATAAAGAACCTTTCCTTAACATAGTGGCAGGAATGAAATTCTGAGAGACATAGTTCTGGGTATGATTAGTCAATCTATTAGCCAAGCTAGTAATGACCAATAAACAGAGGTCATTGATCTCTCTCAGTGAACAAAGACCTGATTGAGGATAACACTGTCCTTTAAATGTAGATGTCTCCCTTCTAACAGTACGTCTCTAAGACCTCCCTAACAAATTAAAGCAACCCTGATTGGTGGGAGGACTGGCCTTCAGGTGTGAATGATCATGACAAAAATGTCAGTTGCTCCATGAGAGACAGGTGCCTCCAACAAACCTGATTAGGAAAAACATAAACCACATTAATCAGGTTTTTACTAACTCCCTTTTTTTTAGACAAGGTCACCCCCAACTGTGTTGAGAGGAACAGCAAAGACAAAGGGAGAATGTAGCTTGGCTGGCTTCTGTTTACATGGTAAATAAAAAGTAAGAGCCCCAGACCAGACTGATGCCTTTGAAGCCTGGGAGTAATTGTATTCTTGAGCCAGTTCTAGCTGAGAGAGGTTTCATTTTAAGCTAGGCTAAAAGGTTGGGGGTCAAGATCTGAGTAATGGGTATATTACACATTAATATTGATAATGAAATGATACCGCATCAAAATGAATTTTCCTTAATGATAAATATGTTTTACCTAAATCCAAGAAGAAACCTTACATATATAACTAATATAACCAAGCTAGAAGCACTGGAAAGGGTAAAATCTTTGATGTTGTGTGTTCCATAATTCACCCACACACTTTATGAATCTCATGAGACAACACTCTTCCTCCCCATTTCCCACCAGTTACAACATTTTGAATTTCTTCCCAATTCTCCATGCTGTTTTACTTCTCCAAGAAACTCATCCTTGGGGAAAACTCATTCTGCATAATTGAATCTACCTGGTATTAACATCTAGTTAGAATCCTCTGCTCCTCTGATTGAAACATTTGGCTGGAACACAGAGTAGAAGTGACAGGGCCTCTATTTTTAAAATAGGCACAGAGCAGTTTTTCTCCCCTGTTCCCAGCAGCAACATAGCTTTGTTTTCTTCAGAATGTTCCATCATGCCCCTGCATCAGGTACATTCAACACCTCAAAAGAATCTCAAGGGTAATAATAAAAAAAAGTTGAGAGGAAAGGGGCTTTATCCATATCGGATATCAAACCCTACTGCAAAATACAAGTCAATAAAAATAACTCAGTCTTGCTTCAAGAGAGAGGGAGGGAGAGAGAGAGACAGAGAGAGAGAGAGAGAGAGAGAGAGACAGAGACAGAGACAGAGACAGAGACAGAGACAGAGACACAGAGAGAGAGAGAGAGACAGAGAGACAGAGACAGAGAGAGAGAGAGAGGAGTCTATCAATAGAATAGTACAGATCAGGTACATAAACATACAGAAATAAACAAATACAATAGTGTAGTGCTTGATACATGTGAAGACCTCCATTGCTATAAGGAAGGACTCACTCTGGGTTCAGACCAACTCTTCACACAATGTCCCAGACCCCAGTGGATGCATCACTTAGATGGGAAACGTAACATGTTAAACAAATTAGAAGAGCATGAAAGAAATCGCATTTCAGATCTATGGAGGGGGGGGGGTCTCATGAGCGCCAGGTGACGCCAAAAGTGAACAATTCTGATAACATAAAATCTTAAAATTTCTGTGAAAACAAATCTGATGTCAAAATTAGAAGGAAAACATAATAGAAAAATCTTTGCAAAAAGTCTTTCTAAAAAAAGTCTCAGGTGGGCGGAGCCAAAATGGTGGAGTAGAAACAGCTCACCCAAGCCACTCTGCCCCCAGATTCCCCCCAAACTATGTAAAAGGGGACTCTGAACAACTTCTGGAGCCCCAGCACCCACAGAACGACACAGAGAAGCTAACCACCCACTGAGGACAGCCCAGCAGCCCTGCAGGAAGGACCAGCGCAGCGCTCTGGGAGCCTGCAGTGAGCAGTGCGCAGAGTGCAGGGAGCCGAGCCAAGCCAAGCCCAGGTCCACGTGAGCTGAGGTTTTAGCCCCAGGGTGGCAGGGCCAGCAGCCAGCTAGAGAGACCCCAGAACACCAGCAGCTGTGGCGACTCCAGAATTATCAACATAGACAAGCCTAGGACAAAGTAAGAGGTTAGTGTCCTATGGACTTTGGGACCAGTATTTGGGGAATGCGTTGGCTCCCTCCCCTGGGGGCTAGAAGCCGCTGAGGAGACACGCCATTTTGTAGTTTTCAGAGGCAGCTCCAGCTCCTCGCCTGCAAACTGTAGGAAGATCCAGCAATCAGTCTTGGGGGGTAATCGCTCTTGCTTTAACCTGCCTGGATCTGGATTGTGATCTAGGGTGAAGTCGTGGGTGGGTTTACAGCTTGCCAGAAATGGAAGTTGCCCCCCACACATTCAGGACGAAAATTCCTCTATCTGGCCTTAAAGCCATAGTGTGGCAACAAGCCCAAAAGTCAAGTAATTAAGTGGTAACATGCCAAGGCAAGGGAAACAGAAAAATGCAACCCTAGACTCCTATTTTGGGAGCATAGAGTGGGAAAAGGACTGTGAGGTCAGAAGTCCTGCTCCAAAAGCCCCAGGGGAAAACATGAGCAGGTTGCAGGCCATAGAGAACTTTAAGAAGGACTTACTTTAAAAATCAAATAAGAGAAGTGGAGGAAAAATTGGAAAGGGAAATGAGAAGGATGTAGGAAAAGTATGAAATGAGGGTCAACAGCCTGACTGAGGAAAACAACACCTTAAAAAATAGACTAACTCAAATGGCAAAGGAATCCCAAAAGGGCAATGAGGAGAAGAATGCCTTAAAAAGTCAAATTTGCCAGATGGAAAAAGAATCTCAAAAGTTCACTGAGGAGATTCATTCCTTCAGAGTTAGACTGGAGCAAATGGAAGCTAATGACTTTATGAGAAATCAAGATGCTGTTAAGCAGATCCAAACAAATGAAAGATTAGAAGGCAATGTGAAATATCTCACGGGAAAAACCACTGACCTGGAAAATAGATCCAGGAGAGACAATTTTAAAATTATTGGACTACCTGAAAGCCATGATCAAAGAAAGAACCTAGAAATCACCCTTCAAGATATTCTCAAGGAAAATTGCCCTGATGTTTTAGATCCAGAGGGCAAAATAGAGGATGAAAGAATCCACCAATCACCTCCTGAAAAAGATCCCAAAAACAAAACTCCCAGGAATATTATAGCCAGGTTCCAGAATCCATAGATCAAGGAGAAAATACTACAAGCAGCCAGGAAGAAACAATTTCAATATTGTGGAAACACAATCAGAATAGCACAGGACCTGGCAGCTTCTACACTGAGGGATCGAAGGGCATGGAATATGATATTCCAGAGGGCAAAAGAACTGGGAATGAACCCAAGGGTCACCTACCCAGCAAAACTGAGTATTTTGTTTCAGGGGAAAATATGGTCATTCAGTGGAATAGAAGACTTTTAAGCATTCTTGAGGAAAAAACCAGAATTGAATAGAAAATTTGACATCCAGACACAAGAAGGAAGAGATGCCTGAGAAGGTAATCAGGGAAAAGAAATCAAAAGGAACTTATCAAAGTTGAACTATTTACATTCCTATATGGAAAAGCAATAACTGTGACTGATGATATCTTTCTCACTGTGAAAATAATGGAAGAAGGGTGTGTGGTCATATGAATACATATGTGAATGTGTGTGTAGATGGTTACAGTTATATATGGATAGAGGGCATAGGTTGAATTTGTTGGGAAGGGAGAATACTCAAGGGTTGAAATTATGAGGTGAGAGAGGAAAGTGGCAAGAGGAGATGGGGAGAGAGAGGGTAGGGTAAACTATCTCATGTGGAAGAAGCAAGGGGAAGTGGTTGCAAGGGAGGGGGAGAACAGCAAGGCAAAAAAGGCAAAACCACATTCTCATTGAATTTGGTTCAGGGAGAGAACGACATACATACTAAATGGGATATCTCAACCTACAGCAGACTAGGGGGAAGGGGGATGAGAGGAGGGATGATGGATGGGAGGGCATCCTTGGGGTGAGGGGAGGTTGGAAGTACCTACTATAGAAGAGGGACAGGATCGTGTAGGGAATGGACCAGGTGGGGGGTGGGATGAGTGGGAGGGAATTATAAGCAGCCTTATACAATATATCTACTATGATAATGTTTTGCATAGCTAGACATGTACAACATATACTGAATTACTTATCTCCCCAGAGGGAATGGGTGACAAGGGAGGAAGGAAATGGATCTGAAATTCGAGGTCTCAACATTAAATGTTTCAAATATATATAAATACTATTATTAATACTCTTTTGCTTGTAATTGGGAGATAAGATATGCAGGCATTGGGTCACAAAGATTCACCTTCCTCTAATGGAAAAATCAAAGGGGGTATGGGAGAAGGTATGGGAGATAGCAGATTGGAGGAAGCGATATCTTGTGGGACTGCTACTCTGGGAGGTTGGGTAGGGGAATAACGGGGGGAAAATGATTGTAACTCAAAATCTGGTGGAAATGAATGATGTAAAACAGAAGTTAATAAAGCACTTGTTTAAAATTTTAAAAAAGTCTCGTTTCCAATATATATAAAGAGCTGATTCACATTTATAACTAAGCGATATTCCCCAATCCATTGCAAAGCATATGAGCAGATAGCTCCCAGAGAAAGAAATCCAAGTGATTGACGATCTTTTTTTTTAATTTATTTGTTACTTTTAGTTTACAAGATTCAATCCCATAGTTCCTTGAGTTTCAGATTTCCTTTACTTCCCTCCCCCCACATCCCACGACGGCATATAATCCAGTATAGGATCTGCAAATACTTTCACAATAGACATTAGTTAAGTTACAAAGGTGTATTGTACTACATGGGATGAAAAATGGTAAAGAAGAAATAAAACCAAACAATGAAAAGAAAAAGATCAATTACATTTCTTCCATCAGGATTCAAGCTCAGTTCTTTCTAGTTCTTTCTCTGGATGTAGACATCTCTCTCCATCGAGTCTTTTGGGATTGACTTATATCACTGCATTGCTGAGAAGAGTCCAGTCTGTCATGGTTGGTCATCACACATGCAATGTGTCTGTGATTGTATACAAATTTCTCCTGGTTCTACTCTTCTCACTCAGCATCAGTTTGTATAAGTCTCTCCAGGTAAATATGAAAGCTGTCTCCTCCTTTCTTATAACACAATAATAATTCATTACATGCATATACCACAACTTGTTAAGCCATTCCCCAATTGATGGGCACCCCTTTAATTTTTAACCCTTTGCAACCATGAAAAGAGCTGCTATAAGTATTTTTGTACATATGGGTCTTCCTCCCTCTTCTATGATCTCTTTGGGATATAACCCTAGAAGTGGTATTGCTGGGTCAAAGAGAATGAAATTATTTATAGCCCTTTGGGCATAATTCCAGATTACTCTCCAGAATGGTTGGATAAGTTCACAACTCCACCAGCAATGCATTAGTGTTCCAGTTTGCCCACATCCTCTCCAGCATTTGTCATTTTCCTGTTTTGTCATCTTAGCCAATCTGACTGGAGGGATGTGGTATCTCAGAGTTGTTTCGATTTGCATTTCTCTAATCAATAGTGATTTAGAGAATTTCTTCATATGCTTAAAGATATCTTTAATTTCTTTCTCTGAAAACTGCCTGTTCATATCATTTGACCATTTATCAATTGGGGAATGACTTGTATTCTTATAGATTTGACTCAATTCCCTGTATATTTTAGAAATGAGTCCTTTAACAGAGACATAGGTTGTAAAAATTCTTTCCCAATTTCCCACCTCCCTCTTGATCTTGGTTGCATTGGCTTTGTTTGTACAGAAGCTTTTCAATTTAATGTAATCAAAATTATCCATTTTGCATTTTATAATGCTCTCTAATTCTTGTTTGGTCCTAAAGTCTTTCCCTCTCCACAAATCTGATGATTGACAATCTTTTAAATATATATCTAGATCTTTAACAATTAGAGCAATCAAAATTAAAGCAACTTTCATTTACCTCACATGTATTAGACAGGCAAAGAAAACCTAGAAGAAAATGCTAAATGTAGGAGGAACTATGGGAAAACAGGTACAGTAGTGGAGCTGGGAAAGGGCTCATTAGGAGCTGTCCTCAAAAAGTTAGCAATAATCCTCATCTTCCTCTTCATGCTCCTCTCCCTTCTTCACCTCCTCCTCTTCTTCCTCCTCTTCTTCTTGTTCCTGCTCCTCTCCCTTCTTCATCTCCTCCTCTTCCACTTCCTTTTTCTCCTCCTTCTCCTCCTACTTCCTTTATCTATATAGACCACCAGAGATGGGTCACCTGTCTTATTTATCTTACAGGGTATTTGTGAGAATTGCATACAATAGAATATGCAAAATAAATGCAAATTTTTGTGACTTATACAAAAACTCACCATTAAAATTATCTTTTTCAATCTGTAACTAAGCTCCAAAGCTCAGAGATACATCTTCTAATTTTATAAAGTACAAAATTATCATCTTTTCCCATCCCAATGGATACCACCAGTGAGTGCCTAATAAAGGATGTGTCTACATGGTATGAAAACTATGGAATTACTTGGTTCCTTCTGGTCAGTTTGCCTTAAGTTCAATGATAATCTGCTAAGCACCAGTAATTCAAAGACTAGTCAGTTTCTGCCTTCAACAAGCTAACATTCTCCTGAGCATATTACAGATAGGAAATAGATTCAAGGAAAAACTTGATGACTTCCTGATCTATAAGTGGATGATCCAAAACATCTGAGAAATGATCTTTAAGTAAAGGATCTTAAGTAACTTTTTCCCATGTAGGACCAAGAGACAAGGGCACTTGAATCAATGTGGAATGCAGGGGAGCACTCCCAGTTTAAGGTACGTCTTCGTTGACTAGCTCAACTTATATGGTCAAAGGATTTGTGGAAATAGCAAAAGAGTGTGAGCACCCCTGGCAACTTTATCCCCAGGCCTGTACTTTTAGAGGAACTCTTGTAAATGATGTTCTTTTCATTGGGGAAGTTGAAATCTGAACCTAGCCTGAGAAGGTTCACCATCAATCCCTCCTCTGAGATCAGCCTGATCACAGCCTGGACAAAGAAGATTTTCGAGGTAATGTCTTCAATCTTGTACAAGGATGTCAAACTTAGAAAACTTTATGATGTGATTTGAGAAAGATATCCATTTGGGACTCCCACAGAGAGAGAGCCACAGATATTCACAATGAGCAACCCACAAGGAATCCAAGAAAATGATCATGGGGACTTTCACCAACAAACTCCTAAGAATCTCAGATTTCTTCTCTCCAATGCCTTTTGTCTGACTCCTAATTTCCCACATAAAGCACAAGAAAGTTTCTCTCCCAAACATTCAATTTAGACATGATAATTAATCCATCATCATTTGCTTCTTTATCAGATATATTCCCAATTCCCTCTAAATACAGTGTCACTTCTCCTACAGATGACATACTAATCACAATTCTAGTGGGAGATGAGATCAGATAGAGATGTGCCTATAATACCAGCTCTGATCACATCCACAATACATATATGCATAGACATGTACACATGTGCACATAAACACACACACACACACACACACACACACACACAGATTCTTAAAGTTCTCCTCAATGCCCTGGCAAAAGAAAATAGCCTAGTGAGTGATTCTGTCTTGGACTCAGAAACAGAAGGTAAATAGTTTTATTTTGTTTTTCTTTCCAGAAGAAGGAAACCAGGGTATAGAATCTTGGAAAGTTGGGGATGAATCAGGGACTTTTTGAAAGGTATCTAACTGGGATATTCTTTTTTTTGCTTTTTGGAGGGCAATTGGGGCTAAGTAACTTGCCCAAGGTCACATGGCTAGGTTTTTGTTTGTGTGGGTTAAGTGTCTGAGGCCAGATCCGAACTCAGGTCCTTCTGACTCCAGGGCCAGCGCTCTACTCACTGTGCCACCTAGCCGCCCCTAAACTGGGATATTCTTATTCATAAGACCAAGGGAAAACTTGTGCCTGTGGTGGGGGCTTGAATTAAGGTTTTGCTTCTTTCTCTTTCTTGCTCTGGTACTGTCTATACTGAGTCAGGTGTGTTGGGACAACAATAGAAATCTACTTAAGGATCTTGCCCCATTAGCAGTCCCAGGAACTTACTGAGCAAGAGTCTATGCTGCCAGAGGAAATTATGGAAGGGGGATGTAGTTACTGATTCTTGAGCCCTCATTCTTCTTATCTGGGGATGGAAGGTCCTTATCTTGCCCTGAGAACTATGAACAATTTCAGATTCATTACTATCTGGAGGAGTTTGGAGGCGAGCAAGAGTCAAGACAAAGGGTCCTGCCCAAACATCTTTATTGCCCTCTCCTATTTTTCAACCCTGCATGCCTAATATAACTGATCTTTGTTCCCTGAGAGAATGGAGGTAATGGAAAGATTACCTGTGTGGACAATAAAGCTGTGTAAATAAGCATTATATGGCAAGAGGTGCTCCTCCTCTCTGTCCCTAAAATGCCCTTCATCAATGGAGTTCTGATGTTCAAGCTGGTGGGTTTGCTATGGCTGCCCTGTCTCTGAGCCCTCAATCATTCCTGACTCTTCCATCTTTCCCTTTGTATTTCTTTCTCCCTCTGCCTAGAGATTTCCTTTCCCCTTCTTTAATGACTCATATAATAAGTTGGAGGGGAGGTTCCTATATTTCAAAAACAGCTTTTTAAAAAAGCTAAAATATTCTACACTTATCTCCTAGGGTTATTGGTTGTATAGTGTAGTCTAATTAAATTATCATTAATTGGAATTCAAAGCACCTGTGCTCAAGTACTGCATATGTTATTTATTGACTATGTGACCTTGAGTAAGTCCTTTTCCCTTTCTAGGCCTCTATCTCCCCATGGGGTAAAAAGAGAAGATGGGCCCAGGGACTTCTGACATGCCATTCAACATCTTATGTCTTTATTTCCCATCTCAGAGACAGGATTGAGAAGGTTTGTGCCTGGTTCTGTCATGGGTGAAATCTGAAATAGCTGAGGAAACAAAGATTCAAGCTTCTGAGCCTATCATTTTATTAAGCAATGCATGCACTTTGCATGCCAAATTGGGGCCAGGCATTCTCAGCTTGGCAACACTGAATACAGGGGGAGACAGATTTGTATACATTAAAAGGATATAATAGGAAATAAACAAGGATACAGGACTAAGTAGTCTGGTTTCTAACTGGAGAAAAGATGATAGATAGTCTAAGTTAGGAGGGGAAAAGAGTGAGTTTGGGTTGATTTGGGGGGAGGGGTTTTCAAGGTCTTTCCTTTCCCAGAATTGGGAGATGCTGATTAATGGCATCTGCCTGAATTTATGAAACAATAGGTGGCTCATTCCTCCTAGTTTCCCATGGATGATTTACAGAAAAACAAGAAGATGGGAGGATAAACATGTCACAATACAATATAGTCAGTATTCATGAGATAGAATCCAATCCAATCTTTTGATTCCCACATCAAACCAAACCATTTTGTAACTGACTTTCACTCTATCTCATCAGTTCCTTTGGCAAAAAAAGGCATTGCTCCTAAGTAAATCATCATTCCCTCTCCATTATCCTTGCCTTGTTTGGACACTGTTGTTTAGAGGGAGGGATAAACCTAGGTATACAAACCCCTGATTGTTTTCTAAATATTTATTCCACCCTGTCACCAAGGGTTTAAGTGCCTGCACTACAGCAAATTGAACTGAGACATGGAAAAGTGAAGATTCTGTGTGAAAAATGTTCTATCTCTGTTGAAAAACATTGTTCTCCATGATTGTACATCTATAAGCTGTATCATATTGCTTGCTGTCTTGGGGGGAAGGAATGGAGAGAAGGAGAAAAATTGGAACTCAAAATTTTATAAAAATGAGTGTTGAAAACCATCTTTACATGTAATTGGAAAAAATAAAATACTATTAAGGGGGTGGGAAGAAAAGCATTGTCACGTTGCATTTCAATGTAGTTTTTTATGTAGATAGTATTTCATTTTCTAATTACATGTAAAGATAGTTTTTAATATTGATTTTTATAAGACTTTGAGTTCCAAATTTTCCCCTTCCCTCCCTCTCCACCCCACTCCCCAAAACAGCAAATAATCTGACATAGGTTATACATGTACAATCATGTTAAACATTCCATATATTTTTAAAGATAAGTGCTAACATTTCCCAGAATTTTTTCTAACTCTCAGGACCTTTAACAGTCATATTACAAAATATTGACCCAGTAGGATAGGGACTGGGGCTGTGATTTCATTATAGGGAACTCCCAAATGAGAAAATGCATTCTAGTAGTTCAGGTCAGGACCTGCTCTGAAACTTTCTAGTCTTAGTGAATTGTCTAGAGCACTTGAGAATTTGATTAACAATAAAAATAGACAGCATTTAGATAGTATTTTAAAATTTGCAAAGAACATATATTATTTCATTTTATCTTCACAATGTAATCTTTGCAATTTTATCTTTTATGGAATAAATGCTATTGTTATCCTTCTTTTAGAAATGGGTAAACTAAGGTTGAGAGGTTAAATCATATGCCCAGGGTCACCTAGCTCATCAGAATCTGAGACTTTGTTTTAATTCAGGCCTTCCTGACTCCAAGGCTAATATTCTATCCACTGAGCTGACTAGCTGCCTAGTGGTTTGCCTTAGGTCACACAGCCAGGATATGTCAGAGTAGGACTTGATCCCAGGACTTTGTGGTTTTAAAAAGAGCTCTATATACTACTCCTTGGCGCCTCTACTGACATCTTATCTTTTCTTTATGAGGATTATTTGTAGTCTTCTCTCTTCAGTTTCCATTAACGAAACTCTTTTTTTTTTTAAAGCAACTGGGGTTAAGTAATTTCCCAAGGTCACACAGCTAGGTTTCTGTTTGTGTGTTAAGTATCTGAGGCCAGATCCAAACTCAGGTCCTTCTGACTCCAGGGCCAGCGCTCTACTCACTGCGCCACCCAGCCGCCCTAACAAAACTCTTAAACTGAGAATAATGGTAGAGTACTTGGGGAAAGGTATCATCATGGAAACAGCACCTGAAAGAGATGAGTTGCGCGTAACCACATGGAATTAAAAGAGCCAAAAACAAAGAAGCATAACTAGGGGTTTGCTCTGAAATATTGAAATTGAGAGGATACTGACAGCACGCGTATTCCTTCCACAGGCTGAAATAATTGCACTTCATGTGGAGTTGTCAAAAAAAATTAAGTTACTAAGTGGCCTGTTTATTCTCTCTGCCAGGGTTTATCCCTGGCCAAGTCCTCTCCTCTCCCTCACTAGACTAAACACCATAATTTCACATTTCACCCACTCCTTCATTTTTACAGATGAGGAAACTGAGTCCCAGATATATAGACATATCTAGATACAGATACAGAGATAGACATATCTATACCAAGGTATGTAGAGATCTATATGTAGACATGTCTATCTCTCTGTCTAATCCCCCAAGATCATACAAGTAGAAAGCAAGAGACAGGATTCGAATCCAAAGTTCTTCACTCCAAAGTCAACTCTGTTTCCACTTCACCAGCTTTATTCTCTTGTTATTTCTTTCATTTATAACATAGAAAAAATATACATTAAGCAATTCCATTTTTCCCTGTTGATTGTTATCACTATCCCATTCTCCCAATGCAGAGGTTCTTGCCCTTCATTCATTCTCCCACTCTCCCAAATACAACTTTAAAAATCATGCACTTTTTTCAAAGGAAAATGGGAGTTCCCCACCCCCCCCCCAGAGAGTTATGTCAGCAATTGGAGGTAGGTTACCTTGTTGACTTTGAAAAATCTTGCAATTGGTTGAATGAGTGAGTGAGTGAATGAATGAATGTAAAATAATTTATTAAGCGTTTACTATGTGTCAAGTACAATGCTAAGCAATAAAGATACAAATAGATATAAATAGGTCATATGTTCTAATGAGGCTGACAGACCTCAAAGAGGAAAAGTAGCCAAGAAAAGAGGCTTTGGTCTGAAGAGTCAGGGCTGGTGAGCTGATCCATAGAACATTCAAGTAACACACTTTCAAAACCAATTGTATTGTATTTGATTACAGTTCACAAGGCAAGAAATGGAAAGTTATAGGTATATAAACGTACATATGCAATAACAGGATAGATAAGAAAATGTCCTAGGTGGATGCTTGGATGCCATGTAATTGATTGGTCTGGTCTAATCTAAGCCCTCCTAGATCTAATGGACTAGTGTGCAATCATTCATTCACCAACCAAGATGACTCAGGCCCAGGGGAAGATTTCCAAAGCTAAGCAGATTAACTTCTCCCTGACCAAAGGACATGGATTTTGGAGGTCTAGTATTCAGGGTACTGGTCCAGATGCACAGGAATGGGGCAGCAGTGAGATTTTTTTTTTTCAGTTAACAGTGTTACTAAAGGACTTGTTAAGGTGTGCTTGAACCACTCAGTCTGTAGGTCTCCTTAGAGATGATAAGGTATAATTATAAACTTCTTGATAGCTGGCAAAGCCAACATTCCCTGGAATAGTTTTCTTTTGTAGTCTCTACAGTGTTCAAAATCAATACTGGTGGCTAAGTGGCTAAGTGACACAGTGAATAGTGTACCGGCCCTGGAGTCAGGGGGACCTGGGTTCAAATGTGACCTCAGACACTTAACATAAAACTAGCTATGTGACCTTGGGCAAGTCACTTAACCCCAATTGCCCTACCTTCCCCCTTCCAAAAGGCAAAAATAAATCAATACTGCCTAGGAATCCATAAAAAGAAAAGTACTTATGCCATAATGCTTTAGCAAATGAAGAAATATTCTAGTTCCTAGTAAAGTATGCCTTAAGAAACTCAGTGAAGGGGCGGCTAGGTGGCACAGTGAGTAGAGCACCGGCCCTGGAGTCAGAAGGACCTGAGTTTGGATCCGGCCTCAGATACTTAACACACAAACAGAAACCTAGCTGTGTGACCTTGGGCAAGTTACTTAACCCCAATTGCCCTCCAAAAAAAGAAAAAGAAACTCAGTGAAACAATTAGTTAACAAGACATGACTTGTGTTCTTGTTATCTCCAACTAGATATAGTTTACAGGTTCCAAAGATTTTCTGGTAATTAATTTCTCCAAGTATTCAGCACAAGTTTACTTTTAACACAAGCCTCACATTTCTTAGTGATGTCTGTTGCAGTCATAAGTCAATGGAATTGGACTGTTACTAGGTTGATACACTAAATTCCCTCTGTACTCATGCATCTGGTTATCTTCATTCATGGCCATAAAGTAATATACCTTGGGCAGCACTATTTTCTCTTAACATTCACGGGATCAATTATTTTCAAGTATGGTATGCCATTGTACAACTCAAACTTCTCCCATTGTCTTTATAGTAAGGTGCCTTCTAGTGGATGGAATTTTAGTTTTTTTTAGTTTTGTAGACTCATTTCCTTAAATATTAATTCATTTCATTTCTTGCAGTCCTTCATCAGTCATTTGCTATTGCTTCCAAACATCTAAGGACAACTGAGGCAAACAGACATGATTCAAGAAAACAAATTCCGGGGCAGCAAGGTGGCGCAGTGAACAGAGCACCAGCCCTGGAGTCAGGAGGATCTAAGTTCAAAAGCAACCTCAGACACTTAACACTTTCTAGCAGGGTAACCTTGGGCAAGTCACTTAACCCCAATTGCCCTGCCATCCCACCTCAAAAAAAGAAAAAGAAAATAAATTTCATGTACTCTGCTAAAATATTGTCTGGTAAAACATCTTAAACTCTTGCTACACTGCAAGTTAATTATGCCCCCATCTCCATGGGTATCATAGATTGTAGATAGGCTTCATTCATTTCCTACATACCATGGACAGCTCAGGTTCATGTGTCATTTCAGAAAGAAAAACCCAGTTTACATCAGTCTTTCCAAAGAAATTGACAAGACTAAATCAAATACTAAAACTACAGTACCACCCAATAGTAAAAAAATTAAAGCAGTCGGTCTATGTTGTTAATATGAAACAAATAAAGCAGTTAGACAAAAGTACAAATTGGTAGCATTAAAAAGTGAAATATAGGGGCAGAGTCAAGATGGCAGAGTAGAAACTGCACTTCCTCGGAGCTCTCACCCACAGCAATTCAAAATTAAGTAAAAGGGGAACTTTGAATGACCTCTGGAGATCCAGTACCCACAAAATGACACGGAGAAGTTAACCTCCCACTGAGGACAGCCCTGTAGCCTGGCAGGTAGTGGGCAGCACAGCACTCTGGGAGCCAAGCCCATGGATTTAGCCCCAGGGAGGCTGGACCAGCAGCCAGCTAGAGGGACCCCAGAACACCAGCAGCTGTGGTGTTTCCAGAATTATCAACACATAGATGACTAGGACAAAGTGAAAGGTCAGTGCCCTATGGACTTTGGGACTCTTTGGGAGAGCATGTGGTCTCTTTCCCCTGGGGGAGAGAAGCCGCTGAGGAGCCAGTGCGGCTTGTGCCACATTGCCACATTGCAGCTTCACTTCTTGCCCTGCTAACTGTAGGGGGATCCTGCAATCAGTATGGGGGGTGATCGCTCTTCCTTTACCCTTCTTGTATCTAGATAGTGGTCTGGGGTGGAGGTGTTGGGGTGTGTGACCAGCTTACCAGAGCGTGTGGAGGCTTCAGAGAGGGCACCCAACTAATACCTCTGGAAGTTGAGAAAACCCCAGGGTTTATGACAGAAGCCCCCCTGGCTGGTAGCAGAGTCCTACTGTGGCAACAATCCCAAAAGTCAAGTAATTAAGTGTCAACATGCCTAGGCAAAGGAAACAAAATAAACAGAAAAATTCAACATTAGACTCCTATTTTGGGGGCAAAGAGGATCAAAGCATGGAACAGGAGGATGACTGTGAGGTCAGAAATCCTGCACCAAAGGCCCCAAATGAAAATAAGAGCTGGTTACAGGCCATAGAGGACTTTAAGAAGCAGATAAGAAAAGTGGGAGAAAATTGGGCAGAGAAATGAGAAAGATGCAAGAAAAGTACAAAATGAGAGTCAACAGCCTGACAGAGAAAAATAACACCTTAAAAAATAGACTAACTCAAATAGCAAAAGAGGCTCAAAAAGGCAATGAGGAGAAGAATGCCTTAAAAAGCCAAATTTGCCAGAAGGAAAAAGAATTTCAAAAGTTCACTGAGGAGAATCATTCCATCAGAATTAGGCTGGAGCAAATGGAAGCTAGTGACTTTATGAGAAATCAAGATGCTGTTAAACAGATCCAAACAAATGAAAGAATAAAAGGCAATGTGAAATGTCTCATGGGAAAAACCACTGACCTGGAAAATAGATCCAAGAGAGACAATCTAAAAATTATTGGTCTACCTGAAAACCATGATCAAAGAAAGAATCTAGAAATCATTCTTTAAGAAATTCTCAAGGAAAATTACCCTGATGTTTTAGACCCAGAGGGCAAAGAAGAGGTTGAAAGAATCCACCAATTACCTCATGAAAAAGATCCCAAAAAGAAAACTCCTAGGAATATTGTAGCCAGCTATCAGAATTCCCAGATCAAGGAGAGAATATTACAAGCAACCAGGAAGAAACAATGTCAATATTATGGAAACACAGTCAGGATAACACAGGATCTGGCAGCTTCTACACTGAGGGATTGAAGGGCATGGAATATGATATTCCAGAGGGCAAAGGAGCTGGGATTAAAACCAAGAATCACCTACCCAGCTAAACTGAGTATCTTGTTTCAGGGGAAAATATGGTCATTCAGTGGAACAAAGGACTTTCAGGCATTCTTGAGGAAACAACCAGAGTTGAATAGGAAATTTGACATTTCAGATACAAGAAGCAAGAGATGCTTGAGAAGGTAAACAGGGAAAAGAAATCATAAGGAAATTATCAAAGTTGAACTATTTACATTCCTACAGGGAAAAATAGTAACTGTAACTGATGAAATGTTTCTCAGTATGAAAATAGTTGAAGAAGGGTATATGGGCATATGAATTCATATGTGAATGTGTGTATATATGTTTTCAGGTATACATAGATAGAGGGCGCAGGTCGAATTCAATAGGAAGTAATGATACTTAAAAGGTGAAATTAAGAGGTGAGAGAAGAATATAATGACAGGAGATGGGGAGAGACAGAATGGAATGTACTATCTCACATAGAAGAAGCAAGGGAAAATGGTTACAAGGGAGGGGAAGAACAGGAAGGCAAAAAGGCAAAACATTATTCTCATTGAATTTGGATCAGGAGAGAATGACATACATACTAAATATGGTTTCTCACCCTACAGGAGAATAGGGGAGAAAGGGATGAGAGGGGGGCAATGGAAGGGAGGGCAGGCTGGGGGAGAAGCTGGAAGCACCAACTTTTGAAAAGGGACAGGACCAAAGTGGGGAATGGACCAGGTGGGAGGTGGGATAGGAGGGAAGGAAATACAGTCAGTCTTTTACAATACATCTATTATGGTAATGTTTTGCATAGCTACACATGTACAGCATATAATGAGTTGCTTGTCTTTCTTTTAAAATCATTTTTAAATATATAAATACTATGATTAATACTATTTTGCATATAATTGGAAGATAAGATGTGCAGACATTGGGGCACGAGGATTCACCTTGCCCTACTGGAAAAGTCGAAGGGGGTATGGGAGAAGAGATGAGAGAGACCAGATTGGATGAGGGGATATCCTGTGGGACTGCTATTCTGGGGTGGTGAGTAGGGGAAAATGGGGGGAAAAAATTGTAACTCAAAATCTGACAGAAATGAATGATGTAAACCAGAAGTTAATAAAGCATTTGAAAAAAAAGTGAAATATATGAAACTATGCAAAGGTGATCATTGGAAAACATTGTCCAACAATTAGCATTTGAACAGTCAAATAATATCCAATAAGTACCATGTGCAATTGAGTAGAAACTCATCTTGGTGCATTACCAAAAGAAAAAAATTTAATTCCAGTGGCTGTCCTTGTTACCTCATGAATCAATATAAAATATACTTTGTGTTTTTTAAAGTCTTTCACAACCTGGACCCAACATATCTTTCTAATCCTACCGCCTTCCACATACCCTGTGATCCAATGTCACTGACCCTCTTTGCTCTTCCTTGAACAAGACATTCCACCTTTGGACATGAAGCATTTTCACTGTAACTCTCTCCCTCCTCATCTCTACTTCCTGACTTCCCTGATTTCCTTCAAGTCTCAGCTAACACCTCACCTTCTGCAAAAAAAAAAAAAGAACCTTTTCCATTTTTCTTTAATCATAGTACTTTAATTGTAGTGCCTTTCCTCTGCAATTACCCCTAATTTATCCTTACACAGATTGTCTGTACATAGCTTTTTGCAGTGTCTCCTCTATGAGAGACCTACTCCTTGAAAGCTGGGACTGGTTGTTTGGGGGGTATTGGGAGGAGGTGCCTTTCTTTGAAACACCAGTGCATTGAATAACATCTGGCATATAGTAGGTGCTTAATAAATGCTTAACTTGACAATTCAGTAGTCATAAGCAGAAGTACAATGCACTCCCAGTCTAAGAATGTGTGATGGAGTAAAAAATCAAGTAATTCTTTCTGGCCCAGCAATACTGGCCTATTTGCTATTACACATAGCAACATTATTTCCTGCCACTCTGTCCTTCCACTAGTTGTTTCTCATGCCTGGAATGCTCTCACTCCTCCACTCCTTGGTGTCTTTTGCTTATTTCAAGCTTTAGCTCTTTCTTTTAGAAGGCTCCTCCTAGTCCCCTCTACTGCTTAAACCTTCCTATCTAAGGTAACCTTGTGTCTATATATATTGCTCTCTGGAAAAAAATGCATATGCCATGTACTTTTAAGTTTAATATGCATTATTAAAACTGGCTTCCATTATTTTCTTTGTAGATAAACAACAAAACAATAAGTCAAGCCTTGATTTGTAACATGTGCCCATTTCCCAGGTATAAATGCTTACATTGAAAATTTAGCTCTCCTGAGCTGATTCCAGCAAACCCATCTATACATGTATATATTGAATCCCCTGTTAGGATGTAAGCTTCTCAAGAGAAAAACAATTTCATTTTTCCCTTTGCATCCCCAGCTCTTAACACAGTGCCTGCCACATAATAAGCATTTAGGTAATGCTTGTTGATTGACTGACTGGAAGCTACTTGAGGGCATGGTCTTTGTCTCATGCATATTCTTTGTCTCTGCCTACAGTGCCTTGAACAGTGCTGTTCAATAAAGTGCAGTAAAAAGTGGAATGAATTTGGAGAACTCAGTTGAATATGTACATAAATTTGTGCTATTTGATGTTTCTGGGCCTCACCACATTTGAAAAATTCTGACAAAATATTTGTATTATCACTTTCACATAGATGTTCTGGAAAAAAAAAAAACATGTTCTAAACTCTAAAACTCTTTGCTTAGTGCTCAATGATTAATTTTGATTGATGGGTTAGAGGATACGTTTGTTATGGACAATGGATGCCAGGCCTCTATTTGATAAGTCCTCTGGTCTTTTTACAGTAGGTAAGAAAGTTATAGAATTTCACTGGGAAACTCTGTGAGCTTGGAACAAACAAGAACACTTGTCTTTCTTATCAGGTCGCTTTGGATTTGAGAACAGGTCCCCTACCTAATACATCTAAGGAAGGATATTTTATAACAAAGTCCTGGGGATCATCTACTTGAACCTTATTCTATTAGGAATCCTGGGGGACTCTTTCCTGCTTTACCAATTCAGCTTTAAATTCTTTACTGATCACAGAAAAAAGACCCATAAGCTTCTTTATCATTAATTTGGCTTTTGCCGACATTGCAATGATTTTCTCCAGGAGCATCCCCACAACAATAGAGGTCTGGGGGTTGACATCTGTAGCAGCAAGCACCCCAGCAACCCCAGAGTGGCTGCCAACATAGATTCTTAGATCTGCTTTTGTAAAGGAAAGCAACTCAAAATCAGTTAACAAGCTTACTTTAATCAAACAAATATATATTACCTAGTTCAGGGGGAAAAGGTCAGCACCCCAACTTCAGAGTATACAGACAGATAAAAAAGACAGGCTTCCAAACTGCCCAACCATTATATCAATACCAAATCACAGTTACCAGAGAGGGAAGCATCAACATCTGGGTTTTCAAAGCCGGGTGGGGGGGGGGGGTGTCTCTCAACAGCTGCCCAGAGTCTCATCTGGTCAAATCACACAACACTTCTCAAAGTGAGCCCCAAAGCAAAGCCTCCCATCAGGGTTTATATAGCCTTCTCCTGGCTCAGAGAATGTAACAACCTTCTTGACCCATTGCCCAATCACAAAGTATCAAGGTGTGGACTTTCCTGAAAAACAAGCCTCCCACCACAGGCTCCAGGTGCACTTAAGCTAGGGGCAGGGAAGATCTTTAAATTTGCATTTCCATTACAACATCTTCCATAAGTGACAATGGGAGTAAAATCATAAGGTACCTGATGGGAGTGACCCGGAGCCTTTTCTTTTGTAGCACTTGCCTCCTGTGTGTTTTCCAGTCCCTCACCATCAGTCCTAGAAGCCCTATGTGGATGAAACTAAAGACCAGAGACTCAAAGTATATCATTACCTGCTGTTTCCTTTTGTGGATCTACAATCTGCTAATAGATGCTATTGTGCCTCTATCTGTGGTAGCTTTAATGAATAGCACAGGCATCGGGAAAAAATGGAGCATTGGCTATGCAGAGTTAGAATTCTATGATGCAAATACTCTAAAAATTATTATCTGGAAATCTATTTGTTATTTTCTATTTCTATGTCTCATGATTTTTTCAAGTGGCTACATGGTATTTATCCTCTATAATCACAACCAACAAGTCTAGCACATTCATAGCATAAGGCTCTCCCCAAGAGCATCCCCTGAGACAAGAGCCACCAAAATCATTCTATTGCTGGTTATTACTTTTGTCTGCTTTAACTTAACTAGTTCCCCTTTAACTGTTTTTATGGTTTCTTCTAAAGTAATTAGGGACCAAGTAGTACACATCACAGTCCTTCTTTCCCTTTGTTATCCAGTAGTCAGTCTTTTAATGCTGATCAGTATTGACAATCAACTTCCCCAATCCTGTTTTATTTTCAGATGGATAAAGGTTGCCTAAGTAACAATAACTTCTGGGAAAATTAGAAAGTGGTTTAACAGAAATTAAGTTTAGTCTATCATCATACCCCATATGAGGGAGGAAACTCTAGATGGATATTCATTCTGAATTAATAGCTGAAATCATTGAGAGAGAAAGAGAAAGGTGGAGAGGAAGAGGGGGAGGGTCACAGATAGGGCCAGAGATGGGGAAAGAATGGTAAGAGATAGATACCTTTCACAATCATGGATGGACATAGGGGTGAGGTATTTATAGAGGTCCTTAAACAAAAGATAGAAATGATGCATTCAGTTATGTAAAATGCCAAACCTTTTCTACAAATAAAATAAAAGAGAAGAGGAACTATCTAGCAGATAACAAAATATATGCATCAAATCCCAGTGACAAAAGTTTAATAGTCAAGATATATAGACGAGTGACACAAATATAAATTATATATAAGCAAGAATCCTTTACTAATAAATAAGCAGAGGATTTGATCAGTTTTCAGAAGAACCGCAAATGATATGTAATCATGAAAAGCATGCTCCAATTCTCTAATGTAAGAGAAATATGAAGTAAAATAGCTCTGATGTTTCATCAAACTCTAAACAAATTCATAATGTGTATTTAAAATGGCAATTATTCATGCTGTATATGCTGTCGGGTTAGAGTCATGTGAAAGAAACCATTGCTAGAATGGTTAGACATACCATTCTAGCTATCAATTTAAAATTACCCTAGAAAAGTAATTCAAAGGACTTTCAATAAAGCCATTCCCTGAAATCCTAGTTCTGTAGTTAGTGGCACTTTTAATAGCCAGAATGGGATGATGGCTATTGACTTTTTTATATGGGAGAATAGGTGCCAGACTGAAAAGTATAGCCTCTCCTTCTTCATTCTCTCTGCAGAAGCTAAGTACAACTTATCATAATCTATAGTCACTTTTAAAATGTCCATTGAAGTAACTTGAATTCCTTCTGCAAGTTAAATTCTATTCATTTAACTGCTATTGCCTAAGTATTTCCTTATTCGTGAACAGGCTGCTGGAGAAGAGATAGATGGGTACTGTCCTATAGAGATACAGAAAACACCAAGTTTTGAGGCTTTTGGTCCAAAATATCCAGGTTTTTCCTAGTTTGGGGACAGAATCAAAGTAAGAAAGAATCTAATGGATTTGATTTTATGAACGATTCTTAAAACTCTAAGTCCCTAAATAATAGAGATAGATGAATAATAACCCATAGACTAAAACCTGTAGGCATGTTGAAAACTGATGAGAAGTTAATTTCAGTTTGCCTCTTAAAATTTCAAACCTTGCCATATATCACCATCTAGTGGTTTAAAGTGGGGCTCTTGTCTTGGGATAAAGGAAGGTTTTGATTTTTTTGCCTTGGGAGGTTAGATACTATTTTATTTCACTTTGCTTCTTTCAAAATAGAATTAACTGCACTGTTTTGTTTACTATTCCTGTAATAAAATTAAATTTTTTGTGTTTTTAATTGTTTATTACTTTATGCTAATTCATTTTCTCTATTAGATGTTGAATTTAAAGTGGAATCGAGCCCAATGATTACTTTAGATAAATGTTATTGAATACTGAATTTCTTTTATATTAATCAGCATCAACTCTATTTGATCTTTCCTGTTTCCACATGCAATTTCTTTTTAAAATCTTTATTTCAAAATAAAATTCATTTTTCTCTCTCCTTGACATTTTCAGTTTAATTTTTAATTCTGTCAGATTATTGATAATCTTTTATTGTGGATCATTTTCTCCTTTTCTCTGTTCATTTGCACCTCGTTTTCATTGATCTTAATCAAGATGGTTCATTGACATTAAACCACAGCAAAGAAGTAACTATACTACAATGCTTCTGATGATGCCAGAGTTGACTTAAATAATTGCCTATCAATGTGCTAATGGAATGCCTTTGTTATTGGATTTGTGTTTTGAATCATTAGATACTCACTCCTGCTATTCTTTCGCTGCTATTCACTGAATAGCTGTTGTTAAATTTTGGCTTATTCTTAGGTCAGTTATTAAATAGCATTTTGGTGATTAGTTGTATATTGGAATAACAGATCAATATTATGAAAATATGAGAGATATACTTCCTCATTTGAAGAATGTTCAGAACAATAATAAAATACATATATTAGAGGCAGCAAAACAGGATCAGTCCACTCCAAATTATAGATCACTTCTGACAACATTTCCCTTTTCCCTTCTTTTCTTTGTGGAGATGGGAATAGGTGACAGACAGTAAGATGGTAAAAAGATATTTGAGGAGAAAATATAGTTAACAAATCATATTTGTGAATGTGTATGACAGAAGCCTAACCATAAAAATGAAAAAGGTTGGAGTAATGAATAAAAAGTAGATCACAAAATGTCTTTGTTTACCAGAAGCCTACATAAGCATATATATATAAACATTAAAAATTTACATATATACATATCTATTTACATGTGCTTAAAATGAGGGACCAAATAACAGTAAAAATGAATATGGGTAAGAGAGAAAAATGTAAATGGCATTATATTTAAAGACATCATGGAGAAAAAAAGACATGACAGACAATGAAATAGTGAAAATATTTATTACATATGTTACACATGGAACAATGTCTAAGTACTTACAGGGCGGGAATTAGATTGGGGGGATCACAGTATCTCAATTTCTGTAGAGAGTAGAGATTGACTTTTGATCTGGGTTGCAGGTTGATGCCCATAGATATTGTTTCTCCTCACCTCCCTCAACTACAGCAGCCACAATGTTTCTGTCATCATCTCCCCTTGTTAGACCTTTGATGGATACTCTGAACCTATTCTGGTCCAACTTGATACTGATTTGCTTAAAAGAAAGAAAGAGGAGAGCAGAGCCAAGATAGCAGCATAGAAGCAGGAAAACTCTGTGTGCTCCCCCCATAACTACCATATATGTGTGTGTGTGTGTGTGTGTGTGTGTGTGTGTGTGTGTGTGTGTGTGTGACCTATATATGACTATAAACAAACTTTAGGGGTACAGAATCCACAAAATGACAGAGAAAAATCTCCCGCTGAAGGCAGTACAGCAAGCGGACAGGAAGGGTCCTTTGCAGGGTGCTGGGAGCAGAGCTCAGCCCCATGTGAGCCTGCAGTTTTAGCCTCAGGGCAGCCATGACCAGCCACAGCTGGAGGGACTTTGGGAGAGTGGATCACCAGCAGGGGTGGTTGTCTCTAGATCTATCAACCATGCCAAAGACAAAGTGAAATGTTGTAATGGAAATGCAGATTTAAAGATCTTCCCCGCCCCTAGGCCCTTTGATTGGCTTAAGAGACTTTGATTGGCTTTAAGAGTCTCTGAAAACCTTCCTTGATTTGAAAATATGCTCTGCCTCCTAATAGGCTGAATGTGGTCACATGGAGCCTGTGGTGGGAGGCTTGGTTTTCAGGAATGACCACACCTTGGTGCTGTGTGATTGGGCAGTGGATCAAAAGGGTGGTTACATTCTTTGAGCCAGGAGAAGGCTATATAAACTCTGATGAGGGGCTTTGCTTTGGGGCTCACTTTGAGAAGTGTTGTGTGATTTGACCAGATGAGACCCTGGGAAGCCATTGTTGAGAGCCCCCCGGCTTTGAAAACCCAGATGTTGATGCTTCCCTCTCTGGTAACTGTGATTTGGTATTGATGTATGTAATGTTGGGACAGTTTGGAAGCCTGTCTGTAACTCTGAAGTTCTGTAACTCTGAAGTTCGGGGTGCTGACCTTTTTCCCCTGAACTAGGTAATGTATGTTTGTTTGATTAAAGTAAGCTTGTTAACCCATTTTGATTTGCTTTCCTTTTGAAAAGCAGATCTAAGAACCTGTGTTGGCAGCTACCCTGGGGATATTGGGGTGCTTGCTGTTACAAATGTCAGTGTGAAACTGGGGAACAGGGGGTCCAGGAGTGTAGTTGAGTTGCAGTGGCCACTGCCACATGGCTTCTTAAGAGCTCCTGGCCTGCAGATTATAGGGGGACCAAGTGACCATCCTGCGGTGTAATGGTAATGTGATTTTGAATTTGAAGTTCCCTTTGTGTTGGCAAAAGTAGCAGGTACTTAGCACTTAGTAACTGATCAAGACTCCCGTCTCCTGTTACTGATGTAACAGGAAGGGGTTGGCTGAAGGAAGTAGGTAATACTGTGTATATAAGAAAAGCCCCAGAGAGGCACAGTCAGAATTTCCTTGAGACCAGATCTGGTAGCAGAACAGCTACAGAATGGAAAACTCAGTCCTGAAAACTTGTGGTGGTGGAGCTTCTTCTGAACAGGAGCCCAGAGTCAGGAGGCCAGGAGCCAGGAACCCAGGTAACTGAAGTATGACTGGGATGCTGAGACTTTGTTTGTTTGAGGCTTGGTTGAGCCTTGAAGTCCCTGGAGTGGAAATGGTGAGAGATCTGACATGGACCAGACCCTATGAACTTCAAGGTAGAGCAGGACCTGCCCAGAGAGCTGGTCAAGGAACTGGGAGCTGTCTGCCATTGAACCCATGTGACAGTCTCTAGAATCCAGGTAGAATCTGGGAACATGGAGGGGGATCCAGGGAATCTGAGAACAGGCCCCAAGTCAATATGAAGAAAAGACCTATCCTTTGGTACTGAGTAATTATGGAATTATAGTTTACTAGTGACCTCAGGGATGGAGGGGTTTGTGTATGATACTTAAGTAAGACTTTGCTGAATAAGTGACTGATTGTATTTTGAATACTTTGAGATACTGCTACTGATAAGAGACTGATTGAGTTAATCAAGACTTTGCCCCATGAGTGGAAGACTTTGACCATGTATTCTGAAACTATTGATAAGTGTCTGATTGAGTTAACTTGAGAGTGACTATTTTACTTTGAGACTATGTTGTGAATATTATATCGTGACTATTATATGATTGTTACCAATAAGTGACTGAGTTAACAGTTGCCCCATGATTGGAAGACTTGGACTATTGTACTTTGAGATTATATTGTGATTTTCTGTGATAAGTTATAATATTGTGAATTCTGTACCTTGATGTCCTGTGGATGTTTTTCTTTGATTTGTTATGGACTAAATAGAGTGATCACTATACTGAGTAATCAGAACCTTAAAAGCTGTTCACAGGGGTGGCTAGGTGGCGCAGTGAATAGAGCGCCGGCCCTGGAGTCAGAAGGACCTGAGTTCGGAGCCGGCCTCAGACACTTAATCCACACAAACAAAAACCTAGCCCTGTAACCTTGGGCAAGTTACTTAACCCCAATTGCCCTAAAGGGGCAGCTAGGTGGCGCAGTGAGTAAGAGCGCCAGCCTTGGAGTTGGGATGACCCGAGATCAGATCCGGCCTCAGAAAATGAGTACCCACACATAAATAATGACTAGCCGTGTAACCTTGAGCAGGTTACTTAACCCCAATTGCTTTAAAAAAAAAAAAAGCTGTTCACAGTAGCATTTTTCTGGAAAGCTTCTGTGCATGGCATTACAGAGGGATAATCACTCTTGCTTTAACCTGCTTGGATCTGGATCACTGTCTAGAGTGGAGGCCTTGTGCTGTGTGACCAGGTGCCAGAGCTGGTGGAGACTTCAGAGAGGGCACCCAACTAATAGCTCCAGCAGCTAAGAAAACACTAGTGATTTGGAACAAAACTCTCCTCCCTGGAAGCAGAGTTCTACTGTGGCAAAAAGCCCAAAAGTCAAGTAATTGAGTGGCAACATGAGCAAGCAAAGGAAGCAAAGCAAGCACAACAATTGGACTTTAGATTCCTATTTGGGGGACAAAGGGGATCAAAGCATGGAACAGGAGGAGAACAACAAAGTCAGAACCCCTGTACCAAAAGCTTCCAAGAAAAATATGAAGTGGTTACAGGTCATAGAGAAGCTTAAGAAGGATTTAGAAAACCAAATAAGAGAAGTGGAGGGAAAAGTAGGAACATAAATGAGAATGATGCAAGAAAATTGTGGAAAGAGAGTCAACAATCTGACTGAAGAAAATAACACCTTAAAAAAGAGACTAACTCAAATGGCAAAAGAGGATCAAAAAGCCAAAAAGGAGAAGAATGCCTTTAAAAACCTGAATTTGCCAGATAGAAAAAGAATGTCAAAAGCTCACTGAAGAGAATCATTCCTTCAGAATTAGATTGGACCAAACGGAAGCTAGTGACTTTATGAGATGATAAAATAATATTAAACAGATCCAAACAAGTGAAAAAATAGAAGGCAATGTGAAACATCTCATGGGAAAAACCACTGACCTGGAAAATAGATCCAATAAAATTATTGGACAAAGTCATGATCAAAAAAAAAAAAAAAACCTAGAAATCACCCTTCAAGTAATTCTCAAAGAAAATTGCCCTGATGTTTTAGAACCAGAGGGCAAAATAGAGAGTGAAAGAATCCACCAATCACCTCATGAAAAAGATCCCAAAAAGAAAACTCCCAGGAATGTTATAGCCAGGTTCCAGAGTTCCCAGATCAAGGAGAAAATATTACAAGCAGCCAAGAAGAAACAATTTGAATATTGTGGAAACACAATCAGGATAACACAGGATCTGGAAGCTTCTACATTGAGGGCTCAAAGGGTTTGGAATATGATATTCCAGAGGTCAAAGGGGCTGGAATTCCAACCAAGAACCACCTACCCAGAAAAACTGAGTATCATGTTTCAGGGGAAAATATGGTCATTCAATGAAATAGAGGGCTCTTAAGCATTCTTGATGAAAAAAAAACAGAGCTGAATAGAAAATTTGACGTTCAGATACAAGAAGCAAGAGAAGCATGAGAAGGTAAACAAGGGAAAGGAATCATAAGGAACTTATCAAGGTTGAACTATTTACATTCCTACATGGAAAAATGATCATTGCAACTTATGAAACATTTCTCAGTATGGGAACAGTTGAAGGAAATATAAATATAACTTATGAAACTTTTCTCAGTATGAGAACATTGAAGGGAATATAAAGGAGATGGGGAGAGACAGAATGGGGTAAATGATCTCATATAGAAGAGGCAAGGGGAAGCTGTTACAATGGAGGGGAAGAACAGGAAGGCAAAAGGGAATGGGTCAACCTTATTCTCAATGAATTTGGCTTAGAGAGGGAATGGCATACACACTAAATAGGGTATTTTGCCCTACAGGAGAGTAGGGGGAAGGGGATGAGAGGGGGAATGATGGAGGAGAAGGCAGGTTGGGGGGAGGGAAGTTGGAAGGACACACTTTGGAAAAGGGACAGGGTCAAATTAACCTTATAAAAAAATAAATAGCGTGTATATTTCACACCACCTAAATTCCACACAAATACTTGGCTGTTTTTCCCCACCCACCCTGTCTTAAGCTCTCAGATGAAAGTTTTCTTCTTTCTCCACTATGGCTTGTTTTTTAGGGATGCCCACACCTTGATACTTTGTGATTGGGCAGTTGGTCAAGAGGGTTATGACACTGTCTGAGCCAGGAGAAGGTTATATATACACCAATGTGAGGTTTTGTTTTGGGCTCACTTTAAGAAGAGTTATGTGATTTGACCAGATGACACTCAGGGCAGCCCAATGGCTGCCCAGCTTTGAAAACCCAGATGTTGGTGCTTCCCTCTCTGGTAACTGACTAGATATGGGTGTAATAGTCAGTTGGAAGCCTATCTGCTGATGTTTCTCTGTATATTTTGTCTGCCTGTAACTTGTTTGTATTCTCTGAAATTTGGGATGCTGACCTTTTCCCCGTGAAGTAGGTAAATGACATATGTTTGATTAATGTAGGATTGTTAACCCATTTTGAGTTGCTTTCCTTTAGAAAAGCAGATCTAAGAACCTGTGTTGGCAGACAAACTCGGTATGCTAGGGTGGTTGCTGCTACAGGGAGGGGTATACAGTAGAATAGCTGTTTTAGGGTAGTAGGTAGGGGAAAGATGGGGAGAAAATTTGTAACTCAAAATCTTGTGGAAATGAATGATATAAACTAAAAATAAACATAAAATTTTTAAAAAGAAAGGAAGAAAGAAAAATGCAATGAGACAACAAAATAGGTGCTATAAATTAATAAATTTATAGATCTCAATTACTTGGAAAAGGACTTTTTATTAGTCAACAGCTACTGGGAAAATAAGAGAAAGTTGGGCAGAAATTAGGGATAGACCAGCATCTCATAACATACAAAGACAAGTTTCAAATGGATACATGACAGGTATAAAAAGTCACATTTTATACAAATTAAAAGGAGTAAAGAAAAAATCATCTTTCAGTTCTTTACATAAAATGAAGTTTTAATGACTAAAGAAGGGACAGAAAGGGTTACAAAAGATAAAACAGACAATTCTGAATTCTAAATGAAAGTGTTTTGTAGTAACAAGACAAATGCAGCTAAAATTAAAAGCAAAAATGTTAATTTGGAGGAAGTGAATCTTTATAGACAATTTCTCCAGTAAGAGTATCATTTTAAATATCTATTTAAATTTATAAGAGAAACTTCCAAGGATATGAAAAGCCATTTTATGAAGGTGAAATTGAAACTCTTAATAACCATATGAAAAATGTTTTAAATAACTAACAATTATAGAAACGAAAATTAAAGACACATTCAGGTTCCACCTCACACAAATAAAATTGGAAAACATGGCAAATAAGAATAAAAAAATTGCTAAAACAGTTTGAAGGAAGCAGACACAGTAATGGTAGATCTATGGTGGATCTGTGTATTGGTACTACCATTGTGTTGACTGAAATGTCAACAATCTCTACTTTATCCTTGAACCAGCAATACCAGTAGTAGGCCTATGGCCCAAATGGATAAAATAAGAGGAAAAGGATCAATAGAAAACAAAAATATTTATGACAGCCTAATATAATGGCAAAAAAAACACCCTAGAGCTACACAGGGAAAGTAAGTGATGGATGTAGAGTGCTACATTGGTGGCTGCAATCATGAGGACCCCTTAAAGACAGGGATAGAAAACCAGCAATCAGAGCACTCCCTGCAGGCACATTGAGGTATCCCTAGGGACAACTGGAATATCTAATGCTCATATCTATGTTAGGTGGAAAATAAAAAGCATTCTCCATCCTCAAGAAGCCTACATTCACTGGGCAGACTGCACTTGGGAAAGCAGACAATTAATGAACGTTTTGATAAATCCACTAACTGAAATGGACAGTTGCAGTCTATGTGGGGACTCAAAGCCATAAACATTGAGGTCCCCCTGAAACATAAGGAAGAGTAGGGGAAGAGGACAGTCTTTTCTAAAGGAGGTCTAGAGAGACCACTCCCTCCCCAAAACCCACTTCCAGGTTGGCCTTACCTTATCTAGCATGCAATGCATGGGGAATGGAATCCTTGGTGTGACACAGTATGAGGGAACCTGGACATTCTTAGCTTTAAGACTACACCATAGGATAGAATTTCCTGCCATGAGCCTGAGGAATGTGAACACTGAGACCACCCTAAGTGAGCAGGATTGACCATCCTTGTGGAAACAGTCCCAACATGTCCTAGAGAAAAGCATTTCTAAGTTTCATCACAAATTTCTTTGCTTTGCAAAGAAGAAACTTCAAAAGAAAGCAGAAGTGCACAACAAGGTAATGGAATTGGTGAGAGAAGGGAGCCTCAGTGGCATCCACAGGAAAAAAAAAACATCTTGTCAAGGACCCCTAAGTCAGGGGTCCTCAGTTAGGAGAAGCCAGGTGTCCCTGCCTCCCTCTTCTCTATGACCCTTACTGATCTTCACCTTCTCCTTCCCTCCTATTAGGAAGAGAAAAAGTTTCTCTTTTAGCAGATCATAGATGCTCCTTTAGAGACTTTCATTAACTCACAGTAATTGTTAATGAGGATCTGCACTTGAGACAAAATTTAATTTCTTCCTCTTCTTCAACAAACCTCCCATTTTCCCTGAGCCAACCATGTCACTTCTATAGCAGATGACATGATAATTTCAGCTCCTGGGGGAGATGAAATCAAACTCAGCTTTCCCTATAATTCCTGCCCTGCCAGTGCCCACTTCAAACATACTCACATACTAATCTGCACAGCTCTACCCCCTGCCCTGGCAACAAAGAACAGCATGGTAAGTGAGTGGAGGGCTCTTACCCTCAGAGACAGGATTGGTAGAAAGCAGGCATCAGGGTCTGTGGGTGGTGGGGATGTGGCAGAAATCCCAGGGAAGTTGCCTAAATACAGATACTTATTGGGGCAAAGAAAAGGCATTGTACCTGCACATGCAAGGGGAGCAAGGTTAGGCCTCTTACTCTGTTGTCTCCCTACTCTGTACACTACACTCCTGGACTAGGGCAGAGGAGCATTGTGAGATGGGGAAAGGGAGAAATCTCAGTGCTAGACCCAGATGACAAAGCATTCTGCCTCAGCAGCAGCCCCAGCATCATACTGAGTCCCAGCCAATTTCTGCCTCAAGAGCCTGATGAAGAGGAGGGCTGTAGTTGCTGTGTGACCCCAACCTCTCAGCTGAGATAAAAGGTAACATGGCTATAGATTTTACAGAGGAAGTTCAAGGTCATAACTATTTTCCTATGTTCAGAGATAAATATTGGAGGCAAGAACCCTGGCTTCTGCTTCCAGAGCCTTTAGTTTTTCTGCTTCCCATCACATAACCCCAAAACGCAACAGCAAAGTTCTCTGTGAACCAATCATCTAATTAACAGGCAATTATTAAGCAGCTACATTATGCTCAGTATTAAGTCTAGGTCTCACTATGGAGACAGAAAAGACCTTTTGGTTAAGTTGACAACACACTGAGGGACCCTGAGTTGTCCAACCCACCCAATCAGTTCTCCCTGCATGAGTCAGGATAGGCTATGAGGGGAGGGGAGGAATGGAGAGAAAGGATAAGCAATTATTAAGTTACTGCTATGTTCTAGGAAATGGGATAAGAATTTTACAACTAACATTCAGATTAGGGTTAATATCATCAGGACTTAGGGTTAATATCATCAGGGTTTGCCCAAGATCTATTCAATTTTCCATATCCAGAGCTATGGGAGCCAGAAATGGAACAGGCTGGGACAGAACCTAGTTGAATGACCCTGGTGAGATATTATTGTATCTTCATATGAAAACATGGTCATATCATGCTGTTTTTTTCTAACTCTAAGCTCCTTAAATGGGAAACAGGGTCCAAAACTATTTCATCATGTGTTATAAAGCCCAATTCTGTAAGACTCCTGAGCAGGGGGATTAGGGCCTGCCACAAGACAGGTGTTGATTTAAAGGTGTTGATAGCAATCGTGTTCCTTAAGGAAATTGGATATATATATATATATATATATATATATATATATATATATATATATATATATATATATATATATATATATATATATATAGCAATAGCCCTGTGATTTTATCCAAGTGCAGATGTCCTAGTAAGGATCTGCCTCCAGCAATGCAGATCAGAAACTGTTCTGCAACTTATATAATCTTAAAGATTTGCCTGGGAACACTGAGGCATTAATTGACATACCCAGAGAAACACAAGCTGTTTGGTGTTGGAGAAATTACTTGAACACAAGTCTTTCTGACTTGAAGGACAGAGCTCTAACCATTCTACCACACTGCCTAGCAAGAGCTACTTAGCAAAAATGCTTACTTAAAATAAGAAGCTACCAAATAGCCTGTTTCTTCCCTAACCCCTGGCTGATGGATTCTGAAGCCTGGCTCCTCCCACAATCCTGACTGAGCCTTGTTTTGTCCACTACATGGGAACACCTAAAAGTATTCTGAGATCTTAGCCTATATGAACCACTATTTCCTAGGATGCAAGGTCTCTTCCTAGCCTCACCTCCCCTGAAATGCCACCACTGGCTCCACTATATTTGCCTTAGAATACTGATTTCCTATGTTTATTGACCTTGTCAATGGGAGTCTTCCTAGGGAGCAGCAGGACTTCAGCTCATTGGGTCTGTTTGTCAAACCTTGGTTGTGTTCAGAGCACTGGGCTTTGCATGGGGGAAGGGCAGGGGCACGGGGGTTGAGGTGGGGAGAAGTGAGGTGCAAAAGTTCAGGCCAGAGTAGGTCCAGCTCTCCTAGTGACATAACCAACTGGAGAGAATGTGGAGAATAGGCCTGTAGGAGCCCCAGTGCTGTTGTCAAGTACAACAGGCAATATAAGCATCAGTGCTGCTCAAACTCCAGTCTACCTGTGGTCTCAGCCAAGAAACAGCCCAGTTCTTGGACCATTGCAATGCCTGACACTGGCTAGCATTTACATAGTGCTTTATGGCTTGGAAAATACTATATTTATGTTAAAACTCATTTTATCCTGACAACTGTGAGAGGCAGGTGTGATTTTCATGCCCATTTTACAAATGAGAAAACGAAGGCTGAGAGGGTGAGAGACTTTGCCAATGTTGCAGAATGAGTATGTGATGGAGGAAGGATGTGAAGCTCCACAGGACTATTGACTCCAGGCCAATCTCCACTCAGCCCAGAGCAATTCTGCCAACGCTCAGGTGCACCCATGTCATCCCCTCCCCTGTTCCATAAGCTCCACTAGCTCCTGCCTCAAATACAAAACCCTTTGTTTGGCATTCGGTGCCTGTTAGAACCTAACCCTTCTCCTGTTCCCCAAATTCCCACTCTTCTTGCACTCGGTTTTTGTGGTTGTCATTTTTCAGTCACATCTAAATCTTTGTGACTTCTCTTTAGATTTTCTTGGCAAAGATATTGAAGCAATTTGTCATTTATTTCTCCACCTCATTTAACCAATGAGGAAACTGAAGCAAACAGGTTAAGTGACTTACCCAGGATCACCACAGCTAGTGGTATCTTAAGCCAGATTTAGATTCAGGAAAATGAATGATGACTCCAGGCCTGGCCTCCTGGCCTCCTGGCACCCTATCAATTGTGCCACCTATATATGTAGAGTACAAATCCATTCATAATTACTATATAATACATATAAGTGACATTAATTTACTTAGGGTATCTTTAAGCATAATATTGTTACCCTGCTTATCTTCTTTCATCATATGTTTTTACTACGATTCTATTTCTGAAATCATGATTGCTACCATTTTTGAGGTCACATGAAGCATCACAGCTTTTGTTCTAGATTCTAATTTTACCACAATGTGAATATTTATAAGCCAACTGTTTCTTATTAATAACATACCATTAAAATGAGATTTCTAATGTATTCCACTGTACTGTACTCTACCAGTATGTGAAGGAATTCCTGCCATTTCCTTTCACAGTAATGATTGCTAATTTTCTTTTTTCCCTCACCTGGCCTCTTGTACTTCTTAGTCTCTTTGGCCTTGCTCCCTTTTGAAAAGAAGGTGAAAGTGACAAAAAAGCAATTTGACTGACATGTGATGTATAAATGACAGAATCTTCTTCCGCCTCATTACCCTTCACCTCATCCACTTGGCCCAACTAAGCATAGATTTTTTTACCCCCTTTGAAAGTGTCACCTCAGTTCAAATGATGAGTTTATTTTAGTACACTCAGTGAACTAACTTGACCTCCTATTCATACCTCCCTCTCCTTTCCCCTTATCTTCACCAATTTTCCTGTTGAGCTGAATGGATTTCTAAACTATGTTCTTTCTATGTCAAAATGCCCAATATTTTTGTCCCTTTCAGATAAACTTACAGATTATGAGATGTCAGATCTAGACATTTCCCCCTACATTTCTTATGTTCTCAATCTCAAAAAAACAATTTCACTTAAAGGACCTGTTACCCATGGAAGACGTCTATTTCCACAGATTTGGCTTCTCTTAATCTATAGACAAGTGACTAGAGGGGAGTCTTATGTAGATATTGTTACAATCTTGCCCAAGGTACTGGTAGGAGATGATAATCATTGCCCAAAAGCAGAAGGTATGGCTTAGAGAATGCTGGAAAGTTGTGCATTGCTAGAATACTAGTGAATTATTAATAAATGTGAGTTGATAAATTGAGTATCTTGTTGCTTAGTCAATTACTTGTGTCTAAAACTTTGTGACCCCATTTGGGTTTTTCCTGGCAAAGAGAGCTTTGCCATTTCCTTCTCTAGCTCATTTTACAGGTGAGGAAACTGAGGCAAACAGGGTGAAGTGACTTGTTTAGTGTCACATAGTTAGGGTCTGACTCCAGATTTGAATTCAGATTTTCCTTATTGCAGGGCTGTCACTCCCTCCACTGAGCCACTTAGCTGCCTTGGTAATTTGAATACATGTCTCATATATGCTGGAGTACTATTGCCTATCTGGGAAGGTTTGCCATTCCTCATATAGAAGGAAAATACATAGTGGAATTTTATTACTAAATCCTAATCTGGAAAATTCAAATTCCCATTGGTTTCTCCCCAGCTCACTTTGGATCTGATTGAAAAGGTCAAGGGATGAGCTCTCATAAAGAAGGCCTGGAGATTATCTACTTGACTGTGCTTCTCTTTGGAGTCCTGGGAAACGTGTTCCTTCTTTACCTACATAGCCTAAAGTTCATCACTGGTCACAGAAAAAGACCCATTAGCCTGATAATCATCAACTTGGCCTTAGCTCATGCCATGATGATTATTTTCAGAGGAATACCCATAATAATAGATACTTGGGGGTGGAGATCTTTCCTAGATGCCATGATGGGTAAAATCTTAACTTACTTGATAAGAGTGACCCGGGGCATTTCCCTTTGCAACACCAGCCTCCTGAGTGTCTTCCAGGCCATCACCATCAGTCCCAACAGTCCCATGTGGACAGAGATCAAAACAAGGGCACCCAAATATATTGTTTGCTGCTGTTTGCTCTGTTGGATTTTGAATATTCTGATAGATGTCATTGTAGCTATCAATATAAGTGATCTAAGGAATACCAGTACAGAAATATGGAAGATTCGGCATAGCACTTTCAACTGGCATGCCAAAAATAGAATGAAAAGCGTAATTTGGAAGTCAGTTGTCGATGCTCTGTTTATGGGTCTCATGATCTGCTCAAGTGGCTATATGATGTCAGTCCTCTATAGACACAAAAAGCTAGTCCAATACATTCACAGCATGAGTCTCTCACCCAGAGCCTCCCAGGAGACAAGAGCCACCAAAGCTATCCTGATTCTGGTGGGCAGCTTTGTCTGCTTTAACTCAGCCAGTTCCCCTTTTGTCATTTATATCGCTTTTTCTAAAGCAAGTAGGCACTGGGAACTACGTTTCTCTGTTGTCCTCTCACTGTTTTATCCAATAGCCAGCCCCTTTATGTTGATCAGCACTGACACACAAATATCTATGTCTTCAAGTGTTCTCTTATGTTTGAAAAGGATTTGCTGGGGGAGCAGAGCCAAGATGGCAGAGCAAAAATAAGAACTGTGCTCGGCTCCCATTCTAACCTCCTCCAATACCTGTAAAATATAACTCTAAACAAATTTTAGAGATATAGAACCCACAAAGTGACAGAGAGAAAGAAATCTCCCACTGAAGACAGCCTGGCAGGCCCACAGGAAGAATCTATCACACCCAGCTGAGAGCTGAGCAAATTCCTGCTTGAACCACCTGTGCCTAGACCTGGGATGGCATTATAGGAATGGAAATTTAAGATCTTCCCTGCCCCTAGGCCCTTTGATAGGCTTAAGTGCACCTGGAGCCTGTGGTGGGAGGCTTGGGAATGCTTTTTGATTGGGCAGTGGGTCAAGAAGGTTGTTACATTCTCTGAGCCAGGAGAAGGCTATATAAACCCTGGTGTGAGGCTTTCTTTTGGGGCTCACTTTGAGAAGTGTTGTGTGATTTGACTAGGTGAGACTCTGTGCAGCTGTTGAGGTCCCCAGCTTTGAAAACCCAGATGTTGGTGCTTCCCTATCTGGTAACTGTGACTAGGTATAGATGTAATGGTCAGACAGTTGGAGGCCTGTCTGCTGAAATGTTTCTCTGTCTTCTTGTAATTTCTGCTTGTAACCTGTCTGTATACTCTAAAGTTCAGGGTGCTGACTTTTTCTCCTGTACTAAGTTAATGATATGTTTGATTGATTAAAGCAAGACTGTTAACGCATTTTGAGTTGCTTTCCTTTAGAAAAGCAGCTCTAGGAACCTGTGTTGGCAACCACCCTGGGTATGTTGGGGTGCTTGCTGCTACAGGCAGACCCAACCAGAAGCCCAGACTCACCAGAGCAGACTTCAGGAAAGTGGATCACCAGCAGCTGTGGTGGTTTCCAGACTTATCAATCCATAAACAACAAAGACAAAATAAAATGTCAGTGGAGACCTCTGTAAGAGCTAGATGACAGAAGAGTTCAGTGACACTCTTACCCCTGGGGCAAGAGATGGAGGAGGCATGGCTCCTGCAGCTGCTACCCTGTGGCTGCCTCCAGAGCTCCTGATCTGCAAATCACTGGGGGACCAAGCAACAAAGAAGTGGGTAATCACTCTTGCTTTGACCTGCTTGGATCTGGATTGAAGTCTTGGGTGTTGGTCCTGGGGTGTGTGGCCAGTGTGCCAGAGTTTGTGGTATCTGTAGAGATAGCACCTTCTTCATAGCTCTGACAACATCTGAGAAAACCCTAGTAATTTGGAAAAAAGCTCTCCATTCTGGAAGCAGAGTTCTACCATGGCAAAGAGCTCAAAGGTCAAGTAATTGGCTGGTAAGATGAGCAAACAGAGGAAGCAATGAAGTCAAAATTCCTGTATCAAAAGCTTTCAAGAAAATTATGAGCTGCTTAAAAGCCATGGAGGAGCTCAATAAGGATTTTGTAAATCAGGTAAGAGAATTAGAGGGAAAACTGGGAAGAGAAATAAGAATGATGCAAGAAAATCATGAAAAGCAAATCAACAGCCTGATAAAGGAGACCCAAAAAAATACTGAAGAAAATGACACCTTAAAAAATAGACTAACTCAAGTGGCAAAAGAGGCCCAAAAAGCCAATGAGGAGTAGAATGCTTTAAAAATCAAATTGCCCAGATAGAAAAGGAATCTCAAAAATTCACTAAAGAGAATATTTATTCAAAATCAGATTCATGCAAATGGAAGCTACTGACTTTATGAGAAATCAAGTTATTATAAAACAGATCTAAACAAATGAAAAAATAGAAGGCAATATGAAATATCTCGTTGGAAAAACCACTGACCTGGAAAATGAATCCAGGAGAGATAATTTAAAAATTATTGGACCACCTGAAAGCCATGATCAGGAAAAAAAAGCCTAGAAATCATCCTTCAAGAAATTCTTAAGAAAAACTGCCCTGATATTCTAGAACCAGAAGGCAAAATAGAAATTGAAAGAATATACTGATTACTTCTTGAAAAAACATCCCAAAAAGAAAAGTACTAGGAATATCATAGCCAAATTCCAGAGTTCCCAGGTCAATGAGAAAATATTGCAAGCAGTCAAGAAGGAACAATTTCACTATTCCAGAAAAACAATCAGGATAACACAAGATCTATCAGCTTCTACATTAAGGGATCAAGGGGCTTGGAATATGATATTCCAGAGGTCAAAGGAACTAGGATTAAAACCAAGAACTACCTACCCAGCAAAACTGAGTATAATGCTTCAGGGGAAAGCATGGTCATTCAATGAAATAGAGGACTTTCGAGTATTCTTGATGAAAAACCCAGAGCTGAACAGAAAATTTGACTTTCAAATACAAGAAGCAAGAGAAGGTAAATAGGAAAAAGAAATCATAAGAAACTTATTAAAGTTGAATTATTTACATTTCTACATAGAAAAATTATCATTGCAACTCATGAGATTTTTCTCAGTATGAGTATAGTTGAAGGGAATATATGTGTCTATAGGAGGGTGTATATGTGTATAAATACATATGTGAGTGTATGTATATGTGTGTACATTTATACAGAGGGCACAGGATTAGTTGAATAGGAAGGGATGATATATAAAAAAGAAAATTAAGAGGTGAGAGAGGAATATAATGAGAAGCAAAAAAAGAGATATAGAACAGGGTAAATTATCTCATATAAAAGAGGCAAGATAAAACTGTTACAATGGAGGGGAAGGGCAGGAAGGTGAAAGGGAATAGGTCAACCACACTCTTATTGAATTTGGATTGAGGAGGAAATAATATATACACTGATTTGTGTATCTTACCCTACAGGAAAGTAGGGGGAAGAGAGGGGATCATAGAAAAGAGGGCAGATTGGGGGAGAGGGTAGTTAGAAGCACATATGTTTGAAAAGTGACAGGGTCAAAGTAGAAAATAGAATAAGTGAGGGGTGGGATAGGATAGAGGGAAATATAGTTAGTCTTTTACAATATAACTACGATGAAAATGTTTTGCACAACTATACATGTACAACTTATATTGAATTGCTTATCTTTCCAGTGGGGAGTGGGTGAGGATAGAAGATGGGAAAGAATCTGGAAGTTTTAAAAACAAATGATAAAAAAATAACTTTTTTGTTTTTACATGCAGCTGGGAAATAAAATATACAGGCACTAGGGTATAGAAATCCATCTTGCCCTACTAGAAAGTTAGAAGGGGTATGGGGGATGATATAAAAGAGAACAGATTGGGGGAAGGTTCATTCAGTAGGCCTGCTATTTTGGGGGTGGGGTAGGAGAAACACAGGGAGAGAAAAAATTGTAAAACAAAATCTTGTGGAAACGAATGTTGAAAACTAAAAATAAATATGAAAAAAGAAAAGGTTCTGCTAGGAACAATGCTATTGTTGATGAGAACTGTTGGGAAGAATGAAGAAAAAAAATGGGCACAGATGTGGATTAGGCCATCCATTCCTTTTCTCTTAAAGCTACATGGCAGTCTCTACTCCATGGGACTTTCCATACATTAGCATAGTAAGCTCTTTACCTCAGAAGTATGCTTAATGTATCCCAAAATAAACACATTACTTTCCCTATAAAATTTATGTTTTTCGTTCTTCTTGAATTCTCACAAAGGTACCTCCAGTCACCTAAAGTTTCAAAGGTCAGAACCATCTTTATTTCTTCACCCACATTCACTTCTCACATACAAATCAGTTGCCAAGTCTTGTAGATTCTACCTCTGTAACATTTCTCATGAGAGTCTTTCCCTTCCACATCAAAGACCCCATAACAAAGCTGGACCTCTTCACCCCTTACCTGGACTCTGGATAAATCCTTCTTATTTGCTCTCCAACTCTAATCTTACTCCAGAGAGTTGGCCAAACAGCTGCCAAATTAACACTTAGGACTCAGTTCTGACTGTATCACTCCCCTGAATATTCTGTGGTTCATTACTGCATACTAGGGGAAAAAGCAAATCTATTCCTGCACATTTGAAATCTACATTCTTTCTGAAACTGATTCCAACCCCATCTCCCAGTCAAATACTCTTATCTTTTGACCTCCAGTACTTTACATCTTATCCAAACTGGCTTAAATGCTTCTTACCTTGTAAGATATTCAATTTCTTGCTCATGTATAGTATCCCCCATAACTGGAAAGTGCACTTTTCTCAACTATGCATTAGAGCCTTCACAGCTTCCTACAAGGTAACACTCAGGTACCACATCCTACATGAAGCTTTTCTTTAGCAAAAGAAAAGTGTATGTTTTCACAAAATTCCTGCTACCACATACAACGCATGCATGCACAAGCATATCATTACTTTGCATTTAAGATATATGTATATAGAAATAGATATTCATTTGTGTAAGTTTGTTTTTCTCCACAGTACAATATATGTTCCTGGAGGACATGGTCAGTGTCTTTTTTCAGGGGGCCTTTGTATGATCAATGAATAGGACAGGATCTGGCATAAAGAGCTCTCCAAAATTAATATTGAGGGGATTTTCAGGGCTGGAGCCAAGATGGTAGAATAGAGGAAGCACTCTTCCAACATTCCTCTCCAAACAACTTTAAAATAATACCTCCAATAAAATTCTGGAATGGCAGAACCCACAAAAGCTCAGGGTGAGACATTCTGTCATCTCAGGATGCCTTAGGAAGTTTGAAGAAGGAATCTAGGACACAGCTGTGAACCCTGACCCAGGGTCCACGTGAATGAAACTCCAGTGCTGGGAGGAAAGACTGGCTACCGAAGCAACAGCAGCTTGTGAGCCCTCAGCCCAGAGATGGCAAGGAGACTTTGCAACTGGGGAGGGAAAGATTACAGGGCTCCCCTGTGCTAGCACTGGACATAAGACCAGACACACTTGGCAACTCAATTGCCTATACCCACTTCTCGGACACAGTTCAAGGGTGGAAAGGACCAAAAATTAATCAAGAAGGAGTAGGGTCCCTGAGGAGTACTACTGCTTTCACTCACAAGGGATAGGGACCCTGTGATTAGAAGGTATCTGGTATGTAATTGGGAGATAAGATTGCAGGCACTGGGGCACAGAGAAGCCAATGAATCATCATTGGCAGCAGCTGCTTCCAGAGCTCTCAGTCCACATGTGGTAAAGGGTCAAACAACTGGTCAGAAGGAGATTACAGGGTTCTCTTTGCTGGGGCTTGGGGCAGGACTGTGTTGCTTTGCCCATACTCAGATCCAAGTTGCAATCCTAGGTGGCAGTTCCAGGGTGAGGAGGAATACTAGTACACCAGAGCTTGTAGGCACAGTGGAACAGGGATGCTCCTCAGAGTTCCAGGGAAGAAGAGTGTTCATGGTCACTCACAGACCAGAATATAGTCAAGGAGAACAGAAAACACCTCTCAGAACTGAAAACTTACACATCCCTAGAAGTCTTTCTGAAAATGGCTGAAAAAAACCCCTGAAGCATGGTACAGTGTGCCCTCCACCCTGAAAAAACCCTACTTTAACAAAGAGTTAAAAGTGAAGAAATAGTTTGAGAAAATAAGCAAACAGAAAAAGCTACTACAGTAACAAGGATGATCAAAACACACAGTCAGAAGATAACAAAGTAAAAGCTCCTATAACCAAAGCCTCCAAAAAAATCAAAACAATTTACAGTTATGTGAAAAATGCTCTAAGTCATTATTGATTAAAGAAATGAAGATTAAAATAACCTTGAGATATTCTTTTATACCTAGCAGATTGGCTAAAAGATAAAAGAGGGAAATGACAAATGTTGGAGAGGATATGGAAAAATTGGGGCACTAATTAATTGTTGGTGGAATTATAAAATGATCCAACTATTATGGAGAGCAATGTAGAATTATGCCTAAAGAGTTATTAAATTACCTATACCCTTTGGCCTAGTAATACTGCAGAGATAACAATACTTCACTTATTCTCTTTAAAAAAATGGGTGGTCTATTTCAAAAGATGATTAGGGAAAATGAAAAGAAGCTATATATTCTAATATTCATATAGCAGTTCTATTTGTGGTAGCAAAGAACTGGACATTGCTGGGATGCTCATCAACTGGGAAATGACTAAGTGAGCCATCATATATGACTATGATGGAATACTACTGAGCTATAAGAAATGATCAGTTCAGGGGGGCGGAGCCAAGATGGCAGAGTAGAAACAGCGCTGTCCAAGCCACTCTGCCCCCAGATATCCTCCAAACTATGTAAAAGGGGATTCTGAACAACTTCTGGAGCCCCAGCACCCACAGAACAACACAGAGAAGCTAACCTCCCGCTGAGGACAGCCCAGCAGCCCTGCAGGAAGGACCAGCGCAGCGGTCTGGGATCTGGCAGCGCGCAGAGCGCGGGAAGCCAAGCACAGGTCCTCCTGAATCTCGGTTTTAGCTCCAGGGCGGCTGGGCTAGCAGCCAGCTGAAGGGACCCCAGAACACCAGCAGCTGTGGTGATTCTTATCAACATAGACATGCCTAGGACAAAAGAGGTTAGTGCCCTATGGACTTTGGGACCAGTATTTGGGGAACATGTCGGCTTCCTCCCCTGGGCGCTAGAAGCCTCTGAGGAGACACGCCATTTTGTAGTTTTCAGAGGCAGCTCCAGCTCCAGGCCTGTGAACTGTAGGGAGATCCAGTGATCAGTCTTGGGGGGGGGGGGGTAATAGCTCTTGCTTTAACCTCCCTGGATCTGGATTGTGATCTGGTGTGGAGGTCGTGGGTGGGTTTCCAGCTTGCCAGAAATGGAAGTTGTCCCCCCACATGATCGGGACAAAAATTCCCCCATCTGGCGGCAAAGCCATAGTGTGGCAACAAGCACAAAAGTCAAGTAATTAAGTGGCAACATGCCTAGGCAAAGGAAACAAACAGAAAAATGCAACCCTAGACTCCTACTTTGGGGGCAAGGAGGGTCGAAGCATGGAGCAGGAAGAGGACTATGAGGTCAGAAGTCCTGCTCCAAAAGCCCCAGGGGAAAACATGAGTGGGTTGCAGGCCTTAAGAAGGACTTTAAAAATCAAATAAGAGAAGTGGAGGAAAAATTGGAAAGAGAAATGAGAAGGATGCAGGAAAAGTATGAAATGAGGGTCAACAGCCTGACTGAGGAAAACAACACCTTAAAAAATAGACTAACTCAAATGGCAAAGGAGGCCCAAAAGGGCAATGAGGAGAAGAATGCCTTAAAAAGTCGAATTTGCCAGATGGAAAAGAATCTCAAAAGTTCACTGAGGAGATTCATTCCTTCAGAGTTAGATTGGAGCAAATGGAAGCTAATGACTTTATGAGAAATCAAGATGCTGTTAAGCAGATCCAAACAAATGAAAGATTAGAAGGCAATGTGAAATATCTCATGGGAAAAACCACTGACCTGGAAAATAAATCCAGGAGAGACAATTTAAAATTATTGGACTACCTGAAAGCCATGATCAAAGAAAGAACCTAGAAATCACGCTTCAAGAAATTCTCAAGAAAATTGCCCTGATGTTTTAGATCCAGAGGGCAAAATAGAGGTTGAAAGAATCCACCAATCACCTCCTGAAAAAGATCCCAAAAAGAAAACTCCCAGGAATATTATAGCCAGGTTCCAGAATCCCCAGATCAAGGAGAAAATACTACAAGCAACCAGGAAGAAATAATTTCAATATTGTGGAAACACAATCAGAATAGCACAGGACCTGGCAGCTTCTACACTGAGGGATGGAAGGGCATGGAATATGATATTCCAGAGGGCAAAAGAACTGGGAATGAACCCAAGGGTCACCTACCCAGCAAAACTGAGTATTTTGTTTCAGGGGAAAATATGGTCATTCAGTGGAATAGAGGACTCTTGAGGAAAAAACCAGAATTGAATAGAAAATTTGACATTCAGACACAAGAAGCAAGAGATACTTGAGAAGGTAATCAGGGAAAAGAAATCAAAAGGAACTTATCAAAGTTAACCTACATTCCTATATGGAAAAACAATAACTGTGACTGAGGAAATCTTTCTCACTATGAAAATAATGGAAGAAGGGTATATTGTCATGTGAATACATATGTGAATGTGTGTGTAAAAAAAAATGATCAGTTCAACGGTTTTAGAAAAACATGAAAAGACTTCCATAAAATAAGGAAGAGTGAAATGATCAGAACCAAAGGAACATTGTAATCAGCAATAGCTATATTGTTTTAAGAATAACTTTGAGGGGAGGCTAGGTGGCGCAGTGAGTAGAGCATCGGCCCTGGAGTCAGAAGGACCTGAGTTCAGATCCGGCCTCAGACACTTAACACACACAAACAAAAACCTAGCCATGTGGCCTTGGGCAAGTTACTTAACCCCAATTGCCCTCCAAAAACAAACAAAAAAAAAAAATACAAATAGAGGACTGGCCCCAGAGGCAGGAGGATCTTCTTTGAGTTCAAATCTGGCTTCAGACAGTTGACACATTTAATAACTGAGTGACTTTGGGCAAGTCAACCCAAATTGTCCTCAAAAAAGAAAAAAAAGTGATTTGAGCAAATGTTATTTTGTCTACTATAGATACCCAAATGAACTCTAAAGAACATATGAAGAAAGATGCTATTTGCATCTAGAGAAAGAACATAAATAGATGTGTAGAATAATCTTATTTGTATATACTTATGTCTAATGGAAGACATCTGGGGGGGGAGAGAGAAAATAGATTTGCAGGATAATTTTGTTGGATATTTATAAGGAATACCTCCTTGTGCATAGTAGGTTCACAGTTTCATGTACAACCATCTTCTTATTGTGCTGTTATGGAAATGCTTGTTTTATTCCATAAACTAAAAAATAAAAAATTTTATATAGAAAGCACTATAAGTGGGCAGCTAGATGGTGCAGTAAATAGAGCACCAGCACTGGAGTCAGGAGGACCTCAGTTCAAATCCATACTCAGACACTTGACACTTATTAGCCTTGTGACCTTGGGCAAGTCACCTAACCCCAATTGCCCTGCCTTCCCCCCTAAAAAAAATCCAAGAAAGAACTATAAGGAAGAAGCAGGACCAAGATGGGAGACTACAAGCCATGACCTACCTGAACTCTCCTGACATTTCCCACCAAACAATTTTAAACTAATGCCTCAAGTAAAATTTTGGCATGGCAGAGCCAACCAACAGTCAGAGTGAGACATTTTTCCAGCCTAACACAACATAAGAAGTTGGTAGAAATCTGTGACACCTGGGTGGAAGACCAGCCCAGAGCATAGCAGCACCAGCAGCAGTAACACCAGCAGTGGGCCTTGAGAGTGATCGTGACAGCTGCAGCACCAGCTTTGGGAGCTGTCAGACTAAAAATGGTAAGGGAGGCAGACAGCTGGTCAAAAAGAAGTTAGAAGGGACCGTTTTCTGATACTGGGTACAGCTGGAAATGATTGAGAGCTTGATTGCCCATGTACAATTCCAAGGTAGAGAGGAGCATTTGTGTTGAGTCACAAGGGAGCAGGGGCCCTGGCCCCACTTCCAAGGCAGAAAGGAACACTAATACTTGTGGCTACACAAAAATCAGGAACCTGGTCACAGCTTCAGAGTCAAGAAAAGCACTACTGCTTTGGGGTGTGGGAGAGTAGGCCCTTTCTGGTCTAAAGGCCACAGCACAGAGCAGGAAAGCAGGGATTACACCTCTCCCTGGATCATACCACCTGAGAAGCTCAGAAAACTTGCAAATGCCCAGAACTCTGCAAACAGCAGCATGAAGACAAGCCTGAAGCCTGCCCCAGTGCCTCCTCACCCCCAGGTGAACAGAGCCCAATATGATGGGCTGGGGGTAGTAGAGGGTTCACTATGTTTGCGATTTTCAACTTTTGGAGCTGACGGTAATTTTGTTGCTTATATGTACCTGTGCATATCTCAGGTCCATGGCTCCTAGCCTCTCAGACAAAAATTAAACTGGACTGTTGGGTATATTGAGTGACAGAGTCCCTATGTAGCAAAATGCTATATAGTAATGGCTTTCAGCATCTTGTTTATCCAGTAGCTGGAAACTGCCAGAATTTAACTGGTGTCAAATTTCTATAGATAAAGGACTTGCCTATAGAAAACAATGGGAAGAGTGATTATTGATCCTTTCAGCTGTGGACTACTGCTGCTGTTCTCATTTATAGGTGTCCATGGACCAAGGTTGTTCTCTTTAAATAACTAAGATGCAACTGTTAGTACCAGAATGCATTGATATCTGTTTAAATTTAAATTTCTTTATAGTTCTGCCACTATAATGGCCTTCTGTAAATGTCATTTTTTTATGTCACCTACTGATCCACAAGAGGTATTTCTATTGCATTCAGTAGAAAGCAGTCTTGGTAAATGATTGTTCAAGCTCCTTTCTATATGATTGGGGGGGGGGGGTAGGATTATATCCTTTTATGACAGTATTTCTATAATCAACATTTTTATTTAAGAAAAATGGTTTGATATTATGCAATGATTCATAAAATTGAATTTCTATCTAGTAAGGCTTTAAACATATTTTCCCTGGCCAACTTAATTTGTACTGAGTCTTATCTGTAGCTTACTATATTTTCCAACTTTATGATGTCAGTCTATTGTACCAGCAAGCACCCCAACATCCCCAGGGTGGCTGCCAACACAGGTTCT